>OY740765.1:27514901-27885032 GCA_963513935.1 Aphrophora alni | reverse complement strand
CTCTCACTCTCACTCTCACTCTCACTCTCTCTCTCTCTCTCTCTCTCTCTCTCTCTCTCTCTCTCTCTCTCTCTCTCTCTCTCTCTCTCTCTCGGATTAGAGTAGTGTTCCAACCACGAATGAGGGAAGACGTCTGCACAGGGTTCTTCTTTGTTTGGTTTTTAGTGCCATAATATTTAAGTATGTCTATAATCTGTATACAGTAACTTGGCGTCTGAACCCTTGGCTACCTGAGAGCGGCCGGACCGTCCCCCCTCGCTCCCTTCCTCACCCAGCTGTTTCAGTGATCAGTCACCTACTAGCGTTAACATTGCACTGTTTAACTTTTTTATGTTATTTATGGTTGTCAAAAGAATTTTGGATTTTGAGGAATTTTGAGTTTTTCTTACTTTTGGAATTTACGAAATTTAAAACTTGGTCGTTTTTATAAATTGTTATGAACAATATATTGAAGTCTACTTCATGTATTTCAACGTGGATATGTCTCATTCCCCAATTTACACGTTTTAAATTTACAAAATTTGCTTCAAATCGTGCAATTTATTCAAAATTTGGACAACTTTCTATTAACTCAAAGCTTGTTACGTCATGGTTAGTGACCTCGTGTACCTTGAACCATACATCGTTTTGTTAAGCTCATCCCAAATCCACAAAATATAATTTCAATCAAAATCGTCAATTTTGTTTCTTACGATGGTCCATTCCGTTGTAGAACATAAAATAAAGATAAACCCTTGAATAGTCGACTCTAATAGCGTTATGGTCCGAAAGTAACAAGAGTTGGTAAGAAAAAAGACGGTGATAGGAAATATGAAAGAGAGGGAGCTAACTTAAGACTATTCCCTCAGGATTACCAACCTGGTCGTAGAACGATTGGCACAATCATTAGAGGGGATTAAGAAGGGTCAACCTGTAAGGTTCGGAAAGGCACGATTGGCACAACCGCCCGGCCAGGTACGCCTAGTAGCATCCAGGTAACCAGAATGCGTATCCTACACAATCTATTTTAAAAAATTTAATACGTACTGAAATGCACGTTACAGTATTAAACATGTTTATAATCATATTCCTTTATTTACGGACAAAGCCATTTTAAAAATATAAAAATAAAATATACGGTAAAAATTAATTCTAAGTAAATTTGAAAATACGCGATATTACGGGCAAATGACTGTCGTGCAGAGTTGACGGGGAATTATAAAATTCCCGTTTCCCTCGTTCGATGGCGTCTACCTGGTCGAGCTGTTGTGCCCAATCGTGCCTTTTCCAAGCAGGCGAGTTGACCCTACTTATTCCGCTCTAATGGTTGTTGTGCCAATACTGCCATGGGCAGAAGGTCCAAAAATGTGTGCCAATCGTCCCGTTCCCACCAACCTGTACCCACTATAAATGAGCCCTTCAGGGTTTCTTATAAGACATATAATATTTTTTTATTTAGGTAAAACTGAGAAAAGAAAATGAATTTTATTCCTTAAAGGGCGTAAAGACTAAAACACTATGTGACTTGAATAAATTCTTTGCCCTCTGCGGGAATTGAACCCGACTCCTTTGGCTTACGAAGCAAGAGCGCTAACCACTCCACCAACCGGAGACTTTTATCACAGATTCATTGGAAACAATACATTTAGTTTTATACGCCACCAGGTAGGGAAATCGCGTGCGTCATATCACGTGACTCCGAAGATCAACTCCTTGAAGGTTTGTCGCGTCTCACGATAGTATTCGAACTAAAACTACCTAATTATGAAACCGCCGAAACGATTTTAATATTTTCTCACAAATAAAAGTTTAAAGTTTTCAGTTACAATGGATGTTCGAATCATACACTAAACTTATCAAGTAGGCCTACCTACATAATATATGTTAATATGGGAAATTTTAAGAAACTGCAAACAAATGACGTTCATTTTGGTTTAATTGTTACAGAACCAATTTTTATTCACTGTAGCCTATAAAACCTTAAGAGAAAATGTACCCATATATGAAGAAAAAAAAAACTATAAAATATGATTAGCGGTTCTTGAAATATAACCTGACAAACGTCACGGAGCCTATTATACAGATGATAAATAAAATAAATGTTTATACCTAAAGAAACAGCCCAAAAGGACTCCCCAAAATTATTTCTTCCTCATCTCATATCCAAAATGCATTTTTGTACTAAAAATTCCAATTTTTGGAAACCTCCTTAGAGATACATTTTGTACTAAATCGTCTATTTTAAACTAGTATTTTCTCACATAAAAAGAAAGTTATGTATCAAAAATCGATGTCCAATTGTTTTAGCGTTCTCCGGTTTTTGTGAGATCTTGTGTTCGAGTTTTATTCTATGTAATATTATCTCACAAGTCAAGTTCAATATTTATTTACAAGTGAATAGTAGCAATTCAATTCAGAAGAAAGTAATAATAACAAATTCCTCTAATAAACAACAAATACTAGTAATATATTTACAAAACAAAAATAACTATTAATAAACATGTAATCAAACGATTCTAACTGAATAAATAATTGAAGTTAATGTTCAAAAATCAAGAAAATACCATACTATAATTAAATGGTTAATGTCATGGAATAACAATTCAATTTACAAAACTAAAGCAATATTCATATTTAAATAAACATTAAACCTCTTCTAAAATAAATACCATTCGTTTTCAAAAAATGAATATCAGTTAAACTTTCAAGAACACAACAATCGATTAAAAGTTTTTAAAAAAGTACTCAACAAGAAGGAGAACCAGCGGAAGACATGGTGATGGTATAGAGTAGTCACCATCTGAAAATTTTCCTGTTGGTGAATTCCCCATCTGAAATTTAAAGTCCTTATCGCATGTCCTTGATGTCACTGATACTTCTTACGTGATAATTTCGAAAACGCGGGTTAAAAGCTGAAAATTTAAGAGACTTTAGGGGCAATACAATGGTGCATGAGTCTTGCTCCCGAATGACAATCACCGGAGTTTCATGCACAAATGAAAGAAGTTTTTCAACACTATGTAGATTAAGAAATTATTTGAGATCGGCAATGTTACAAAGCCGATTAAATCACGTAGCCATTTTGATAATTTACTCTGATAATTTAAATATGGAGAAATAATTGGATGAATTTATTTCTAGAAATTCAAAATGTTCTAACGTATTTGCGATAAATAAAAACCAAACCCCCTTTAATTTTTACATTGCGAATGTACAATATGTTATACATCTTTGTTATTTAAAATAATTTGATAATAATATTGTTATTTATAATAATTATTGTTTATGACAATTATGTATTGAC
This sequence comes from Aphrophora alni, assembly GCA_963513935.1. Lineage (NCBI taxonomy): Eukaryota > Metazoa > Arthropoda > Insecta > Hemiptera > Aphrophoridae > Aphrophora > Aphrophora alni. Next base: position 27,881,749 of record OY740765.1, on the reverse strand, counting down.
TAATAAAATTAATTTTATAAAACCGTCAGCAAAGGGTTATTTCACGGACTTCCCCCTCCCCATTCTCCTGATACTCACCATTTGAAATTTATTATTTTTCCCAACCCTTCTTAACAAAAGTATTGATAAAGTCAGTTCCAGTTTTCTTAGTCTCCTTTATATTATTCGATGGGTTGCTACCATTTTCTGGACTCTCTTCACTTCGAAAGCTCTGTAACAAACATGATAGTCTGTATACCGTAACTTGGCGTCTGAACCCTTGGCTACCTTAGAGCGGCCGGAACTGCCTGCCCGTCGCTCCCTTCCTCACCCAGCTGTTTCAGTGATGAGTCACCTACTAGCGTTAACACTGTCTGCTCTATTTAACTTTTTTATGGGAGACACAATTTAAAATTTTTTTCAGCATAGTTAAAATGTTTAGGAAAATATAAGCAAATTGATACTAAACACGACCCTATTCCGTTTGTAAAAGCCGCCAGTAGAAAGCTCTTTACACAGCTACTATTTGCATAATCACATACTTATTATTTACATGTTTACGTACTATTCACATACATTTGTGTCGTGTTTGGTATCAATTTGCTTATATTTTCCTAAACATTTTAACTATGCTGAAAAAAATTTAAAATTGTGTCTCTCATAAAAAAGTTAAACAGTGCAGTGTTAACGCTAGTAGGTGACTCATCACGGAAACAGCTGGGTGAGGAAGGGAGCGACGGGGGGACGGTCGGGTCCAGACGCCAAGTTACGGTATACAGATAATAGTTTGTATTTAATTGTTTCTTCATTGTAGGTTGACATGTTCTATGAGAATAGTTTAACATCTCTACATAACATTAATAATAATAAATTATTTTCCTTAATAGATAAGAAAAAACACAAATTTTTATTTAAGAAATAAAAACGAAGTCGTACCTCATTGGTAAAAAATATCAGTTTTGAGGTTACCATCTTTTGACAAAAAAAAAACAACAAAAAACAAAAACAGCTGTTTAATGAATTCCACTACTGCCCACGTCACCTCGGCTAAAACTAAATACAAAAATTGTTTTAAATGTTTTTTGTTTGTAATTTTATACTTTGAATTTTGGTTTTGACCACCAACCATCTCTGATTACTCATAGTTACCACAAAGACACAGATTTCACCTTAATTAATATTAATAAACGCTCATGATATAATAATAGTATGAAAATGTTGATTATTTTTTCAATACTATTAATTAGAAATGTTAGTAGTATGTTGTATAGTAAGTAAAGTGAATGAAGTGTAATTCAGAAGAGTTAATCATATGTTTTAGTGCTTTGTTATTTTGTTTTGTGTGTTTATTCTATTATTATTTGGCTGGTTCGCTGCCTTCCAATACTCATTGAAACTATAGTGATCCTTAAGTATATTAAATCCACCTTCACAGGTAAATAACCTAGGTGGTTATTATTTCTATTTACGCATATGTAAAATGTGGTGTTGTATTTTGTATTTTATAATGGAAGAAATAATAAAGATTTTTCATTTAAAAAAAAAAAAATTTTTAAATAAATTAAGTTTTCTTAGAGTTATCGCCTTTTTCATTCGGTTCATAGTCAGCTTTTTCCTCAATCTCTCCATGTCGATGGCTCTGTAACAAACATAATCTGTCAGTCCTTCCATTGAAACATATACAGTCGTTTCGAGAGTATAATCAACTCTCGTTATCATGTGAAAAAATATAACATAAAAGAGAAAACACCGACATAGAGTAACCTAGGGCTTTGTTGGAAAGTAAAAATAAATCTAGACCCTAAGAATTGAACTCGAGCATACATTTAGGGAGGAGTAGTGAAAGGTAAGACTAAATACAAACGTCATCTGATAAAACTACAACACACATGCTTATACTAGTGATGTGTGAGTTCGAATTAAAATACTCGGTGAGTCCGAGTATCAAAATCCTCGGAGCATTCCGAGTATTAAAATCCTCGGTTTCGTATTGAAATATTCGGACGAAATCCTCGTAACTAGGAACAAGGAGGAGGTAATGTGCGAGTATGAATTCGAAATAAAATCCTCGGACAACGATATTCGTTAGTGTGTGTCAATTCCAAACAAAATGCTCGGTGTTTCTACTTTGGTTATATTAGTTTCTAAGCTGATTTTTCACTACACATTAATTAAACATTACGATTTTGAGTTAAAATGATTTAGATTGGGTAACAAGTTCAATTTAAAATAATAATATTCATTTATTTCCACATTAACAAAAAGTAAATTAAATTATTATTTATTTGTTATTATTAATATTTAAATAAATATTAATAGGTTACCATCTTTATAAAAAATATAGTAAATTAACTTATTTTAAATAACAACTAAATTATTAATGTTGGTAATAATTATTGTACTAACTTTAAATTACTGAATTTGTGTCTAGGCAGGATAACATTTAATTACGTATTACAAGTGTCAATCACATATTGTTTAAAAAAGACAAATACTTGGTGGATCAGTCTTAACAGATAGAACGCAAAAGTGTAGGTTTATCTAAAACGATCTGATTGTTAAAGCTGAGTTCGAATCCGATGCGCAAAATCATTCTGCGCAGATACTCGATTTCGAAATAATAATAAGTTACGAGTATTGAAATCATTTGAAACCGAGTAATGCGAGTATCCATTTCACCCGAGTATCAACATCGCTAGCTTATACTACAGTCTACACAAAAGATGACAAACGACTGGTTCTAAGAGATGGGAGCCAAGAGACAATCCTAACTGTTTATCGGTGTAAATAACCTTGTGACCCCTCTTTCAAGAGTTCGGTCTTCGAACGCGTCATGATTTCCATTTGTGGAATAAGCGGCAAAATTTCAGCCTTATTTACAGTAGAAGTATTTTAATACCCCATTTTTAATTCAGTTTTTATTAACGGTATATGGATAGGCTATTCCGTTAATATAGGCTAATATAGCCTATAGGTTAATATAGGCTATTTAATGGGTTAAATAGGGGGCAAAAGGTGGCCGGCCTTTGTGTTGTTGTTCTATCTGATGACATTTGTATTTAGTATCAGTTTGGACTCCTAAGGCTTAGATTTTTTAATCACACGTCTAATATCATTGCAATTTGATAACAGTTTGGAATAGCCTTAACTTGACCTTTATTTTCAAAAGAACCTTTCTAATTTATCTTATGCAAAACAATGTAGGCCTACTGTTGTATTATTCATGCTATACTCAAAGTTATTTGATCATTTGTTTATAGAAGTCTAACTTAATCAGTAATAAGCTTGATGTGATGAAAGGAAGTCTATAGAATCAATCTTTACAGCTGCAAGATTGTTTAGATAAAACTGTCAACTAGACTTATTCACTGTCGCAGAACATTTAGTAAACAACCTGCTGCTCAATTTTCTGCTGGCAAAATCCAGATTATTTCTCAGCTTGGTGTATTTATTTTTAATGATGAATACTCGAAGCACCCTTACTCTACATTTATTCTGTTTCTACTACCCCACCAAATGGTGCATATTAACGTTGTTTTTTTTTTATTAAACATTCATTAAAAATATTAATTTTATGCAAATCCTAATTTGTGACATCATTTATTTCACAAAGATGCGTAAAAATTATCTATGTAATAAAAAAAATATATATGAAACGGTTTTGGAGTAAGTAAATGTTTGGTATCAAAAAATTAAGTTGACATTTTTCAGAAAAACCTATATCATCACTGAAATAAATTTCTAATCACTTTTTCCTAGATATAGAAAAAAATTTTGTAATGTAATTGTGAATAATTGTTGATAAAAAAAAATTACTAAATGAGGTAAAATGTTAGGCCTAGTTTGCATAAATCACCAATAATAGTAATATCATGGAAACACAACTTCTAATTATCTTCTTTTTTTCCAGAAAGGTGCATAGAATTTAGCTGTGTAATGAAAAAATTGTTATATGTAAAAAAAATTCTAGTACCGACGCAAAAATTGCACAGGAAACGGTATATTACCATATATATATATATATATATATATTGAATTTTTTCAAGTAATACGAGATTAGTAATATATATGAGGATAAAAGTTGCTAAAAGAAATAGTATTTCAATCCTAGGACCAAAAGTGGAGCTTTTCGTTACAAGCTCAAGTTTTACAAGGAAAATGAGCGAGGATCGAAAAGCTTCTTTTGGTCCAAGCGATGAACTATATTCTTCGTTATACTACAAACAATATAAAAAACAATTTAAAAAAAAAACTAAAATGTTATAACCTATTTACCTTCAAATCGACGGTAACAGCTGTTTTAACGGTTATTTACAATCGAGAGTATCGGTTGTTTTTATAGATGCTTTACAATCGTTAATTAATTCGTATAAACGAAGTAACAGCTGATGACTTCGACCTCAGCTGATGTTGTTAGGTCGTAGGACTAAAAAGAACAACTTTAGCATCTCAATGTAACTTATGTATTGAAAACAGCTGTTTATGAAGTATATGAAAGGTATCTGAGAAAATTTGTATTTTGTAGTTTACTGGGGGATTTGTCAGTTCATTGTAGGGAAACACAATAATATGCTACAAATTAGAATATGATATTAGATTAGATACACTAATCTGTATAAATAAGTGTCTCTCTGTCTATGTGTAAATTGGTATAACTGAGGACAACTGCAGTTTTGCATTGTATTTGAGCATTGTACAATAGCGTTTTGGTAATTTTTTTTCAAAATCTTCTGCCGGCGATGCATGGGCGTACCCAGCGAGGGGCAGGGGGGGGCAGCTGCCCCCCCTGGAAGCAAAAAATAAATCTTTATTATACATTTTGTTGCTGGAATTTAATACAATTCTTGAAATAACTATTTTAATAATCAATTGTATATTGAATGACCATGGCTTGCCCCCCCCCCGTTTTGATCCTGGGTACGCCCTTGCGGCGAAGCGATCTTTAAATCCAGCCCCTATCTGTGTAAAGCCGTCTATCTGTGCGCGCGAACCCTTCGCTACTATCTTGGCAGAAAACATACTGATGGAGAGCCTATGGGCATTGTTTGCTCCTTTCCGCCCGACCCGACACTAATTTTGTGCTGTGTTATTATGCCATACTAAAAGGGATGTTTATAAAGGCAATGTAAATATGTATCAGACTATGTTTTACAGTATTATGAAATATTAAATGTACCAAATCATATTAGCATGTCTTTCATTATGATAAAAATAAATACAAATTATAATTATAAAATATTTAAATGGATATGTACTATCAAAGAAAATTGTATGTGTGACAACAACCTAAATTAAAACGACACACGTTATTCAAGAATTAAATGTATTTGTAAATAAATGTAAGTTATGTTAATAGACTTTGTTTTTAACAATTAAAATAAACATACATTTAAATATGAAATATTCAGGTGTGGCTACAACAACCTAAATTAAAACGTAACACGTTAGTCAAGAATTAATCATAGATTACTACTCTTAGTTCATTGTTACGTGATCACTACTCATTCGTAAATTTTACTACTTTCTGTTTTTATTTTTATTGTTTTTTTTTAAACTTTACTTTAGTGTTGACTATTTTTTTATATTAAATCCTTTATTGTTTTTAAGTGTTTTTAGAAATATTTAACAATAAACTCCTACATATTTTAACTGTAAATATATGTCTTTTAATACCACTACAAGTACGTTTAAAAAAAATAATAATTCTTGGAAAAAATCGAAAAAAAATATAAATATTATTTTATTGGAAAAATTAATCGGATATTTATAAAATACATCATTTATAAGTGTTTAATTTATATAAAAATAGAAAAATGATTTACAATAAGTTCATTAGGTAGAATGCCAAAAATGCCAAAATTAGAGTCCTGTCTTCACTGAGAATCACATTCCTTGCAGTGATTAATATACACTTAGTAGCTAAATCAAACACTTTGAACTCTAAAATCACTATTTACACAATAAAGTATTTACAACACTAAAAACTAACAATATAAAAACAATATAGTCAAGAATTAAATATATTTATAAATAAATTTAAGTTATGTTAATAGACTTTGTTTTAACAATTAAAATAAACATTAGATTCCAATATGAAAAATGCATGTGTGGCTACAACAATATAAATTAAAACGAAACACGTTAGTCTAACAGTAGTAATCTAGGGTTAAGATGTAACAAAACAAAATGGGTCAGGTAGCCCAGCAGATGGAAGGTGAAAGTGAGGGTCTATAAATCTATCACTGGCAAGGAAGGTTTCGACTGAAAACCCTATGTTTTTAGAAAAGAGCCCCCGCACCCCCTCTCGCCTTTCAACCCAACCACCAGCCTGCGCGCACAGATAGAAGGCTTTACTGTACCTTCCTTCGATTCAATTACAGACGTTTACCGATGTCTCCATTTATAACTTTACTGCTTGAATACTCGAAATAAAGTTGAATAAAACTTGTCACTTTTGAACAAAACTAAATATTTTCCATTTATAATTCACTCAACCGAATCTAATGTGTTATGGCATTATTAATTTTAAAACTAAGCGCTGTTATTTCGTTAAGATAATCTGAATCACGTTCAGGAAGTTACCAGAGTGCGGAATTGTAATAATATGTATTATTGAATATTTATTTAAACAAATTTAAACCCCATTTGAACTTTTTAGAAAGCCGAAAAGCGATTTTTGGAATTACGATTAGATGTGTACATCAAAAGATGTAGAATTAAATGTTGTATCGAACTATTATTTCAGAAATTGAAATTAATCATTAAATTCGGAGTTATTTTCATTTTTCTAAAAATATTTGTAGGTTAGTTTAAGCTAGTTCATTAGTATGGCGTGCAGCACTTCCTTGACAAGATTTACTGTATGTAGGTAACACGAAAAAAATAGCAAGGTTTAAAATAAATTTAATACCTTTTTATTTCAATGGTTTATGCATCAATAGACGCAGAATCCCAAATAGATGATTCTCAGAAAAATCTTTTCGATACCGCTTTTAGTTTAGGAGAAATATCAATTTAAACGTGATGGAAATTTAAACAAAGCCCGTTTTGTCACTTTCAAGCCTTTTTTAAAACGTTTATATCTCTGCAACTAATAATCCGAATGATTTGAATATTTTTGTTATCATAAAGACGAAACTTCAAGTTTTCATTTGGTATTATTATTAATTATATTTTAAACCTTGCTATTTATTTGTTCACATTACCTACATACAGCAAGTTCTGTCAAGAAAGTGCTGCACTCTACATGCCATACTACTGAACTAGCTCATTTCATAGACTTCACAAGCTCTCACGTATGAAATCCATACAACGTAGTCTTATATTTTACCTATTTTATTTATAATTTAAAATTTAACCATGAACATTTATTTAAAATAAAATTTTTGGAGTGTTCGGCGTTGCCGGACAACAAACATTAACCTATTATATTAATATATATATATATATATATATATATATATATATATATATATATATTATAATGATGGAGCTTGTTAAGTTCAATAATGTACTTCTTTTTAATTAAAATTCAATTTATAAAGACATGTGGGTAAGTTCATGCAAGAAGGACAATTATTTATTTCGTTTCATTCTGAATAAGTATTATTCTTTTAAAGAAGTATCAATTCCCCCTCTACCCTCTACCATGATTTTCATTCAATACGTCGTTCACAACTTGACAGTTGAACCTGCTTTTAAAAATCAAATTGGTATTAGGTATCTATCATAAATAGTCTACAGATTCTAGTAACGATCCCGTAACATATATTAATAATATGGTAATTGAAGGAGAGGGGAATATTATTATTAAAGTGAGTTCCCATTAATTTGTTTCTTTTGCAAAACTAAAATGAAATATATAAATTGTTTTGGAATTAGAATTGTTCTGCGCTTTCAAGAATATGACCAAAGAAAACAATACATTTGTTTCATTGTCTTAACATCTCCAGGTATCATCTAAAAATATCTAGCATTTTGTCTTTACTTTATTCTGTGACATAGGAAAGACAAGATTTGCATGGCTTCTATGCTAGAATGAAACTCCAAGGTTCTCGCTGATACTTCATATTCATGTTTCAACAACACTCGGAAACCTTCTGTGTATATTATTGGTTATATTTTATATTGTAATTAAGTCAATTATATTTTGGACAGGTTTGACTGTTAAGGCAGTCGAACCTAATAAACTTTCTTTATCTACTTTGAGTCAAGGAACCGTATTCTGAAATTTAGAAACACACTGCATACAGGGTGTTCCAGATTACTTGTTGAAGTGTTTCTAGAGTTTAATATAAGGAAAAACACTTCCTATAAACATAGGTTCAGGAACACTTGTTTTCCGTCTGTCGGGCATATTATAACTATAAACTAATAACTAAAATTGATAACTATAAATTTTTAAGATTTCGTATACACAATTATTATGCTACTTTTTGCCAGTAAACCGAGAACCAAAACTTTATTGTGTACATTTTCAAATTAGCAGTCGTTTAAAATGTTTAATGCTAAAAAAAACTCGTTCGTTTTGCGTAACACGAACAAGAGACAAAATATTTTCACCTTTTACATTTTTTGTAGATCAAAGGATAACCCAGTTATGGACAAAAAATGTTTAATTAATTTCTTTGTAATTGTTACTAGCTTTCGTTACTATTGAAAATTAGTATAAAAAATGTACATACCAAGTTTAAACTCGAAATCTTTATAAGTCCTAAAGTTATTATTTTTCGAAAAAACTCAAAATACCCGAAACAAGAAAACCAAGTTTATATGAATTGTTCAATAGAAAAGTTAATATAAAATATTTAAAGATACAAAACTTGTATTTAAATTACAATAAAAATAAATATTCACCCATGTAATGCTTCTTTTATTTTATCTTTAGTAGACTCTGGTACGAATGCTTCAATAAAAATGCCATACCTGCTTTTAAATTTTTTCCAGTTAGTGCTAGATCACCATCAGAGAGATACCGTTTATAATTGGTTTTCTCCACCTTTCCTTCTTTATCATCGGGTTACTCTTCCCGTTTTACCCTTTTATCCACTGCTGTTTGCAGTTTACATTTTTTTATTCCTCATCGGGTTCTTCTACAAAGCCGAAAACTGCAAAATACAGAAAATGAAAGTGCACAAAGAGAAAAATAACCCGATGAAGAAAAGGAGGTGAAAACCAATTACGAACCAGGACGTTGGCTAACACTGCAGTTAGCAAAGCTACGAACCAGGACGTTGGCTAACACTGCAGTTACCAAAGCTTGTACGAAATATACCACCAAGAACTTGTGTTTTAAATTTCCAAATAAAGTATTGTGAATTCATTACTTGATGTTTACGAGGAAGTAGTCAAAATACTTTATATTCGATATCGCTCAACCAATAATCTGCATATATATTTTTCATAATGCAATGTTTTTGTGTAATTTTGTTAGTTTTTGTGGTACAACATAAGGATAAAATATTGTTTTCTACTTTATGACATCTACATAATATAAAGTTATGTGAATTCAGAGATTGTGGTAGATATTTCTGTTAGAACGTCACCTCAGTTTATGGAATGACGTATAGTGCTCTACAACCAAAACGCGTGGACCGATTTTAATGAAATGTTATATATTATGTGGAATTATTTTGTCCATATCTCGGGACGTTTTTCACATTTTTTGAAAGACGCAAAATTGTGATTTTGATTAATTTTTGTAAGTGGGCATATTTTGTTCATTTTTTCATAACTGTAAATTACGATTTTTTTTCTAAATCGAAACAAACTATTTAAATCAAATTTTGTATGCGGGCATATCTCGGGACGTTATTCACATTTTTTGATAACTAAAAATTACGATTTTGATAAAATTGTGTATACTTCCATTTTTTTGTCAGTATTTCAGGACGTTATCCACATTTTTTTGGTATCTCAAAATTACGATATTTTTCAAAATTTAATCAAACTATTTTAATCCAAATTTGTTTGTGGGCATATTTTGACCCTATCTCTCAAAGTTATTCACATTTTTTAATATCTGAAAATTACCATTTTCTCACAATCAAAACTAACGATTTTTAAAAAAAATTATATATGGGCGTATTTTGACGGTACGTTTTTCACATCTTTTGATAGCTCAACTTTATGATTTTGGTCAAATTCTGTATGCGGGCATATTTTCTACCTAACTCAGGAAACTTTTCACATTTTTGATAACTCAAAATTATAATTCGATCAAAATCACAAGTAACGATTTTAATCAAATATTATTTGGGCATATCTCGAGCTAAATTTATATTTTTTGATAATTTAAATTTACGATTCGGATCAAATTTCGTATATAGGCATATTTTGTCTTTATCTGGGGACATTTTTCACGTTTAATGATAACTCAAAATTACGATTTTCTCAAAATGGACACTAATGATATCAATCAAATTTTGTATGGAGACATATTTTCCCACATCTCCAGAATTTTTTCCCATTTTGAGAAAAACCTAAAATTCCTATTTTTATTTAAAAAATTCTCAAGTTTAGCTTCTATGGGTCTAAACGAAACCTATTTCTTACCATCTCTCAAAAAGTGCTGGCTTGAAAGAGTTCGGTAAAGTAAAAAAACAAATCGGTCATAGGGTTGTATTAAAATTTTTGAAGTGGAAACATCTATTTTTTGTGAAATATTTAGATTAATGTACCAAACTCATAACCAATGTTACAGATCAGGAATAATTGGCAAAAAAAATTAAAACTTTGAAGTAAAAAAATATGTCTTACGCAGAGGCTTATTTGATATCAAATAGTTCATTAGTATGGCGTGTAGAGTGCATCACGCCATACTTGACAAGATTTACTGTATGTAGGTAACATGAAAACTTTTTTTTTTAATTTCGCAGGATAGGTGGAAAATCTTCAAAAGACAAAGGGAGAAATCTCCCTCTTCCCAAAAGTGTGAGATTCTTCCTTCCTGTTAGTACCCCTACCACGTGGGACAAGGAAACAGGAAAGGTTTTCCATGTACCAAACTTTATTTTATGTTTTTCAAATGTATTTTTTAACATTTGGGAAACAATATTGGAGTATTCGACGGGAAAAAAAAATTTAATATCTTTTTTCACAAATGGGATTGGGGTTTTGTTTGTTTTTCTTTTGTTTATAAAGTAATTTGTCCATCATAGAGCCGTGGTATACATTCGCTTGTAATATATAATTTATGATGTTTAATTCTTCGTCGAAGTCCTGTTTATTCATCGGTTTGGGTGAGAAGGTGGAGGAAAAACTATTGTATGCTGACATTTTTTTTTTTTTGAGAAATTGGGTAGTGCGAATGTGCATGCATAGAGTTGTATCTGTAGTAGTTGGTTTTGGGTCAATATTATAGTTGAGCTTATCTGAAAATATGATTACGGTTAAACCTAGAAATTTTAGATTACTATCTAATTCAGTTTCTATTGTAATTTGGATGTATGGATTGATTATGTTGATACAGATAATTTATCAGCCTTTATCAGTTTTGGTAATCATGACATCATTATCCTCCAACTTTGTTTTTATTTGTTTTAAGCTTTTAAAATCATAATTGTATAGATTTTTCAGTCTACCGACATAATTGCAATTACCTTTGCCCGTTTTAAAGACGTTTATGAGTTTATTATTAATGAAAACTCTAGTGTCGTTCTGTAGCCTCAAGCTAGGTAACGTTTTTATGGCAGCCTCGGTGTTGATCATTTCACGTATTCTACCTTGTTTACTCAATTTCTGAACATTGTATTTTAAACCTTTATTCAAAAGTTTTCTCTCATTTCTATCGAAGTCTATTAGATACACGAGGGTAAAATTTATGTTTATAATGGGATGTTGTCTAATAGATAAGAGTTGGAACTTAAGTTTATGTTTAAAACTGAAAACAATTTTTATATCTGTGTAATAATTTCCGAGTTATAATAACCATTATTTAGCAGTTGAAAAGAAGGATATCCGGATTTTGTGACATGTTTTACAAATTTTCTTAAAATTTGAAGACACAATATATAATTTTTCAGTGAAAAACATGGTATGTGACCATCTTGAACGTTATTTAAAGTAAACACTTTTTGATAGTTCCTGAGTTATAACTATTTTCAGCAACTGATAATTGGAAAGTCAAATTTTCTGAACTGCTTTACGCGTTTTCTTAAAATTCTCAGAGCCAATACAATACGTTTTGAGTGAAAAATAAGGTATATGATTTGAGTGTTAATAACTGATAATGATTTTGATATCTCTACAGTAGGTATCGAGTAAAAGAATTTAATTCAATTGAAAAGTATGAAACCCTGATTTTCAGACATGTTTTCTTAAAATATGAAGGGACAATATATAATTTTTCAGTAAAGATGATGGTCTACGATTTGAGCGTAATTTAAAACTAAACACGTTTTTCATAATGGTACAGTTGTTCCCAAGTTACAACTATTTTTAGCTCCTTACGGGGAAATACAGATTTTACGCAAATTTTAAGCGTTTTCCTAAAATTTCCAGTGGCAATATATACTTTTTCAGTGTAAAAGGTGGTGTACGATTCGAGTGTTTAATAAAATTGAAAACGATTTTGATATCGGTGAAGTAGTTTCCGAGTATAACAATTTTTGTACGAAATACAGATTTTCCGACATATTTAACGGATTTTTTTAAATATGAAAGGACAATGTATACTTTTTCAGTAAAGATGATGGTCTACGATTTGAGCGTTATTTAAAACTAAACACGTTTTTCATAATGGTGCAGTTGTTCCCGAGTTACAACTATTTTTAGCTCCTTACGGGGAAATCCAGATTTCCGCCAAATTATTTGCAGTATAACGAAAAATATACTCTATATTTAAAGCTATTGAACGTATTACACCCTGCATAAATAGACAATATATTGGGATACGTGCGTGATCAGGTCACAGCAATTTCAAAACAAATAGTTCTTAAACGAATGTCAGTGACACTTTGAAAGAATATTAAACAATCAGGCTTTTTATAAGTAATAGTAAAACAAACGGTAACTGTAAGTTGTAAAAGATACAAAAAGAATAGATTACGCTTAGATATAAAGCAAAAGTCCTATAAAGTATTTTTAAATTGTACATGGGAATATTAAAATGTAAGATTTAATTCTAAAAACGATTTTACAAACCTATCATTACTTTCCTTTTAAATGCAAAACTTCAGAATATTCCGGACTCATCGATTTCTCAAAAAAAGAAAGTATTTTAAAGTAATATCTGCTGCAACTTTAATATTTACATTAAAAAAAAATTTTTTACTGTTATAAAATCCCCAAACAAAACTTATTATTTAATATTTGCTGTACGGGTTACCGGCTAGAAAAAATGGCCAAAAACAAAAATTTACAAACTTCACAAAACTAACTTTTTCTGTAATACAAAAATTTACAGAAATTAAAAATAAAATATCTTTTGACCTAAAGAAATGAATAAAAGAAACGTCCTAATTTGATGAAGCATAAATTAAAAGGGATAAACCTTCAGCTAATAGTCATAATATACTACTGTTCCAAGTAGTGTAGTGCAGAGACTACAGTTTGGTTATAAATAAATTCATTCTACTTTTCTTTTCACAAAACACAAAAGTAAAGAATACCAATCATAAAAGAGAACGAAGAGGAACCTGTCTGTAATTCTTTGAATGTTTTACAATAAAAAAAGACTTAAGAGGGTTTAAAATTGCTGTGGAATTTTCCTTTTGATAAAACTTTCCTTTAATTTACTTTATTCCTCATTTAAATATTAATTTTATTACATTATAACATCTTCTTATTTATCAATAAGCAAAAGTTGAATAGAGCATAAGTTGACCTGAGAAAATGCAGAGTTATGATTACAATATTAAGAATGTCTCTCTTGGGGACTTTATGTTATAGGGAATAAGTTATTGAATCCCCCCCCCCCCTGTGAAGGAACACTGCTAAAATGGAAAAGCCTTCTATACCATTATAACCTTATTTTCTTGGGACATGTAAAACGTCATACAATCGTAACTGTATTTAGATGAATGTATTTACGTCTATAAAACGCGTCTCGCTCAGGACCGTTAGAACTGTATTCACTTTAAATGAGTCTTTGAGGTCACAAATTATACAACATTTTTATTGAGGTTCTACTTTCGTAAAACCTTTCCAAAATTTGCTTAATATATTCGTAAATAGTCAACAATTGCCTGATTGCACGATGTGTAGTAAAAGTGTGTATACAATATGTCAACGAGAACTTGCATATTCTATTTCAAACGGGACTTTGTCGGCCATATTGTACGGAAACAATATGTTACAAATATAACTATTAGATTATTAGTATTAATATGTATAAGGAAGTGTGTGTGTGTGTGTTACCTGGAGTTAATACTAGAGTAATTTTAACTTTGTTCAAAGAACAAATTTGTAAGGATAATGAAAACAAATCTAACACATAAAACACAAATATATAATCGTGGTACCAGGAATATATTTAATAATGAATTTAATTTTTACATTTCATTTTTAATTGTAAATACTTACTTTTAATATAATATATATGTAACCATATTTTATATCAAGCATTATTGTTTAGCAATATTTGTTTAATATATTTGAAATTGGATAATTTTAAACCAACAGTGTCTAACTAACTGTAACCTACTGTATTTTGCAGCAGCTTAAGTACTCTGCTCAAACATTGTTACAAGAATGTAAATAAAGTCCATTAAAAAAAGAAAAAAACATTAAAAAAAACTCCTCTAAATAACCATTTCATTTTATGTAATGCAAACAGTAATGCCTCTTACATACAATCACTAGGGCAGTTAATTTCATCAATACCAAAAAGAAGATTATTGACTAATAAATATTTCAGTGCTGCATGTAAAATTACATGTTCTGTTTTAGCCACCATATTCATTGTGATTATTATTTTTATTGTAAACATATTTTGTTATATGCTGTATAAATGTTTACACTGAAATGAAATGAAAAAATGTTTTATTTCGCAACAAAAATATTCCATTACAATATTTGTTAAATTTTATATTACTAAACTTGTTCTAAACCATAAACTTAAAATATTTATAATTGCATTTTAAAAGCATAGCTGATTAGGCTGTCTGCTTGGTTGGGTAGAAATTTTCAAACACAATCACATATTACATCAAAGAAATTAACACATTACACACATTTGATGATCTTAATAAGAAACAAATAATTTTAGAAAACATGTATTTAAAAACAAATCTGGACTACCAATATTTGCATCAAAATTAAATCTTAAAAAAATTTATATTTACGGTATTAAATTACAAAACGGAAAATATCTTACAATTTGGAAAACATGTGGAAACAAAAGTTTAAAAATGTATAGACGTCCCGATACGGAATTAGAAATTAAATGTTTACACTGTATTTATACCTATTATAATATCTGAATTTTATTACTAACGAATTGTTCATACTAAAATAAATAGTGACGATATAAATTTAAACCCCTCACATTTTCCAAATAATATTTGTATGTTTGTAAATAACTCTAATTTTCTTTCCTAGGTTCAATGATTAGCGTAATAGGTATTTTTTTATAAAATAATGTTTCATCATCTACAATACAGCCTCGCCAATGCCTTAGCAGGCGAAACCATTGATCGGCTAGACTAATAAAAAGTGGAAGTTTCAAAATAAAAAAATTGCTATTTATTATTTTTTCTTCAGATAAAAGAGTTGAGGTTTTCTAGTTTTCATTTATAAGTATTAATGTTTCTGTCCGAAACATTGCTATAATTTGAAGGTTATAATAAAGCTGTAAACCTTATTAAAGTTAAATAAGCTCAACGATTTCCATAGAACTATTTTTAAAACAAAGAATAATGGTTACCATTATAACCTTATGTTCTTGGGACATGTAAAACCTCATACAATGGTGACTGTATTAGTTATGAATCTATTTATGTAAGTTAAATTTTATGTAATCAATATATCACCGAAAAGGTGTTATCTCTACACTTTAGTGGATAAAACATAATGTTCGGCAAATTTATTCAAACAGCAGTTCCGTTTAAGAGTTTTAAAATGGCTGCTATATACATCATATCTTGATTACTTAAATCTTTTTATTACAATTAATAGGCTCGAAAGAAATATAAAATGCACAATATTTTACTTAAATTTTTAATTTTGTACTTAAAAAAAAACTCAGATAAATCTTAAAAAGAATGTATACGGTATTATTTTGTTTAGGTTGTAAAACTACTATAAACATTTAATTTTCTTAAAAACTTCAAGGGGGGGGGATGAATCTAGTCAAATAGGAACTCATGCCACCAAAATACAGGATATAAATATGAATTTCGAAAATAAACATCTCTACCAGGATTAAAAGGTTTTATTGATATTAGATCCACTACTATTTCAATGAAGATAATAAAAATGATTACTTATGTGTTTCTTCGGTTCTTAAGATAAGACATGAAACTATTACTTTCGTTGTTTTCTTATTTTAGTAGATACTTAATATTTTTGACCAAAATTAATCATTCCGTGCCCAACAAGTTAAATCTTTATTCTCGTATCGTAATTATACATCCTGTTGGTGAGATATACCTTAAAAAAAATTAAGCAAACATCACATTGAAAATGTTTTCCTCTATTAAGATACATTAAAAGTGTTATGAACTAACCAAAACAATACATCTTCGAAACACATAACTTACTATTTGAAAGGCCCCAATCAATCTTAAACCATAATGTAGAAAGTTTGTTACGGTACCTTAATGATTAGAAGTTAATTACAAATAAAGCGGTTATAACTGTATTGACTACGAGGTATTTTTCTTTAATAAATTATTAATACATAATATATTATTTACAAACAGAAAAATTTTCTTACTGTGATTGGTTAATGAACTTCCATTGTTATCTCTCACTTGCACGTCAATTATCAACTCAATCCATCTCTATTTCTCTCATAAGTAAACACGGTACACTGCTAAAACAATGACAGACATATTGTTCTTTGAAGTAATTAATTTACAGTCAAAGTATACAAATCGTAGCTCAATTAATAGACCGGAATATAACATTCTGTATAGTGTTAGTGTGAGACAGCTTTGTGAATTATTTGCTAAGGTTTTGTCTTTCCATGTCCGAGTAATTTGTACGATTGTCACAAAACTTGATTCAAATTTAGGGTTGTAATTGATTATGAAAAGTTTCTTGTTCATAACGAGAAAATGAAGACTCGATTTGTAGATAGTTTGTACTAATTTTCAACGTAGTAATTGCACTTATTCCTTCAATACTTTCGTATAAATAATGTAGAATGTTAGTTGGCTCTTTTTTTTTCTACTTTTAGTTTTATTTGATCAGATAATAGTACTTTACATTGTTTGAAGAACTGGGCATTCGTGGAATTATTTGAACTTCAGATTCTCTCAACAGCAGTGCAAATGTGAAAATATATACATGTGTTTATGATTTAAACATGGTGATGGTAACAGTAAATTGTGTAGTTGGAAAATAATGATTGCAGCCTTAAGAAGTGCTACGTTTTCTCGCAACTATTTTGCAGAATAATTTATAGAAGAGAATGGAAATCATAAGACACTCAATTGGTAAGAGGGTTTCTATATTATAGACAGTTGTTGTATTTGGTTGATGTTTGCTGTAGTTCACGAAGTGTGTTACTGGACAGTTATTAGGCGGATTTAAAACTATGATTTTGTTGTTAACATATAGGTCAATAATAAATATATAAATAACAGAAAAAGTAAACAAATGAGTTTAGAGAATGTGATAAATAATATTTCGTTAATTACAAACTTATTATGGTTTAAATATTAAATACAAACAATGAGCACTGTGGTGAATGTGAACAATATAAAACACTGAAACTCCTACCACAAGTTTGGTACAATGAAATATTTATTTGCCTTATGTTATTATAATTCCCTGATGTATAAACTTATTCATTGCACAATAGAAGCATCAATTTATGCAAAACAAATATATATAAATGAGCGGTGAAAAAATGAAATCAACTAAAATTAAAAAATCAATATAATTTGGGAACTAGGTTTAATAAAGTAGATTTATCTCTAGTTTGAGCCAAACAATTTTTAAAACTATTTAATGTGATAGTTCATATTTTTTAAAATTAAACTTAACACATTCTTTTTCAATTATGATTTTTTTCTATGCAAGTCAAACTAAATAAATTTTCGATAATTTGCCCATGTTCCATTTACATGTAAAATTACGGGGTTGTCTTGGTTTTTGTGGATAAAATTGAATGCTGATTAGTCATTATAATCCATAAAGGTTTATAGTTTCTTCAATATAAATTAAAATATTACAATTTAAGTACGTGTATAAAACGCGTCTCGCTCAGGACCGTTAGAACAGTATTCACTGTAAATGAGTCTTTGAGGTCACAAATTATACAACTAAAGTTTTATTTTTATTGAGGTTCTACTTTCGTAAAACCTTTCCAAAATTTGCTTGAATATATATTCGATGTAAATAGTTTTCAACAATTGCCTGATTGCACGATGTGTAGTAAAAGTGTGTATACAATATGTCAGCGAGAACTTGCATATTCTACTTCATACGAGACTTTGTCGGCCATATTGTACGGAAACAATATATTACAAATATAACTATTAGATTAGTAGTATTAATGTGTATAAGGAAGTGTGTGTGTGTGTGTGTGTGTGTGTGTGTGTGTGTGTGTGTGTGTGTGTGTGTGTGTGTGTGTGTGTGTGTGAGTGTGTGTGTGTGTGTGTGTGTGTGTGTGTGTTAACACGACACTCTATAATTTTTATATTACATAAATATAAATAATGCAAATTTTCTAAAATTACATCTGGCCATTCAGTACCTGTACTTGCAAGTACATAAAATTTAGTCGGATTTATATTGGGTACTAAATTCTCACTACCTGTATAAATACTGCTCAGTGTAATTACAATTTATTTTAATCAGAGTTCATTTTTTAAAAATAATCTAATACTGTTTGTTCGAAATATTCCTGGATTAATTTTTCTGGTATGTGTACTGGTAATGAAAAGAAAAAGAAAGTTCCCATATGCACTTTTTTATGCACTAAAAATTAAATAAATAGTGTGAACACATTACACTAACTTGGTTACACAAAGCAACAAAATCAAACACCAAACAAAATAACGATATTAGTGGGAAATGTCAGATATTAATTTCTCAGTGAACAACTGAAAATGAACCTTGAAGCCTTACAAAAAATATATTAAAAAATTGATATAATTAGGCAAAGCTTTCTTGAAGCAAATTTGTAAAGACGGCTTATAATTTAAGGTTAAATCTTGTTTTCAAATTTAACTTAAATTTAAACGAAATCAATCAAAGGAACCGATATAAAGAATTTTATTTCTTAACAACGCCATAGCTTAAGTTTTTGGTTTTTATACTAACTCATGAATGTCATTTAAAAAACATAAAAAAAATTTTATGATGATCACTAATACGTTGAGGAGAGACAATTTTTTTAAAATTAAAAATCGATACAACCGATTTTAGTAAACTCGGAATTTTATATTTTGTTCTTGTGGTAAGTACTCTCAAATTAGAGTTATCGAGATAAGGTCAAATATGCCAACATAAAATATTTTACAAAATCAATTCATTTCTTTGCTTTGTACAACACTATACAAACGACAGACAGATTTCACCACCAGAAAAACGAATTTTAACCATTCCTAGCCTTCTTTGAACTTTATTATTTTTAGTTGACCCGTTTCGGAGTACCTCCATTTTCAAAAAGGCTAAAATTGAACCTAGTGTAAACTTTTATAAACACACATCTTACGAAGCCCGACGCGACGTCAAGAAAGTAATGAGATAAACAGTTTGGAAAACTTGTGTAACAACTGCTTTTAAACAATCTTCCTCTACTGGATAATAATCATTTACTTGATATACTAATAATATTTAATTTTTCCTTCAATGCCTAGGACACCAACTTGTTGAAGATCTGCTTGTATTAAGATCGTACGATAGGACAGAGTAAATACGTCAAAAATCTGTGAATCATTTTCAAAGGATAATAAAGAAACCAGTACATTGGTAATGGTATAATGCTTATAGCTGAATTACCATTTATGCCCAGCAACGCTGAGCATTTCAAAAATTGAATTTATACCTATTATAAACTCCTCGACATACAAAAAATACTTCAAATTATCTAAGTGAATCTACTGTGTATTATTTCAGTGAGAGTGTAGAGTTTGTAACTTTTTTTTTTCAGAACTCAAATATTTAAATAAACATTCTCCTAAGATAATTCATTAAAAAAATAAATTTATAATAAATATTCAAAACTATATGTATTTGTAAGTACTATAAGTATTATGAATAATTCAAACTTAAAAACTGACGATACGATCTACAACGGCATCTAGCGTCAAATCTGTGAAACGTTTGAAAAGAAACTAATATTTTGTAAGTTTCTTTTAAAAAGCAATTTTATAAACAAAAATATGGGTAAAATAAAATAGGTAAATTTTCAGTAGCGAAAATTAATAACATATTCTCTATGCAAAACAATAAATACATTATTATTATAAAAAATTAAAGCAATTTCAACCTAAAAGAAAAAAGATCTTTAAAATGTCCTATTACGTCTAAACCTCTAAGTCACTTTACTGTGTATTATTTCAGTGAGAGTGTCGATTTATAAACTTTTTTTTTCAGAACTCAAATATGTAAATAAACCCACTAACTTAATTCATTAAAAAAAATTAATTTTGTAATAACAAATAATCTAAAATATAATTATGTATTATATATGGCTTATGAATTATTCTAAAATAAAAATTGACGATACGTTCTATAACGCCATCTAGCGTCAATTCTGTGAATCATTTGCAAAGCACACTATTGGGAAATTCGGATATCTCCCTTTGTCTTTTGAAGATTTTCCACCTCCTACGAAATAAAAAAAAAACCAATAAATTGGTAATAGTTTAATGTTTATGGCTGAATTACCATTTATGCCCAGCAACGCTGAGCATTTCAAAAATTAAATTTATACCTATTATAAACTCGTCTTACAAAAACACGTCAACATGTCTAAGTGAATCTAGTGTGTATTATTTCAGTGAGAGTGTAGAGTTTGTAACTTTTTTTTTTCAGAACTCAAATATTTAAATAAAGATTCCACTAACTTACTTCATTAAAAAAAATATATATAATCAAAATTATAATAAAAACTCTAAAATATAATTATATATTGCTTATGGATAATTCAAACTTTTAAAACTGACGATACGTTTTACAACGGCATCTAGCGTCAAATCTGTGAAACGTTTGCAAACAAGTAAATATTTGTACTTGGCGCCTGGACCCTTGGATACCTACATTATTACGTTTATAAAAGCCATTTATATATCCATGTGTTTATTCAATACTTCATTTCTACTTGCCAGGAAGTTAAATAAAAACAACAATATTGTTAAGCATGTTTACATAATTACAAGCACTATTTACATACATTAGCTATTCAAAGTAGGTTATAATTCTATGAATCCAATTTCAATTTAAATACTTCAATCGTGTATTAACATTGTTATAAAATTGTATTGAATCAATATTGGTTTTAATCTAAATAATAAAGTATTTTATTCATGAGAAATTAAATTCAATCAATAGAAAATTAAAGATAATACAATTACAATTTATTAATTCGGTAAAATTAAAATAAAACACGAAAATAAAACTACACCAATAATTATACGATTTCGCACTGAAGTTGTCAACTTACTTACATACTAAATATTCGCATACTATAATTTACTAGTTAGGTTATATTTCTGTGTACAACAGCTATTTTCAATCGGCCAGAAGAGCTTTTTACTAGCGGCCATCGCGCGTCGTGCACCGTGACTGCAAACATAGAAAACGAAACATAATGTATACTCGTTCATATATACGTACACATATTCACGTTTACAATTAGTATTGTAATAATTAAATTACCTTTGGTTTCCGCCAGGTGACTTCTTTTTATATACACTTACGCGTTTCGAAGCGTACGCTCCATCTTCAGAGTTCTATTATCTTTTTCACTCGATTGAGGTCGTTATACATTAAAATAACACATAAAAAACACACGGACACTACATAATTATAATATGGTTATAAATTAATACATCGCTTATGATAACGCGACACTTGCGATGCGTATCACATCAATGTCCTATGACAACTCAACATGATATCAACATGATTCTTAAATTAGTATTGGATTAATTAACTTCATTCTAAATTTAAGTAACACATATAAAATTCCACTAAAGTGTTTCACATTTACATTATTACCTGACGAAAATAAAATTCATTTGCTCTAATGATATTATTTAATTCAATATTATTTCATCACATGAATTGTTTTAACAAGTTCATTTTACTTTTTCGTAGAATGCATTATTTCTTTATTACTGTGTTTGCTTAATTTCTCAAAATCGGCTTTAATGATTTTCATAAAGTTTTCTTCAAATGTAGTCTCTAAGGGCCCAAACAAAAAGTAAAGTTCACCATCTTTCATATAATGCCGGTTCTTGAGTATTCGGTTAAAAAAAACAAACCGGCGACGGGGATGATATAAAATTCTTAATTTCTTTAAAATCCACTCTACTGATTTCGTTCATTTTTGTGTGAAATGTGAAGAATAGTGACCCAAATCCGTGTACAAAATTGCAAGTCATCAAAATATTACGGTTCGTTAATAATTGGCAAAAACAATAATCAACCTTGACGCCGTCATTGTATCCCAATTTTGTACACAATTGAAGCCCAACTTAAACAATAATATTTCATTAAAATAAAATTTCTATCTTTACACAATAACAGAATACCATGCGTCGAACACTTATACAGTTTACAATGCATTGAGTCAAGTTATATGATCATCGATTTTTTATATATTTTACAAGGGAATGTTTGTAAATATATTGGATGAGGCGTTGTAGAATTTCCAAAGGAAATAAAATTGACAAATGGCCGAAGGTGAACAATATTTGTTGGTATCGCAATGTACACAATAAATTAGAAGCAGGTAATCGTTTGGTAGAGGACATTCAAAATGAAATTACGGATGCAGATATACTTGACAAATTATCATTTTGTAAGAAACAATTAAATTTAACATTAAAAAAAGAGAGTTTCATATTTTGCAACTATTCCCTTTTTTCACATTTACTAGTGTCTAAAGAAAACATTATACGATCAAAGTTTTAAACAATGCCTCAACCAGTATACAGGGTATCTGAAAAGTATAAGAACGCCGTTATATTTTTAGAACCATTGCAGATTAAGCAATAAAACTTAGCACATCAATACTACACCTTAAAATCTACTTTTTGAAGCAACTGTCAATTTTTCATCTCCTTACGGCGACGGCCCGCAGGGAGTCAGAAGAAAATCTTAAATGAGAGCATAGGTCGAGTTTTACATGAAACTAAAGGTCTCTGTTAGAAGAATACAATGCTGCAAATCCTACCTCGGAAGGTTCATCCTATACAAAATGGCGGCGGCTTAAGGTTACGATGTTGGGCTTTGTTGAAAATGGCTTAATTTTCTTTCTTGGAACGAGTAATATAAGTAAAACCCAGACAATCCACACCGGATGTAAGGAACAATTTTTCTGGATAATAAGTGACTTTTCACCTCCAGTGGGAACGGTCCACGAGGAGGACGGAGAAATTCCCCCCCCCCTGACTAATCCACGGCATCGACCGTAGCGATACCTGTTCGGTTTCGCAAGTAATGCTGCGATACACGACCTTTAGGAACTTTGCGGCCATGCAATTTTTTTTATATATGGGAATCAAACCCTCGTACCTACCCTATCCCAACCATACATATCCATTTGTTTGACCACCATTTGGTATTTATTATTGTATGAACTAACTGTTCCGAATATTGTGTTCTGCCACACTACGCAACAGATAGGAGTTGTTATTGTTTTCAGTCATAATGTGCATAGTCAATTAATTACACTTCAGCGAGTGATTTCGACTTGCAACATTCAATGTGTTAGTATATTTGTTGCTTATATTGGATCTCGTTGTTTTTTAGGAATATTTTGTTTACAATTTGTAGCTTCCCTTTCGGTTACTTAAATAATACAATTAAAATCTACCCCACATTTTTTGTTAAAATTAACCTTTTGGGTTAATGTCGTTTCGGAGGGTTACAGGAAACCACTAGTTCATAAGACATTGTAAATTATACCTAGGGCCAGCCCCAAAAAATAAACAAATAAAAAATAAAATAAAAAATATATAAATAATATTTAAAAAAATAAATAAAACCAAACTAAAGTTCGGCCATTCAAATACCAACACACCCCATTTCACAATCATACCATCCCACCTCCCATTACCACCCAATATTTCCTTATACATAATTTATAAGCAATAGTTTTTAAACCCTATATTATCACCAACATCTCATACATAGCGTAGCCTGTAAACTGAGATTACACTACCCTTAACACCTTACACACCTTAACTTCAATACATAGCCCTTATTTCTACTCTATCCCCCAACATCACCTTACCCTATATTTACCTTTACTTCAGTTCCTATCCTTCCTATCAACCCACTTAAACTGTCAGAGCGAACCAGCGCTCCTACCCAGCCTCCAACAAATTTATGACCAGTAAATCTTATCTTCAACAGCCATCAAATTAGTAGGTTACCGAAGTATTATGAGTAGGAACCGAAGAAATAAATCGAAACATGCCGTCAACCAAGCATGGCTGACAAGGTGGTCCTCACATGAGGGAATCTTGGCTAGGTAGGCAAATCCAGCGCAACTGCCATGTTAAGTTTAACAGACAGCACAGTACCTTTCTACAGCTATCCGCCCTATCCTTCTCACTCGCTAAATTCCACCCACATTATTAACCTTATCTCCGTTTACCCCTTCTTCTCAATTTATTCTCAATCCTACGGCTATTTTATATATATTTAATTCTCTGTTCACCAAACACCTTTTTTTCTTTAAAAAACTACAGCCAACCTTCCCCTTAGTCATCCTGTCTCGCCGTAATCGCACTCCGCGTAATATCTGTTACATCTATTTTATTTTTATTTAAATTAAGTTTCCGCAATATATATATATATATATATATATATATATATATATATATATATATATATATATATATATTATAACGAAATAGAGGGCTCCCAAAAGGTCAGTGCTCGGCAGGCCATATATTGTAAAGTGTTGAAAGGGTTGACAGCTAGAAAAACTATTCTAACGTTAGTCACAGATCTCAAGAAGTCAAATAAACCATTCCAAAAGTCAATGCCTTCAACTGAAAATGTTTGAAATGGACCAATGAAAGAAATTGCGTCAACGTTCAAGATTTAAAATAAGCCAATGAATGAAGAGGATCGGAAGAAAGCATTTGAAATTAGAACTTATATAGGGGGTGGAAGAGAGGCGCACGAGGTATTTTCTTTTTGGTTGTTACTGTTAGAAGGAGGGAGTTCCGGAGCAAGTGTTTCTTTAGAAGATCGTCGTGAAAGATTTAGCCGAGATCAAAAGTCAAAATAAAATAATATCTGCGTAGTTTTTTTTTTGTTATAAGTATTAATAATAATCTCCGAAGAATAGTTTAAAAGATAATCGTCGTTATAAAATTAAAAGTAATCGTCGTCATAGGATTGTGTGATAAATTGCGTCGTTATAAAAGTGTTTGAACAGGAATATTAATACAATAAATTAAAGTAATCGTCGTCACGAAAGTGAGTGAGAAATAAGTGTAAGAAGAAAAGAAGATTCGTCGAAAAGATCAAGGCAAATCGATCCATCTACTGGCAGTCTACACGGGAACTACGTGCACGGAACCAGGAACATCGGAGCAGTGATAAAACTTCCAAGCGATAAGTAAAAATTAATGGACAATCTCAATCAAATAAACTAACACCAAATTCTATTTTATATGTAAATTATAGTCACCAAAGAACCTCACGAACCCATAAAGGGAAATTAAATAAAATAAAATTAATAGTACATTTCAGTTAGCCGGAGCATTTTATAATAAATAAATTAAAAGTAAAATATGATGCACTCTTATTTCTTTATTTAGGTTAAGACATGGTAGAATTAGAATTTTATTTTTAACTATGTACTTAGGATAAGTAGTAGGTTAAGATGTTAGTGTATAAGTATTAAGTGCATCAGATTTGGACAATAATTCATTATATATTGTAAAAGATTTTAAAACTCAATGTTATGAATAATTAAAGAACAACTTAAATATAATTTAAGGTAATTTTAAGCAGCATGTAATCCTGTCACCGTACGAACGGAAACGACAATATTAAATATATCTTTTTTTTTCTGTCTTCCCACATTATTCTTATACTTCCCTTGTTTTTCTCTTCTGCTCATTTATTTTTGTTGAGCCCTGCTGGTTAGGGTTGTTTTCTAGCCTAGACTATTCGTTTCTTCTCCTTCACAGTGATCACCAATAACACATTCGTTACCGCCCCTCCTTTCCCCTCATACCTGGGTATTAAAAATAATTATTTTTTTTAATAACTCTAGGTAGGTAAGAGTGTTTTTTTTAACGCTAGAGGGGGGGACTAAGGTGAATACACGGGATCACGGTATAAGATATGCGATGCGCGCGTTTCGTAGTCAAGACGAGAAACAGACGTTCACTACTGCGCCGAAGGAGCGGACGTGTGAGTTGTGCGTTGTTTCTTAACGTTTTAGTAATAAACCTTAATGACTGCCTAAACCGCTAATTTCGGGGTCTAATCGACCGCCGGGTGTTACGCAGTCATTCGTAGGTCATCCGTCTAATTTAAGAAGAATTATTATGACCTAAATGGGTTAACATAATTCTCCCATCACGCCTGTCGCTAAACGATAAGTTATTCAACTATAATAAATAATAAGTTAGTTTAGTTATTAAATTATATCTCATCATAAGCTGGCTGTGAACATAGTGATTAGTTGGGTTTGAGACTAAGCATTAATTAACGTCCCAATATGTTAAATGGTTATGTCCTAGCACGTTGTTCCAAACCCTCCTTCCGGAACCTTAAGCGGTTCGAACTTCTGGTCATATCTAATAACGAGGGCTGACGTTCGCCCCAGTTGGTAGCAGAGACGTTCCCCGCACATTCAATGATAAACTAAGAGAGTTAAGATATGGTACGATCAACAACCATCTGTAGTATTGAATCACAGTCTCAGATGGTGGATTACTCCTGTGTATTTGTTTTGGAGCGATTTGAAGTACTGATAACTCAACCCCGACTTTCTCTGCGATGGCGTGAGATTTTTCAAGCAATTCTTCAGAAACTAGATTAATTTCTTGTCAATCTTTCTTGATTATATTAAGTATTTGACTAATATGTTTCTTTACCATAATCAAATCCATATGTTTACCTTGTTAGATGTTCAAAACGGGTTACAAATTAACAAAGTATTTTGCAATCATGACTAATCCTATAATAAAAAATGGTTTAGTAACTGTTGAGTGCAGTTGGTGCGCAGATCTTCTTGTAGCATAGTTTCCATCAACCTAAAGATGTTGTAGTGCATTGACGATTTCATAGAAGCTTTCTGAAAATTTTCTTATTCTGTCACTACGTTTCTCTCATAACTTTATGACCATTTATTTTTTTATTTTATGCTGCTTCTAGGAGGAGGGCAACTGCCCCCTGCCCCTCGCTGGGTACGCCCATGGACAGACAGACACGCCAGAGAAATTATAAGGATCTTTGGTCTCACGTACAGCCCCTATAAAAAAGAAATTAATGTAAGTGCAATCCATTTTTCAAATAGTTATTGAATTGTTTGTCCTGCATCCCACAAAAACTGCTTTTAAAACTTATGCATTTCTCATTGCACGGTTATTAGGTTGTATTCATCATTAAAAAAACTTTAATATATTATTTCGCACTGCAATTTATTTTAAATCCAAATTATTTAATTTTAAATTATTTGGTCACCCCGTGTTCAACTTACAGTGGGTGAGGTTATATCTGACACTTTAAATTTGGCTTAGAGCCAACATATTAATTTTTTCGTCAAATAAACATATATACAGTAATCTTAATCAGAATAACTTCTAGTTTCATTTAATACTCCACGCACAATATTTACAAATATTTGCTCCTTAACTACCACAAGATAGGTTGATGTTACCACTTTTTTCCTATATGTTGGACAATACAAAGAATGCAAAGTTTGAAATATATAGGATTTATCGTCTTGTCTTTGTTTACTGGTTGCGACTTACAGACAGACAGACACAAGCGTGAAATTACAAGCGTTCTTGGTTTTATCTCCGTAACAAAATAAACAAATTAAAATAAAAAAAATTGGATACATTAAAAAAGGAAGAAAAGAACATAAAATAAAGACCTGAAGTCTAATAGCGTAAGGGTCGGAAAATAACAAGAGGTACCTTAAAAGAGAGTGATTTAACCCAAGTCCACATAAAAAAGGTAGAATCAGCTATGTTCGCTTGGGATTGCCAAGCCCGTAGTCGCTAAAGATTCCTTGGGGGGAAATAAAGATGAAAAAAAAACTAAAAATAGTAAATAAATGTTAATAAATTTACAAAATGTAAATTTCTCAAAAATTAATTTCTTTAATGAAATTCCATTTAAATCGCATCGCATCTTTCATAAGTCTCTTCGACAATCCTTTGTTCTTTTTATATTTACAAATAAAAAATCGCGAATATTTTATTGGTTAAAATCAACTGGTTTTTAAATAAATGCATAAAAGTGTAAGATTTCCATCAGGTTTATATTCTCCTATTACAGAGTTGTGGTTCTTTACATGTCTCAGAGTAATGTAGATTGCGTCACAAGTCAACTAAGTTGCCATGACAACCACCAGGTAGTCAGACATGAAGGGAGGGGATATAATAGAAACTGTTTTGTGTTTTTAAATAAATGATAGAAAATGATTCTTTACGAACTTTGACTGAAACGAAATAATTATTTTTGTTTATATTATTAAGTTGTAAACAAATGTTAATAAATTTAACAAATATAAATCTCTCAAAAATTAATTTCTTCAATGAAATTCCATTTAAATCGCATCGCATCTTTCATAAGTCTCTTCGAAAATCCTTTGTTCTTTTTATATTTACAAATAAAAAATCGCAAAATTTTTATTGTTAAAAATCAACTGGTTTTTAAATAAACGCATAAAAGTGTAAGATTTCCATCAGGTTTATATTCTCCTATTACAGAGTTGTGGTTCTTTACCTGTCTCAGAGTAATGTAGATTGCGTCACAAGTCAACTAAGTTGCCATGACAACCACCAGGTAGCCAGACATGAAGAGAGGGGGTATAATATAAACTGTTCCATGTTTTTAAATAATTATAGATAAGGATTTTTTACTAACTTTGACTGAAACGAAATCATTAATTTTTGTTTACATTATTTAATTGTTAATAAATTTAACAAATATAAATTTCTCAAAAATGATTTCTTCAATGAGATTTCATCTAAATCGACACGCATATTTCACACGTCTCTTCGCCAATCCGTTGTTCTTTTTATATTTACAAATAACAAAATCGCGGAATTTTATTGTTAAAAATCAGCTGGTTTTTAAATATTATAAAACATTTGATTTCAAAGTATAAAAGTGTATTATTTCCTTCAGGTTTATACTCTCCTATTACAGAGCCGTTGAAGTTATACGAAAAGATCCTGACATACTGAAAATATTTTACATAGGGCAGAGTGCTGTTTTCTAAATTAACCCACACATGAATTAAAACCTAGTTTATGAATAATCTAGATTCAGAGGTGTCAAGCACAATTTTGCAGAGGGTCGTATATTAAATTTAGAATGTGTAGGCGGGCCAGATTCAAATTAAAAAATGTACTGAATTATTATAACATTTTAATTTTATAGTATAATATATTATGTATAATATATAGTATAAAATCATATCAAAGTTATAAAAGAGGGTAATTATTCTGAGCTCGGGGATCCAGATACCTGACTTCTCTTGTTTTTGGGGGGGAAATAAAGATGAGAAAAAACTAAAATAAGTAAATAAATGTTAATAAATTTACAAATGTAAATTTCTCAAAAATTAATTTCTTCAATGAGATCCCATATAAATCGCATAGCATCTTTCATAAGTCTCTTCGACAATCCGTTGTTCTTTTTATATTTACAAATAACAAAATCACGGAATTTAATTGTTAAAAATCAGCCGGTTTTTAAATAAATGCATAAAAGTGTATTATTTCCTTCAGGTTTATACTCTCCTATTACAGAGTTGTGTTATATTAGGCCTACCTGTCTCAGAGTAATGTAGATTGCGTCACAAGTCAACTAAGTTGCCATGACAACCACCAGGTAGCCAGACATGAAGGGAGGGGATATAAGAGAAACTGTGACGTGTTTTTAAATAAATGATAGAAAATGATTTTTTACGAACTTTGACCAAGACTAAATCATTATTATTGTGTATTATTTTTTTAATTCCCCTTTTTGTTTCCCCATTTCACTGCACATTTTTAGGTTATTGACATCCTAACTCAAAATTTTTCTCCCATATTTTTTTCCCTTTTTTTCCCCTCATTTCATAAATGAATTCCGAGTAAATAATATTTAACAAGTTTGGTTTCAGATAATATTACTACTTTTTTTATTTTAAAAGAAAAGTATTAAAAAATTAGCAAAAATGATCTGCCAGTTTTAGGGTTTTAAGCGCGGCCGCAATATGTCCAGTAAGATCCAGACTGTACCTCCGCCACTGAGCACGGCCCAGCGCAGCCCCTTTTTTGCTTTTTGATTATATTTCAGTTTTTAAAATACCGCTTTTTGAAATAACCTGACATTTCCACATACAGATTATTGAAATAACGAGAATTATTTTCGTGAAAAATTATAAGCGTGCAAGATTAGACTGCATGCAACTGCGTTCTGGTGGCGACAGCTTGGCTCATGCCGTTGCAGTGCACCCTCTGGACTGAAACAGAGCTAGAAAGCAGAGGTTACATTTGAGTGTAGTAGTTATGTACGTGGCACCCCCACTCTGATGTCAGGGAGGGGTGTGTCCCTTCTGCTAATGGAAGATGAAAGTATTTGCATCACCATGCCTCCGGCTTTTAAATTACAATTATAATTTCTTCATAACAAAACATATTGAATTGAACATAAAAAATAAGAATTTATCTCTCAATTTAGGGCGTAAAGTAACTCTAACAAACTCTGGAATATGCGGTTTTCCAGATTTACCATTTTATTTTGTGTTTTACAAAAATATTATTTATTCGCGAAGCGGCTGCACTACGATAATGAGATGAATTATCCCGTCTGGGAAATTATATTATCTTAGTTTATGGATGAGACTGTCATGCCACACTCTATCGAAGGCCTTTTCTATGTCCGGGAAGACTGAACCAATTGAGCGGTTCCTGTTGAAGCCCTCGGTTACATGTTCAACCACCTCAGCAGTTGTAGCGTCGTGGAATGTAAGTTCTGAAGCCAAATTGCTCTGGCCTCAGGATGTTATGTGTATGTATGTGCTCATTGATACACTTAAAACCCTCGAAGCAGCATTTGACACGGTACCGCATCGATGAATGACTGATGATTTAGTTCGTCGACCCTAAAATGTTGGAATTCAACATTTCGCTCACGTACAATCGTCTTATCGCAATAAATAAAATACCGTTGGAAAGCTAAAAAAAATACCACAAAACGTTATAAAAATATTCCAAAAATTGGTAAAGTTTGCGTATTTTTGTTACGTAACGTCAAAGATTTGCGCTGACAAGTTGTAAACAAATATGACATCATTTTTCTATAATGTTCCCAAATTGATATATCTGTAAAACAGATCGACCATAACACTGTTCTATAGATCGCATCTTTCTCTTTCGATCTGTGCTTTCGTAATCTTTGTGTGAGCGAATTGGAGTGTGTTTGTTTCCATTAAGTCAGTGAAAACAGGATCCGAAGAGTGAGAGTTTGGTTGAAACGCAGGCTCGAGGAAGTCAGCAAAGAGATTCGCCTTGTCATCTGGGTCACCAACTTGTCCGTTAGGTCCTAATAATTGTGGATAGCACAAAAGTTCCCGTGTAAAGTATTTAGCTAACGGCCAAACTGGTGTATCAGTAATGTTCAGCTTTGACTGTTCCGCCTGGAAGCTGTCGAGTATCTCCTCTCTAATTCATCTCTTGAGGCGATTTATTGTGGTGTGTGGAACAAATCTGTTTACACCCTGTTGGAATGCCCTTCTTAACCTATTGCGATGCTTAATCACCCGAAGTATGTGTTTTGTAATATAAGTGTGATGCTGGGGCTGACATTTGATTCGTACTGCAGCTTCTGTCGCAGTTTGTATTGCCGTTGTCAGTAAAGAAACGGCAGTGTTTACATAATGTCGCGTTCGAACATCCAAGACGGCGGAAATAATCCAAATTAGCGAGTCTGTGCTTCAATACCCGTCTGTGTTCTTTCGTTATGGGGTTTCCTGTAACAGCCATAATGACGGGATAGTGATCCGAGTTCAGATCTCTATTTACGTGCAAACGTTGCGCCACACGCAACGCGTCCCTTAACAAGGGCCAAGTCCAGAATGTCCTCTGTGTTGTGTGTGATAATTTTGTGTGGTGACTCGAGTGGAGCCATACTGGAACATCTTTTATTTCTATGTATTTGTGCAGGTAATGTCCACTCGTGTTTGTATGTTTACAGCCCCAGCGTGTATGTTTTGAATTAAATCGTCCGCAATGACATCTTTGTTTGAAGTTAAGAGGAGCAGTTCAATGTCCCGAATGTTAATTGTGCGCGGGGGATTATATGTAGCTATTAGTGTTGTTATGCAACCGTTGAGCTCAACTCGTGTAAGTGTGGGCACCAATAATTCTATATGTTTTACGGTCTTATGTATTATTATTGCCGTACCGCCGTGGCTCCTATCTTCTCTGTCAGTGCGGTAGACTTTGAAATTTTGAATAGTGAATTTATCGTGTGACTTTAAGTGAGTTTCTGTGAGTAAAGATATTTTCTAGTTATTTCTTTGCATATAGCGAAGGAGTTCCATTGGCATTCCAGCACAAAACTTGTTATTTACTGCCCATCATTGATTGATATGACGTATTGGAGGAAGGAGGTCAGGAAAGAGCTGAAAGTGGTGGGTGGGGAGGTAAGGAGGGAGATCATGAAGGATCCTAGGTTTCCCGTAAATGAGTCCCAGATAAGGTCACGGATCAAGCTGTGGAGGAAAGGTTCAAATGTGGATTGTATCCAATCCGTGTTGTTGGGTGTGCCTGTCTTAACCATGTTTGGTGATGAGGGTACTTCTTCTGTCTGTGGAAGCAGCTACAGGAGTGGGAAGAGCCGCCGCTGGAGCTACCTTGGATGGAGTGGACGGCGTTGGACCCTAGGCCTGATATTCGTCTGCTCCCTCGGTGAATAATAGTCTTTAGACTTGGGTACCAGTGTTTCAATTGCCGCAGGGGCCTTTGCTACCTCCGCCACAATGGTTGTAGATAATGGTGTGGGTGTTGTGTTAATGTGTGTCTTTTGTTTCGATGCTTTCGCGTAAGATATTTTTGGATGTGTAGGTCTGATAGGCAGTCGGGGTTGTGTAGTGGTCTTGGTGTGTTGTTGAGGTGTTCCATCACCACTAGCTCTAGACCTTTTCGCCTGGAGCGAACGTGCTGCCCTTTTCTGGGCCTCGCATCCACTATAACTTGCAGTGCCATTTCCCACAAAGGATGCACATGAGGGTAGGTGGAGGCTGCACAGTTGTCTGAAAACTAGTTCCCACACAGGATGGAAACAATCTCACAAAGAAAAACGTATTTGTTATATCTCTTAGTTTTAAAAATATTCACCTTTGAAGTTGACGTTTTATTGCACTTGACTTTACGTAATAAAACCCACTTTTTACTTGGTCATTTTACAAAAATTATTAATTCTAATTCTATTTATCCATTTACCTATTGATTTTATGTTTATTTTAATATTTATTCATCTTGGTATATTTACAAGTTAATTGTCCATAACTTTTTATTTATTATTGCAATAAAGTTTACAATTTATAATTTTATCTTATTTTATTATTATTTTTTCTGTTGTTTATTGCTTTCGCTTAAATTAATGAAACGTCCCAAGAATAGTTATTAAAGCCCCTTTTTACTAACTTCCCCATTTAATTTGTTTTTTGTTTTTTAAAAATAATTTATGGTTTTCTTATTCCTCCCTCTTATTAACAACCTTTTATTTATTTCGATTTTTGTGCTGTTGTTTAAACCTGCATATTTTTTGTTTTATGACAAGTTTTTAATTATCTTGTATTATTCTCCCTTTAATTCAACCCTACTTAACTAGTTTTAATCTTAATATCTTTATTTTTTCATAAAATTAGTTTTTGTTACAGGTTTTCATGTCAGATCTTGTCGGCTGATGACCACTGTATCGCTAACGCGTGCTGAAGCTTTACAATTTCTTTATGCAATAAAGTTCTTAAATTAATTGTATGATTTTATTTTATAAAATCTGGTTTTTCCATATCGTTTACAGTCCCAACTTTTATTCTTTTTTTTTCCTTTCTATTTTTCAGACTAAACTTAAAGTGTAATGAGATTAGTTAATGGAGGATGGGACTGTCCAATACTTGTATTTAGTTGTACAAGATCAAGCGGAGTTCTGACCAGTCGAATCATTCTTTCCTTAGCTTCTTGTGGGAAAAACATGAAGCAAAAAAAAATGAAAAGTCAGTAGGGGAAATCGCCGCATCACAACATGTTGGTAAAACTTGAGCACCCCCTCTGTGGTGATCTTTCAGCATTGTCCTCTACATCACGGAAACAATAGACCTAGTAGAGAAAGGTCACTTACTAAGGAAGATTTGCACTCCTTACAGGAAAAGCCTTCAACAAAGAGGGGGGGAAGGATAGAAAGTCATCAGAAACGTCAATGTAGTATGATCCCGCACCCTCCATTAGGAATAACGGATAGATGACCCACTGACAAGAGACCTGATTGGGGGAAACGTTAGATGGTAACTGACAAGGTTAGATGAAATAACTCAGGGGAAATCACCAGACAAACCTAATGGAGCGAAAGAAACCCTAAGAGAACATAAGTGTTCTCTCCCCCTTATAAAACCTCTTAAATAACCCCTTAATAAGATGATCTAACATAGAACTCCTTCAAATAATATGAATGAATGATTTATGTGATAACTAATGTAATATCACCTTGAAGACAAGTGTCAAGAAATGGATCTAAACCAATACTTGATAATAAATCCTTGAAAAGTTGGTCAAGAGACAGGAAAGAGAGACAGCCTATAGAACATCTTCCCTAAATAATTGAAACTATAATAATATATAGAGTGTTATCTAAACGTGTCCTTGAGAAAGAGTAGAATATATATGTAAACAAAGATGGCGCCACTAAGTAAATTTTTGAAAGACCAAAAGTTGGTCCAGAGAAAAAGAGAGGGATTTCAACCAAGAATACAATAACACTAAAAACCTTTGAAAAACCAAAAGTTGGTCAAAGGAGAAAAAAGATAGTGATTTTACCTAACACTAAACAAAATTAATTTAATAAATCCCTGAAAGAACAAACGTTGGTCAAGAGATAGAAAAGAGAGGGATCTCACCCAATACTTGAAAACATAAGATATAATTTTAAAAACCCCTGAGAGGCCAAAAGTTGGTCAAGAGAGAGAGATTGTGATCTCACCCAATACTAGAAAAATATTTTGTATAAACAAACAAGTTATATTTCAATAATCATTGTAACTTACTTAATATAATTTAATAAAACCCTATCAAATTGATTAATCTCATTCCAAAATGATTTTATGGTTGTTCTAATAATCAACTATTATTAAAGTTGTAGCCTACATACTTCGTGATATTCGAAAATAGTTCATCGTAGTTGTCCAAAATATTAATACAATATATTATTATAAATCACAAACGTCGTGTCAAAATCGTACTCGTTAAATTAATATAATCTAAAACGTTGTCACAAATTGAATTGCATGTTGACTGGATAAAATGCATTGCTTCTTTGAAAGAAATTATAAATAAATTTAGTTCAAATGTTGTATAGCAAATAAAACCTAAGGGCAAAAGTTAATGTATCATACAAAAAATTTACTTTTTAAGATACGACAGTGGAAAAAAGTGTTCATACAGTCTGAAATATTAGTTTTGACAAATATTGCTACGGTTGGGATAAACTAGGGGGACGGGGGGGACGCAAAGACTTGTAACTCTGTACTTAAATATTTGCTACTATGTGAATAAACGAGAACAAAGGTCCATCGGAATGCCTAAGTTAAACAGCACGTGTAAATTGTAAGTACTCTAAATATAATATTTTGATTTACTCATTTTGTAATTTTATTATTAGCCTATTATATCTAACTAAAATGGTTTTCTTTTCAAACATAACATTAGACGAACTTATTGATGAATATCCTATTGTAACGATATCATCTTAATCAATCCAGATAACATGATTAAAGTGATATCAGAAAAACAAATTGAATTAAATAAATTATGAATAAGAAATAAATCTTCACGTGTAAAATTAAATTAGAGTTAGAAAATAAAAAAAAAGTTTACAAAGGATTGTTAAGAAAGGAGTGGAGGCACAAACGCTGCAGATGTCCAGAACGAATGGTAAAATTATTAGGGTTGAAAAAGGAAAGCGACGCTACGATTTCTCTTTTAGAAGGGTTCAACAGACTAGGAGAAACCGAAACTTTCCAAAAATAACGACAAATTAAAAAAAAAAGCAATAGGAAGGACGAAATCCTATTTTTTTGAATTTGTGAAAGTTAGTGTGGCGTTGCCGCGGAATTGAGGAGAGAAAGAAAAAAGGAGTTTTCTACTAGCAGCGAGGGAGTAAGGTGCGACTCTAGAGACTGGTTGTCTCCGATTCACCAACATAGTATCAGCTTTTTAATAAAATTTAGTAAAGTATAACTTCTAGCCTTCAGCGAAAAGTATTGAGTATTAGCTTCAGCGAGAGATTAAATTAGTAGCCTTCAGCAAAGTACAAAGATTGATATTCGCCTTCAGCAGATAGGAGTTTGATTCGTCGTCTTCAACGCGAAGAAAAAGTTGTTCATCGTCACTATGGGAGAAGGAGATTATCTCGTCATCACCAGGATCCATCATCAAGGAGCAAGTGTGTGCATCGAAAGTGGTTTTTTTAAGGGTTAAATAATAAAGGGGAAAGTGCCAGTTGGGGTTTTGTGAAAGTGTGTTTTCATCGAAAGAGGGACCAGGACAAGGATTGATAAGTACCATATGTTTTCTATTAATATCTTTTTAATACTATTTTAATTTCGTTTTGCTTGAGCTTCCAAAGGATTCCCACCGAGATTGTAGATTTAAGTTTTGTTAGTATAGGAAATTAAATTGAACCAAGAGTCAGTAAATTTAATCATTTCATTTGTTTTGTATATCAAGAGCTGGCCGAGGCGTAAATTGGAGAGATTGATAAATTTGAAATTGTTTTTTTTTGGAGAGTATAAAAGTAATTGAGAGAAAGGTAAATTAACTTAAAGTAAAAGTAATAAAAAAAAGCAGTAGAAGAAATATATTTGCCCGTATTGAAATTTGTGTTTGTTTAAATATTAGATTGTTAGAAATAAGGAATGAATGTCTAATACATTTTAGAATAAGTTGCTAAATGTGTAACTATCCTTACGTACAACAAATTGTTACTTGTTTGTTCTGCGCTAAAATAAATTGAGTTTTTAAATATTAAAGAATCGTGTATTGATCAAATAATTTCAGTACCAAAATAAATCATAATTAAATCCTAAATAAGTAAGTAAAAGAAATAAAAGTAAAGT
The DNA here is from genome assembly GCA_963513935.1 of Aphrophora alni. NCBI lineage: Eukaryota > Metazoa > Arthropoda > Insecta > Hemiptera > Aphrophoridae > Aphrophora > Aphrophora alni. The sequence goes on along the minus strand of OY740765.1, from coordinate 27,843,894 downwards.
AAAAGGTTTTTTATATAACATAAAAAGAAAGGTGAATGTTATACTATTGATAGTAATGAATTTTCCGAAATTAACAACTTATCATCACCACCTGTGACTATTTCCGAAATAGTGTTGTCGCCCCAAACAGATTTACAAGCAACTACCCAGCCACGACGTACAAGATAGGTTACTTTTTGAACTTATTGATTCATTTATGGATGATTACGTAGAGGGGAATGAAACGTAAACATGATAGCAAATCCACATTGTAGCCCTGACGCACAAATAGGGCAAGGACAAGATAATTTTGAAATAATTAACGATATTTCAAGAGTGTATAAAAAAATTTAAAACTGATTTTAGAGAAGTAACATTTAAATTTAGAGAACCACGTGCAGACAAAAATATGTCTCAATGGCATAAACATGTGTTTGACTTCCTTTTAGATTTTAAAATATCAATAGACTACTATTGGTGATGATAGAGTAGGACTTACAATTATTAATGCCGAAAAACCGGAACAAAGGCCCATAGGCATTATTATACGTAGGGCAGATCAGTTAAATACTGATGTAGTATTTCAAACTGTAGAAAATAATGTATAATGTAATGAAACATTTTTTATTGACGGACCTATGCATGTGAAACTATTACATATAAATATGCCTAGAGGAGGTGCAGGAGGAAGAGGAAAGGTTAACTAATTCATCGTCATTTAGTGAATTTTGCAAAAAAGAGGTATAATTGTAATTAACAATGACGATAACCAATGCCTTAGTCGAGCCATAGCAATAGCAATTGCGCACTCGAAAAAAAAGATGAATATGAAGATAGTAATAAGTATTATAAGCAAATAAGAGAACCAGAAAGGTATTTACAACAACAGGAAGCTGTAAAATTTTGTGAAGCTGTAGGTGTAAATTTAACAAAAGGAGGTGGTATTGACCAGATAAAAGTATTTCAAAATTATTTACACCAGTATAAAATAACAGTATTTAGTGATAGAAGGGGTCGAGGGACGATATTTGAAGGACCTGACGGACATATAAACCTTGATTTAATACACATTTCAATGTTACAGTATTACGTCAATAACAGGTGCATTTACGACTAACTTTTATTGTCGAAATTGCAAGTTTGGTTATCATAAACAACAACAGCACTTGTGCCCCTTAAAATGTTTATCATGTAACAATTCTCCAATATGTACAAGTACAGAAACACGGAAATGTCAACAATGTAATAGGTTTTTTTAAAAGTGTTGAATGTTTTAATAATCATATGTTACCAATATACAAAAAACAAACCGATTTTGGGTTTTTCTCGACTACTAAATAAAATAAAATTTTTATTTAAAAAAAACACTTTTCTAAAGAAATTATGAATTTTAGGAGCCCAGACATAAATTTTATGATTTTTTAAATTTAAAATTTTAAGACCACAATCGTCACTTTGTAATTTACGTTTGAAATAGTTCTTTGTACAAAGTGTGTTTTTTTAAATCTTTATTTGTTTCTTTTTTATGAAAGTAGGTTTGAAAAAAAATTGTATTTTTTAGTTATAAACAAATATTCTATCTTTCAATTCGTCTGGCAAATAGGATGGCTTTGTTCCGACAAATGTGAACGTTGCAACTTGGCTGTGAGTTGGCCTCAAGAAACTCAAGTCCTACAGTTTAGCCAAATTAGTGTTTTCACAATTTCTTTAATTCGATTTATGTTTAACGACATAATTCCCATGATATTTATTTACGCTAACAGTTATTTAAATTCACCTCTGGAATTTTTGTTGCGTTGTAAATCGATAATTGGAAATTCCGAAAACACTAAAAAGAACTGTATAGTAAACTAATTAGCTTTATAACGTTTCTCCTTCTTTTTTAAGAACTACTTGAATAATTTTTATGAAATTTATCATAAATAATTGGTCTATCTGTGTAAATACAGCAAGAAGGTATCTCGCTTACCACTCAGCTAGCTTAAACTCAATACATGTTACTGCTCTAGTAATCAATGTATAGTGTATTGATGGTAATCTCCAAAAATTTCGAGCTCCGTGTTTCAATGATATTCACATTTTATGGCCTCAAGAAACTCTAAAAAGTTATTTTAAACATGCTGTCCTCCATCATCGTTGTCTTTGTTGATTATAAACTTATAATTGTTGATTATAATTGTTATAAACTTTTCATTTTGAAAATAATAGTAGGAGAAGCTTCAAATATGCTCAAGATATTGAGAATGGAAGAAAGTTTTTAACACTGTCTAATCGTGACCAAAGATGTCGCTCGTGTTTTCTTGACAGAGTAAGGAATAACTTCTTTATTTAGTAATACAAAATAAAAGAATTAAGTTAGGAAAAACAATCAAAGGCGTGATTGTCGTAAATATATCCTTTTAAAAACATCTGTTATTAAAAAAAATTATTATAAAATGTCTATAAAGTATAAACAACTACATACTACATAGCTTGATTTTAGAAGACGTTTAATAAAAAAAAGCTGAACATAAAAATTGGTATAACATCGATAGAATACAGTCTATGAATTGATGTAAAAAACAGTGTAATGTGGTAAACAATTATTCTTTCTTAATAAATTACCTACAATCAACACTACCCAAATTTGGGTCTTGTTGGTAATAGTCATGGTAGTTTGAAATAATCCAAAAGATAACGCTGTGGATTACAGTCTACTTTATCGACAACAGTAAGTCCCTAGCTTTCCAGGTTTTTAACTAAATATTATGTACATTGATTCTATACTGTAGTAAATTGCATTGTTTATAACTAAATCTGCTCTCTGCGGATGATTTCTATAAAGTTTTTGACTGAAATGGACTTGTATAAAATTCAAATTTCCACGTTTAATTTTCTGAACTTTAAGTGCTTGTAATTCTTAAACGGCTACATATTTTAAAAAATACCCAAAAATAAAACGGTGTAAAAAAAACGGAGTAAATAATAAATTTTAAATCTCCCATAGAAAGTAGATTCTAAATAAAATTAAAATTAAAAAATATACGATTTCCTAAATCGCCTATTGAATACACTTTTCGTCCCATATTAATTATTTTTTTTACAATTATTACTCTGTTCCATTATTACACCATCTTTAAATATATAGTTTATAGTCTTTATATAGAAATACAAATTGTAGGGATTTAATATTTAGTTTTTTTATATAAAGCAAAAAAAGAAAAACAGTAAATAATAGATTGGGTTCTATTTGTCCTTTCACAGTTAGGTTTTTAAATGCACACTTCTTTTTTTTATTTGATGACGTTGTAAGAAAACATATTACTTTATGACAAATAGGGTAAATTAATTGGGTAAGCGAGAACATTCTTATTCTTGGGTATATTTTGATAAACCTAACCGTTCAGCTTCTGCCCAAGAAGGTTATAAATAAAAACCATCACCTATATACTGATTTCATGTTCAAAAATAGAACTGTGAATATTAATTATTTTAAATACAGAGTGCTAATAAAATGAAGTAACACCCCATTAAAAGGCCTTCGCTCTAATGTTAAGACTGTTTTGTATTAGCGCCCAACAACGTTAGGCATTTACAAAAATTAGGTAAAAATCCCTATAGTACCTGAATAGTGAATGACTTAAGTGATTGAGCATTCACTATTCAACGAGCTTCCTAAACCACGTCGAAACATGTAACTCATACTAATGTCAAACACTACAATGAGAATGTCGAGTTCTTAATGTTTTTTCTCTCAGAACTTTAATATTTAAATACTAATTTTACTAATTGAATTCATTATATAAATAAATTTACAATAAAAAAAATAATAAAGACTATAAAAGTCAATAATTTTTATTGTTATAAATAAATAACTTAAAAAACGGACGACACGATCTACAACGCCATCTAGCGGCAACTTTGTGGAATGTTTGCAACTAAGCTATACAGTGTTTTACCGATTACAGTATATGTTATTTATATGAGCTGACGGACTTCCTCTTAGGTTTTTATCTGTTAACTCGTAACTGCCACACATAAAAAAAATTGCACTCAAGCCACACATGGGTCCAGAGGACCCATATAAGTTTTTTTATGTATTTACTACGGAATGAATAACATAAAAAGATTATAACTTATTATTTAAAGCTTGGCTTTTATTTCGAACTTGTTACATACTATATTAAAAATTTCTGGTACTAATAAAAAATACAAAAATTATAATTCTTATAAAATTAACGTAAAATAAATCAAATTCCTCTTTTTTAATGTTAAAAACTAACAAACATGAATTATTTCTTAAAAACATAGTATTTTGCTGTTGAAATACCACTAAATGTAAAAACAAATTCAGAAGGCATATTTATTATCAGATAAAAAAAAATACAAGTAATATATTTATATATATGTATATAATAATATACACAAAAGACACACATGGGTGCAGAGGACCCGAATATTATTGTTTACAATATTTACTTCTATGTGGAAAGACACAAAGAACAAACAACACTGGCATTTCAAGGTCAACTGATGGTTGGAAGCATACATAAACTAGCACTCAGTATTGCCAACCCATTCAGAGGATATAAATAAAACAAAAAGTCCCTGGACCCATGTGTGGCAGTTACGGGTTAATAGTGATAAAAATAGACCATCCGCCAATTAACCAATTCAATTGTAAGCTCCTTACAAACCATTTAAATATAACAATTTTTTTAAATCCCAGGTGGACCGTAACAAACACTCACATTTTATACATTTACCACCATTCAGTCAAAGCTACTGTCATTCATAATAGCAAAATTATCTGTCACAATCGCACATATTAACTAGTTAATATCTTTACTGTAGAACACAACTACAATTTTAACAACTACCAAATTTAATCATGTGCATAAAATCAAATTAGTTACAAAATAAATAACTAAAACTAATCATAATAAATGAAATTTTTCCTGAATTTCCGTACGTTAAATCTAAATTTAATATTAATTCGTCGGTTTGAAAACCGTGTAGTGGTAGGCCTACCTAGCCGACCCTAAAGGCACAAACAGCCTACAAGGATTATAAAACATACTAAATCGGCCCTTCACCAATTACCTTATTTACAAATTACAAAACCAGTGTCCACGAATTTTAAATTAGGCCTTGTCATGTGTCATCTGAAAAAAAATAAAACATCACGAAAAGGCTACAGTTTAGCCAAAATAGTGTTTTCACAATTTCTTTAATTCGATTTATGTTTACCGACATAATTCCCATGATATTTATTTACGCTAACAGTTATTTAAATTCGCCTTTAGAATTTGTGTTGCGTTGTAAATCGATAATTGGAAATTCCGAAAACACTAAAAGGAACTGTATAGTAAACTAATTAGGTTTATAACGTTTCTCCTTCATTTTTAAGAACTACTGGATTAATTTTTATGAAATATATCATAAATATTTGGTCTAGATGTGTAATATAATTATGTATTATATATGGCTTATGATTGATTCTAACATAAAAATTGACGATACGTTCCATAACGCCATCTAGCGTCAATTCTGTGAATCATTTGCAAAGTACACTATTGGGAAGATCGGATATCTCCCTTTGTCTTTTGAAGATTTTCCACCTCCTACGAAAAAAAAAAAAAAAGAAACCAGTACATTGGTAATGGTTTAATGCTTATAGCTGAATTACCATTTATGCCCAGCAACGCTGAGCATTTCAAAAATTAAATTTATACCTATTATAAACTCCTCGACATACAAAAAATACTTCAAATTATCTAAGTGAATCTACTGTGTATTATTTCAGTAAGAGTGTAGAGTTTGTAACTTTTTTTTTTTTCAGAACTCAAATATTTAAATAAACATTCTCCTAAGATAATTCATTAAAAAAATAAATTTATAATAAATATTCAAAACTATATGTATTTGTAAGTACTATAAGTATTATGAATAATTCAAACTTAAAAACTGACGATACGATCTACAACGGCATTTAGCGTCAAATCTGTGAAACGTTTGAAAAGAAACTAATATTTTGTAAGTTTCTTTTAAAAAGCAATTATATAAACAAAAATATTGGTAAAATATAATAGGTAAATTTTCAGTAGCGAAAATTAATAACATATTCTCTATGCAAAACAATAAATACATGATTATTAACAAAATTAAAACAATTTCAACTAAAAAAAAAGATCTTTAAAATATCCTATTACGTCTAAACCTCTAAGTCACTTTATTGTGTATTATTTCAGTGAGAGTGTCGATTTATAAACTTTTTTTTTTCAGAACTCGAATATTTAAATAAACCCACTAACTTAATTCATTAAAAAAAATTATTTTGTAATAATAAATAATCTAAAATATAATTATGTATTATATTATATAGCTTATGATTAATTCTAACGTAAAAATTGACGATACGTTCTATAACGCCATCTAGCGTCAATTCTGTGAATCATTTGCAAAGCTCACTATTGGGAAGATCACACCCGTGATATAGATAAACTCCTGTTAACTTCTAACAAAGTTGTCATCGCCGGGGACTTAAATTCAAAACATACACGCTGGGGCTGCAGACATACAAACTCAAGTGGGGGAATCCTTTACCGCTACATCGAATCAAACAATGCCATTCTACTGGCTCCCACTGAACCAACACACCTTAGCACTCACAACACAGAAGACATCCTCGACTTGGCTATTGCTAAGGGCTTGACGGTATCACCGCAGCTGCACGTAGATAGGGATTTGAATTCAGATCACTATCCTGTCGTAATGGCGGTGGCTGGCAATCCTATTAGCAAGGAGCCAAGAGAGGTGCTGAACTACCGACTTGCTGACTGGGAGATGTTCCGTCAGCAAGTGGATGGCTCATTACCTAACTCTGATGAGGTTCTGTCTCCTCAGGACATTGACAATGCTGTTTACAAACTAACAGCAGCCATACAGGACGCGACGAAAGCCGCAGTCCCGATTAAATGCCAGCCTCGGCATCACACGTTCATACCACGACACATACTTGCGCTCATCAAGCGTCGCAATAGGCTAAGAAGGGCATTACAGCAGGGAGTAAATAGATGTACACCACGTACACAACTAAACCGTCTCAAGAGACGAATTAAGATAGAACTAACTCAATTTCGAGCTGAAGGCTTCCAAGCCGAATTGGTCAGTCTAGATGTCAGTGAGAAACCCGTATGGCCACTTGTAAAACACTTTACACGTTCACCTATGTGCTATCCCCCACTAATAGGCCCTCATGGACAGGTGGGGGACCCGGATGATAAGGTAAATCTATTTGCTGACACCCTGGAACAAGCGTTTCAACCAAATACTCAGCCCTCTGACCCAGTTTTCACTGACACTGTTGAAAACAACACTTTACAATTCGCCTACTCTCCTCACCAACACTCTATACACAAAACAACCCTCACAGAAATTAAGTGGGCGATTTCACACACAAAGGCCAGGAAAGCTCCTGGGCCAGACACTATTGGAAATACAACACTCAAAAACTTATCGGAGAAAGCGCTCAGGTTCTTTACAAACATATGTAATGCAATTCTCCGCACTCAACATTTCCCTGCTGCTTGGAAAGAAGCTAAAATATTAGTTTTTCCCAAGCTGGGGAAGGACAAGCATAGGCCCGAATCCTACAGACCCATTAGTTTGCTGAATACAATGAGCAAGGTCTTTGAGAAGATCCTGCTCAAACGTATCAACAAACATATACACACACACAACATCTTGAGGCCGGAGCAATTCGGTTTCAGAACCAAACACTCCACAACACTTCAACTGCTAAGAGTTGTTGAATACGCTACCAGGGGTTTCAATGGTAATCAGTCGACCGGGTCAGTCTTCCTGGATATTGAAAAGGCCTTTGATAGGGTTTGGCACAGTGGTCTCATAGACAAACTTAGGCAATACAACTTCCCAGACGGGCTGATACACCTCATTAGGTCTTACCTAGCAGACCGCAAGTTCAGGGTTGATGTAGACCAAACAACATCCACACAGAGGACAATACAAGCTGGCGTGCCTCAAGGTTCGCTCATCGGGCCCGTATTGTTCAATATCTACATCAACGACATTCCAACACTTGATAACACCAATGTGGCTATATATGCTGACGACACCGCGATATCCGCACAGTCATGGCAACCATGTATGATCTACAGTAGGTTACAAACTTCACTAAACAATATAGAGCCATGGCTTAGAGCCTGGAGAGTAAAGGTAAATGTGTCCAAGTGCCAGGCGCTTTTGCTCTCTAAAAGAAACTCACACACCATTAATACTCCTTTACGCTTATTCAATGAAGACATACACTGGCATGGCCAGGTCAAGTACCTCGGGGTCATCCTAGATAGGAAACTGACTTGGTCTGCCCACATATCCGACACAATTAAAAGAGCAAACATGACACTGTCACAACTATATCCATTGCTCAATAAAACAAGTTCTCTTGAATTGAGAACAGCCACCATAATCTATTTATCTATACTTAGAAGCGTCATTACCTATGCAGCGCCCGTCTGGGGACACACTGGGGACACACACATGCGCAGGCTACAGATATTCCAAAACAAGGTTTTGAGAATAATCACTAAAGCACCAATGTGCACCAGAGTTAGGACCTTACATAAAGACTTAAATGTGCCGTTCATCAAACAACACATTCAACAATTATCAGCTAATCTCTACAAGGGGGCACATGCACACCCAACATCAACACTAATCTCTTCACTAGGTACATACGACACAACATTTGACAAACACAGACGGCCGCTGTCCTTATTCGCACGACCGACCTTGATCTCTCGTTTGGGCCTATAAAGCCATGCATAGCCTACTTCATACCTAAATTTCACCTCTTTGCTTTCTAGCTCTGTTTCAGATCAAAGGGTGCACCGCAGCGGCATGAGCCAAGCTGTCGCCACCAGGATGCAGTTGCATGCAGTCTAATCTTGCACGCTTATTTCAGTAATCGAGTAGGCAGCAGAAGAAGATGTAGCTTGTATGTATCTCCTCCAATAAATTCACTAACAAGGTATTTGTAAGGTAACTCCCATCCTTCACCTTGCACGCCACATCTACCAAACCTGGGCTCCTGCATGATCTGTCGCGAGGTTTTACCTGACTGGACTCTGTCAAGTCAGGTCTTTACCTCGCCCTTCGCGCGGATACATAAAGTTCTGCTTTCTTCCACATTTACAATCTCGATACGCCCATGGAAAGAGCTTCTCAGCTTGGTACATGGAAAACCTTTCCTGTTTCCTTGTCCCACGCGATAGGGGTACTAACAGGAAGGAAGGTGGTTTTTAGTGAGTAAGAATCTCACACTATTGGGAAGAGCGGATTTCTCCCTTTGTCTTTTGAAGATTTTCCACCTATCCTGCGAAATTAAAAAAAAAAAAAAAAAAAAAATTGGGAAGATCGGATATCTCCCTTCGTCTTTTGAAGATTTTCCACCTCCTACGAAATAAAAAAAAAAAAAAGAAACCAATAAATTGGTAATGGTTTAATACTTATAGCTGAATTATCATTTATGCCCAGCAACGCTGAGCATTTCAAAAATTAAATTTATACCTTTTATAAACTCCTCGTCTTATAAAAATACGTCAACTTATCTAAGTGAATCTATTGTGTATTATTTCAGTGAGAGTGTAGAGTTTGTAACTTTTTTTTTTCAGAATTAAAATATTTAAATAAAGATTCCACTACCTTACATCATTAAAAAAAATATATAATAAAAATTATAATAAAAACTCAAAAATATAATTATATATTGCTTATGGATAATTCAAACTTAAAAACTGGCGATACGTTTTACAACGGCATCTAGCCTCAAATCTGTGAAACGTTTGCAAACAAGTAAATATTTGTACTTGGCGCCTGGACCCTTGGATACCTACATTATTACGTTTATAAAAGCCATTTATATAGCCATGTTTATTCAATACTTCATTTCTACTTGTCAGGAAGTTAAATAAAAACAACAATATTGTTAAGCATGTTTACATAATTACAAGCACTATTTACATACATTAGTTATTCAAAGTAGGTTATAATTCTATGAATCCAATTTTAATTTAAATACTTCAATCGTGTATTAACATTGTTATAAAATTGTATTGAATCAATATTGGTTTGAATCTAAATAATAAAGTATTTTATTCATGAGAAATTAAATTCAATCAAAAGAAAATTAAAGATAATACAATTACAATTTATTAATTCGGTAAAATTAAAATAAAACACGAAAATAAAACTGCACCAATAATTACACGATTTCACACTGAAGTTGTCAACTTACTTACATACTAAATATTCGCATACTATAATTTACTAGTTAGGTTATTTTTCTGTGTACAACAGCTATTTTCAATCAGCCAGAAGAGCTTTCTACTAGCGGCCATCGCGCGTCGTGCACCGTGACTGCAAACATAGTATACGAAACATAATGTATACTCGTTCATATATACGTACATATATTCACGTTTACAATTAGTATTGGATTAATTAACTTCATTCTAAACATAAGTAAGACATGTAAAATTCCACTAAAGTGTTTCACATTTACATTATTACCTGACGAAAAGAAAATTCATTTGCTATAATGCTATTATTTAATTCAATATTATTTCATCACATGAATTGTTTTAACAAGTTCATTTTACTTTTTCGTAGAATGCACTATTTCTTTATTACTGTGTTTGCATAATTTCTCAAAATACTTAATTTCTCAAAATCGGCTTTAATGATTTTCATAAAGTTTTCTTCAAATGTAGTCTCTAAGGGAACAAACCAAAAGTAATGTTCACCATCTTTCATATAATGCCGGTTCTTGAGTATTCGGTTTAAAAAAAAAAAACAAACCGGCTACGGGGATGATATCAAATTCTTAATTTCTTAAAAATATCACTCTACTGATTTCGTTAATTTTTGTGTGAAATGTGAAGAATAGTGACCCAAATCCGTGTACAAAATTGCAAGTCATCAAAATATTACGGTTCGTTAATAATTGGCAAAAACAATAATCAACCTTGACGCCGTCATTGAAGCCCAATTTTAATAAAATCTGAAAACATGTTTATGGCCAAACGAACCAAATTTATTTAATTATATAAAGATTTTATCATAGACGATATCAATGATTAAATAAATGAAAACACAGTTAAAAAAACCACACTTTATTTGTGGAATACAAATAGGAGGCAACGTATCAATAACTAAGTCATCATCCTCAGTAAGGTTTGTGTACTGATGATGATGACTTAGTCAATGAAACGTCATCTTTTATTTGTATAGGACAAATTAAGTGTTTTGTGTTTGTGGAAAATTGGGTTTTCATTCAATTAGATATTGAAGTTCAATTAAAATCAATTGCCTTATTGTATACAACCAGGGAATACCTTTCCCCATAGATCATTTTTGGGCTTTAATACCAAAATTTCCGTCCTATTAGGTCCTTCAAAATTTAGCTATTTTAAGTCGCTTGGAACTAAAATTTTGAGTTTTATAAACGTTAAAATCATAGTTTCCCACCTTGAGCCTCTTCAATTCAAAACTCAGTACTGTTCTTGGTTTTTGTGTGTAACCTTAAGAACTTAATACCCTAAGTGTTCAACGGACTCTGGAACCTTTAAGGCTCCACAGCCCTTTGCAAATGCCATGGCACCACAAAGACTGACTGAACTGATTTTTATCCTGGAAATTGCTCTGTAGATGTTTTATTGTTCATGGTAAACCACACAAACATTTTTTACTCAAGTTCATAATACAAAACATGATGACCCACCAAATTTTTTTAAAAATAAAAAAACATATTTATATGTATCTCTTAAGACTCGTACATTTTGAGATATTAAGCCGTTTCCAGAGTTTTAAAACTTCCTGTATATCGAAACAGTAAAAATCCGAATGACTAAATTGATAAATTTGTTCTTTTAGGAATAATAAAATATAGACGTCACAGTTCAGATGTTGGACTTCGCATGGCCAACCGTCATCACAGATAACAATAAATAATAGAAAGATCCAAATATCTTTCAAAAAGGATTTTTAATAGAAAATAGTGAATAAAAACTAGACAATAGGTAAAAACTATACCTAGAACAGCTTCTAGTATAACTATTTCAGAACAAAACAGCCAGAAAATACGAAATATAAAGAAGAGGCATTTCTTCACGAAAGGGAGAAAAAGTGGTTACCTTTTGAGGGAAGATTCCCACAGAAAGGGAGAACCAAAATTGTCTGTCGAAAGACGGATACTCTAGTACCAGACTCCGAGCAGGGAAGACGTTACTTTAGTCACTCTAGTAAGTTATTCTAAATTCAACTTAGTAAATTTTAACATAAATATTTAAATCAGTAGTAAAAGTAACTTAGAAATTTTTTAACTAATTTCGAAAGTCAAGCTGCATGAAGATTCATCTACATTGAAGGCGACTCAGCAGGGATTCGAGATTACTACCAGCAGTCCACAACTTTGAAATATCTAGGACTTGGAGAGAAAATAACTTAGAGACATCATAGACCGATTACAGCAAATAACTTCAAAACTACGAGAGCTTCATGTTAAGTGTGAAGTGTGAAGGTACACTAAATCTAAGGAAAAATTCGTAAATAGTAAATTCATTTAAATAGTAAATTCATTGGGGAAATTTTGAGAAATTAACTTCAGTATACTCAATTCACTCTGCTTTTGTGTAAAAAATATTTCAAACTTAAATACGACTATTTCAGTGCAGGAAAAGCTATCTGTAGTCCTAGCTGAAATAGTCTAGCTTTTTTCAATTTGTGTTAGTATATAAGAAATTTCTATTAGATTATTTGTGTCATATTTTGTTGTTTATTGTTGTGTTATAAAATTTTTAAATTGTTTTAATCTGTGTTGAAGATCAATAAGACATAAAATTTGATTCTCAAGTTTAATTCTTTTCATTTACCATTCTGTTTATTAACATTGCTTTTTTAAGATAATTCAAGAGTAAGAAATTAATTACTATAACTGTGCTTTGGTAAAACATAATAAATATAAAATTTTGAAAAAAATTATTATCAGAATTCAGGAGCCAATTTCTTCCAAAAGGCACTTCCCCAGAGAAAGAGAGTGTGAAAAGGAAAGTAGTAAATTCAGTGAGCGATCAAATAAAATTCAGGGAATTTTCGTATAGTTAAAAAATTGTAAGGTAATGAGCACAGACTCATACTTGCAAAAGCCAAGGTTTGCAACAGCTTTGATTAGCTAAAAGGGTAAAAGTGAGCATCTTGGTCTTGTCCGCGATTGTATAGAGACAAGAACTCCTGACGAGGGACGTTCCAAAGCGAGGTTCGAGTCGCGTGGAGTAAGGGGTCGCGGCAATTGGCGTCCAACGTAGGGGGCATTCGCGGAAATTGGCGTTCCAAAGTGGGACACGATCCATCGTCAAGCGCATTCGCGGCAGTGTGTGGAACAAATCTGTTTACACCCTGTTGGAATGCCCTTCTTAACCTATTGCGATGCTTAATCACCCGAAGTATGTGATTGTAATATAAGTGTGATGCTGGGGCTGACATTTGATTGGTACTGCAGCTTCTGTCGCAGTTTGTATTGCCGTTGTCAGTAAAGAGACGGCAGTGTTTACATAATGTGGCGTTCGAACATCCAAGACGGCGGAAATAATCCAAATTAGCGAGTCTGTGGTTCAATACCCGTCTGGGTTCCTTCGTTATGGGGTTTCCTGCAACAGCCATAATGACGGGATAGTGATCCGAGTTCAGATCCCTATCTACGTGCAAACGTTGCGCCACACGCAACGCGTCCCTTAACGAGGGCCAAGTCCAGAATGTCCTCTGTGTTGTGTGTGCTAATGTTGTGTGGTGACTCGAGTGGAGCCATACTAGAACATCTCTTATTTCTATGTATTTGTGCAGGTAATATCCACTCGTGTTTGTATGTTTACAGCCCTAGCGTGTATGTTTTGAATTTAAATCCCCCGCGATGTCATCTTTGTTTGAAGGTAAGAGGAGAAGTTTAATGTCCTCAATGTTAATTGTGCGCGGGAGATTATATGTAGCAATTAGTGTTGTTATGCAGCCGTTGAGTTCAACTCGTATAAGTGTGGGCACCAATAATTCTATATGTTTTACGTCTTATGTATTATTATTGCAGTACCGCCGTGGCTCCTATCTTCTCTGTCAGTGCGGTAGACTTTGAAATTTTGAATGGTGAATTTATCGTGTGGCTTTAAGTGAGTTTCTGTGAGTAAAGCTATTTTGTAGTTATTTCTTTGCATATAGCGAAGGAGTTCCATTGGCATTCCAGCACAAAACTTGTTATTTACTGTCCATCATTGACTGATATGACGTATTGGAGGAAGGAGGTCAGGAAAGAGCTGAAAGTGGTGGGTGTGGAGGTAAGGAGGGGGATCATGAAGGATCCCAGGTTTCCCGTGAATGAGTCCCGGGTAAGGTCACGGATCAAGATGTGGAGGAAAGGTTCAAATGTGGATTGTATCCAATCCGTGTTGTTGGGTGTGCCTGTCTTAACCATGTTTGGTGATGAGGGTGCTTCTTCTGTCTGTGGAAGCAGCTATAGGAGTGGGAAGAGCCGCCACTGGAGCTACCTCGGATGGAGTGGATGGCGTTGGACCCTAGGCCTGATATTCGTCTGCTCCCTCGGTGAAGGACAGTCTTTAGACTTGGGTACCAGGGTTTCAATTGCCGTAGGGGCCTTCGCTACCTCCGCCACAATGGTTGTAGATAATGGTGTGGGTGTTGTGTTAATGTGTGTCTTTGGTTTCGATGCTTGCGCGTAAGAGACATTTGGACGTGTAGGTCTGATAGGCAGTCGGGGTTGTGTAGTGGTCTTGGTGTGTTGTTGAGGTGTTCTAACACCACTAGCTTTAGACCTTTTCGCCTGGAGTGAGCGTGCTGCCCTTTTCTGGGCCTCGCATCCACTATAACTTGCAGTATGCCATTTCCCACAAAGGATGCACTTGAAGTCCTCGCGAACAGTCGTGTATTCCTTAGAGTGTAACAACTGCTTTTAAACAATCTTCCTCTACTGGATATTAATCATTCACTTGATATAGTAATAATAATATTCATTTTCCCTTCAATGCCTAGGAGACCAACTTGTTGAAGATCTGCTTGTATTAACTTCGTACCATAGGGCAGAGTAAATACGTCAAAAATTCTGTGAATCATTTGCAAAGAATAATAAAGAAACCAGTACATTGGTAATGGTTTAATGCTTATAGCTGAATTACTATTTATGCCCAGCAACGCTGACCATTTCAAAAATTAAATTTATACCTATTATAAACTCCTCGTCATACAAAAAATACGTCAAAATATCTAAGTGAATCTACTGTGTATTATTTCAGTGAGAGTGTAGAGTTTGTAACTTTTTTTTTCAGAACTCAAAAATTTAAATAAACATTCCACTAAGATAATTCATTAAAAAAATAAATTTATAATAAATATTCAAAACTATATGTATTTGTAAGTACTATAAGTATTATGAATAATTCAAACTTAAAAACTGACGATACGATCTACAACGGCATCTAGCGTCAAATCTGTGAAACGTTTGAAAAGAAACTAATATTTGGAAGTTTCTTTTAAAAAGCAATTTTATAAACAAAAATATGGGTAAAATAAAATAGGTAAATTTTTAGTAGCGAAAATTAATAACATATTCTCTATGCAAAACAATAAATACATTATTATTATAAAAAATAAAACAATTTCAACTAAAAAAAAAAAGATCTTTAAAATGTCCTATTACGTCTAAACCTCTAAGTCACTTTATTGTGTATTATTTCAGTGAGAGTGTCGATTTATAAACTTGCCATTTCCCACAAAGGATGCACTTGAAGTCCTCGCGAACAGTCATGTATTCCTTAGAGGAGTGTTCCTCTCTTCACTTCACACACAGTAACTTGGCCTTTCAAAAGCTAGTTGTGTGGCCAAATCTCTGTTATAGAGTGGGAATTTTAGGAACCCTGTAGGGTTCAATGCAGACTCTTATATAGAGAACCTCTCTTATTTCCATCATATCGCTAGCATCCTTATGGAATATCAGATTAGCAAGGAATATCATGAGAGGTTCCTTACTAAAGTGTACACGCATTTACGATACCTTCAGCATTCCGAACCCTCTGCTCTTTAGGTCGTCTTCAATTTCGGTGGGGAGCGTCTGGTCGCCCATGCCCCGAATCAACACCATGTATGTGCGTTTGCTATCAAGGCGTTAGATATGGTGTGGAATGTTTTACTTCTCCAGAAATTCTTGTAGGTTGACGTAGTCACCATAAGTGGAGGTCTGGAGTCGCACTCCATCATTAACGTTCACCTCCGTGTAGTGATACGGTTTCTACTCGGGGTTAAAGTTTTTATTTATGTAATGTAATCTAGTTTTGTCCGGGTAAATGGTGATGGCAGCTATTTTACGCGCTGCCTCTTTAGTCGACACTGATGCAGGACCAGTACTGTTCCCATCAGCTTGGACCGATGGGCCTAACACAGGTTTCTGCACCACGTCTGTTGAGGGTTTTGGAACGGATCCACGACTACTTGGAATAGGGACTTTAAAGCTCTCCCGGGCTGAGTTACCCTCAGTACAGGATAACTTTCTTATTCTCGCTACCGTTCCTCGCTTCACCTCTTTGTCCGAGTCGGTTGAGACTTTCCTCTTCCGCCGATATACCTTCCGATACTTGGTAAAGTCATCGGCGGTTGAGCTGTCAATATTCGTTGAATCTTCCTCACTCTCGAGAGTCAGATGGGATCCGAGCTGGCCCTGGAAGAGACCTTCCTCTGCGGGAACAACTAGCTGATCCTCCACAGGGTTATTAACTAGTTGGTACCGGAAAGGTTCATGCAGATCTAAACTATTTTCCATTTAGGAAAATAGTAGGTTTACTATTTTACGGGTGTGTTGGGGGATGTGCAATTAACCTATTTTATAGCCTATATTAACTACATAGCCTATTATATTTAACCTATACTATTATTGTCCTGTCACTAGTAATAAAACACAATATTTTAAGAACTAATTATAATATCTACACTTATTATTTTTTATTAAAAAACACTCAAATGTATAGCACTAAGCTGGCACCCCTGGTCGGTGTGTCTGCACAACACAACACAGGGGAAGAACAATTCACAATTCTGCACAGTAGCACTAGTCACATATCATTGAGAATATCTAAATTAGTTATGATTTACTTTACACAATCAGATTTTACAACAAACTAACACACACTTTTTATGCACATGTTTTGCAAACACATTGCATAAATGTATTTTAGCCATCACCAGCCCTTCTTCATCTTAGAGGGAATGAAAAAATAATCATATCAGTTTGAATTAATTTGTAGAGAGTGAATCACTTACCAAGTCAGTATTGTATGTAGAGGCATACACCGCCTATAAGATTGCGATGTTGAATGGGCGAGTAAATAGTAAACAACAAGATATGAGTAGAATATTACTATGAAGGTATCAGGAGGCTATGAATTGCAAGAGGAGGTTCAACTGTCAAGTTGTGAACGACGTAACGAATGAAAATCATTTAGTACATTTAGAGAGTAGTGGGGGAATTGATACTTCTTTAAAAGAATAATACTTATTCAGAATGAACCGAAATAAATAATTGTCCATATTGCATGAACTTACCCACATGTCTTTATAAATTGAATTTTAATTAAAAACAAGTACATTATTGAAATTACCAAGCTCCATCATTATAATACATTTTTTTCTATTTTTTTTCTTCACTTGACAACGGTAATACAAACTGCGACAGAAGCTGCAGTACCAATCAAATGTCAGCCCCAGCATCACACTTATATTACAAAACACATACTTCGGGTATTTAAGCATCGCAATAGGTTAAGAAGGGCATTCCAACAGGGTGTAAACAGATTTGTTCCACACACCACAATAAATCGCCTCAAGAGATGAATTAGACAGGAGATACTCGACAGCTTCCAGGCGGAACAGTCAAAGCTGAACATTACTGATACACCAGTTTGGCCATTAGCTAAATACTATGCACGGGAACTTTTGTGCTATCCACTATTAGTTGGACCTAACGGACAAGTTGGTGACCCAGATGACAAGGCGAATCTCTTTGCTGACACCCTCGAGCCTGCGTTTCAACCAAACTCTCACCCTTCGGATCCTGTGTTCACTGACTTAATGGAAACAAACACACTCCAATTCGCTCCAAACATTTGCTTTCCAACGGTATTTTATTTATTGCGATAGGACGATTGTAAGTGAGCGAAATGTTGAATTCCAAAATACGTGTTTTAGGGTCGACGAAATAAATCATCCGTCATTCATCGACCCGGTACCGGGTCAAATGCCGCTTCGAGGGTTTTAAGCGTATCAATGAGCACATACATACACATAACATCCTGAGGCCGGAGCAATTTGGCTTCAGAACTTAACATTCCACTACGCTACAACTGCTGAGGTGGTTGAACATGTAAACGAGGGCTTCAACCGGGAACGCTCAATTGGTTCAGTCTTCCTGGACATAGAAAAGGCCTTCGATAGATTGTGGCATGACAGTCTCATCCATAAACTAAGATACTATAATTTCCCAGACGGGATAATTCATCTCATTATCGTAGTGCAGCCGCTTCGCGAATAAAGAATATTTTTGTAAAACACAAAATAAAATGGTAAATCTGGAAAACCGCATATTCCAGAGTTTGTTAAAGTGACTTTACGCCCTAAATTGAGAAATAAATTCTTATTTTTTATGTTCAATTCAATATGTTTTGTTATGAACAAATTATAATTGTAATTTAAAAGCTGGATGCATGGTGATGCAAATACTTTCATCTTCCATTAGCAGAAGGGACACACCCCTCCCTGACATCAGAGTGGGGGTGCCACGTACATAACTACTACACTCAAATGTAACCTCTGCTTTCTAGCTCTGTTTCAGTCCAGAGGGTGCACTGCAACGGCATGAGCCAAGCTGTCGCCACCAGAACGCAGTTGTATGCAGTCTAATCTTGCACGCTTATAATTTTTCACGAAAATAATTCTCGTTATTTCAATAATCTGTATGTGGAAATGTCAGGTTATTTCAAAAAGCGGTATTTTAAAAACTGAAATATAATCAAAAAGCAAAAAAGGGGCTGCGCTGGGCCGTGCTCAGTGGCGGAGGTACAGTCTGGATCTTACTGGACATATTGCGGCCGCGCTTAAAACCCTAAAACTGGCAGATCATTATTGCTAATTTTTTAATACTTTTCTTTTAAAATAAAAAAAGTAGTAATATTATCTGAAACCAAACTTGTTAAATATTATTTACTCGGAATTCATTTATGAAATGAGGGGAAAAAAAAGGGAAAAAAATATGGGAGAAAAATTTTGAGTTAGGATGTCAATAACCTAAAAATGTGCAGTGAAATGGGGAAACAAAAAGGGGAATTAAAAAAATAATACACAATAATAATGATTTAGTCTTGGTCAAAGTTCGTAAAAAATCATTTTCTATCATTTATTTAAAAACACGGAACAGTTTCTCTTATATCCCCTCCCTTCATGTCTGGCTACCTGGTGGTTGTCATGGCAACTTAGTTGACTTGTGACGCAATCTACATTACTCTGAGACAGGTAGGCCTAATATAACACAACTCTGTAATAGGAGAGTATAAACCTGAAGGAAATAATACACTTTTATGCATTTATTTAAAAACCGGCTGATTTTTAACAATAAAATTCCGCGATTTTGTTATTTGTAAATATAAAAAGAACAACGGATTGGAGAAGAGACTTATGAAAGATGCGATGCGATTTATATGGAATCTCATTGAAGAAATTAATTTTTGAGAAATTTACATTTGTAAATTTATTAACATTTATTTACTTATTTTAGTTTTTTCTCATCTTTATTTCCCCCCCAAAAACAAGAGAAGTCAGGTATCTGGATCCCCGAGCTCAGAATAATTACCCTCTTTTATAACTTTGATATGATTTTATACTATATATTATACATAATATATTATACTATAAAATTAAAATGTTATAATAATTCAGTACATTTTTTAATTTGAATCTGGCCCGCCTACACATTCTAAATTTAATATACGACCCTCTGCAAAATTGGTCTTGACACCTCTGAATCTAGATTATTCATAAACTAGGTTTTAATTCATGTGTGGGTTAATTTAGAAAACAGCACTCTGCCCTATGTAAAATATTTTCAGTATGTCAGGATCTTTTCGTATAACTTCAACGGCTCTGTAATAGGAGAGTATAAACCTGAAGGAAATAATACACTTTTATACTTTGAAATCAAATGTTTTATAATATTTAAAAACCAGCTGATTTTTAACAATAAAATTCCGCGATTTTGTTATTTGTAAATATAAAAAGAACAACGGATTGGCGAAGAGACGTGTGAAATATGCGTGTCGATTTAGATGAAATCTCATTGAAGAAATCTTTTTTGAGAAATTTATATTTGTTAAATTTATTAACATTTATTTACAATTTAATAATGTAAACAAAAATTAATGATTTCGTTTCAGTCAAAGTTAGTAAAAAATCCTTATCTATAATTATTTAAAAACATGGAACAGTTTATATTATATCCCCTCCCTTCATGTCTGGCTACCTGGTGGTTGTCATGGCAACTTAGTTGACTTGTGACGCAATCTACATTACTCTGAGACAGGTAAAGAACCACAACTCCGTAATAGGAGAATATAAACCTGATGGAAATCTTACACTTTTATGCATTTATTTAAAAACCAGTTGATTTTTAACAATAAAATTTTCGCGATTTTTTATTTGTAAATATAAAAAGAACAAAGGATTGTCGAAGAGACTTATGAAAGATGCGATGCGATTTATATGGAATCTCATTGAAGAAATTAATTTTTGAGAGATTTATATTTGTTAAATTTATTAACATTTGTTTACAACTTAATAATATAAACAAAAATAATTATTTCGTTTCAGTCAAAGTTCGTAAAGAATCTTTTTCTATCATTTATTTAAAAACACAAAACAGTTTCTATTATATCCCCTCCCTTCATGTCTGACTACCTGGTGGTTGTCATGGCAACTTAGTTGACTTGTGACGCAATCTACATTACTCAGAGACAGGTAAAACAACACAACTCTGTAATAGGAGAGTATGAAACTGAAATAAATGTTACACTTTTATGCATTTTTTATTTAAAAACCGGCTGATTTTTAACAATAAAATTCCGCGATTTTGTTATTTGTAAATATAAAAAGAACAACGGATTGGCGAAGAGGCTTATGAAAGATGCGATGCGATTTATATGGAATCTCATTGAAGAAATTAATTTTTGAGAAATTTACATTTTGTAAATTTATTAACATTTATTTACTATTTTTAGTTTTTTTTTCATCTTTATTTCCCCCCAAGGAATCTTTAGCGACTACGGGCTTGGCAATCCCAATCGAACATAGCTGAATCTACCTTTTTTTATGTGGACTTGGGTTAAATCACTCTCTTTTAAGGTACCTCTTGTTATTTTCCGACCCTTACGCTATTAGACTTCAGGTCTTTATTTTATGTTCTTTTCTTCCTTTTTTATTGTATCCATTGCAACGGATTAACGGTTACAAAATTGAAAAATTTCTGATTTTTGTAAAAATCGTAAATTTTATATAAATTAGGAAATGTTAGTGGATGTTAGTCGTATTCAAAGTGTTTGTACAAGTCTAGAACGATTGGGGACAACCAAAGTCCACAAGTTCAGCGACGGCGACCAGTCTTAGCCTTGCTTTGATACGAGAGCGCACGAGCTCCAACAGCAGCTTCTTCATAACATTTTTTGACGTAAATATTT
Source organism: Aphrophora alni (assembly GCA_963513935.1). Taxonomy (NCBI): domain Eukaryota; kingdom Metazoa; phylum Arthropoda; class Insecta; order Hemiptera; family Aphrophoridae; genus Aphrophora; species Aphrophora alni. The sequence goes on along the minus strand of OY740765.1, from coordinate 27,822,088 downwards.
AAAAAAAGTTGTATTTTTTTTCTATAAAAAAGTTCAAACCACGAGGGAAGGATCGAGGGAATGCAGTAGCTGGACCAGAGAACCAGGACGGGATCTGAAGGCAACAGACCAGGCTAATCCTCCAGGGTAATGAGCAGCTAACTTAGCGAATTCCGATATCATTAATATACAGGACCAGCAAGAAGGGATTCCTAGAGAGATCAACACATCCAGGCTAATATCGACATCACTCCAACAAGGTTCAAAACACCGCAAATTGTGAGTTTTTTCCCGTATAATTCGATTGCCAAGACTTTAGGAATTATTTTAAAATCTGAGCTGGAAATATTTTTCAAATTTGTATATAAATTTTTTATAATTTTAATATCAAACTAAAAAAAGGAATTAAATTTTTAAAATTAAATAACATTTTTAGACCTAATATTTTAACGCATAATAATTCATTTAATTTGTCATTTTTAATATTTATGACTCACTGTGGAAATAACCTGTAATTTCAATTTTTTATTCTGCCTTACAATTGAATATATTTTATGTATGTTAGGATAAGTTTTATTTCATATATGTATGTTTAAAGTAAGTTCCAAGATTTGGATAATCCAAAATTGAATTTGTCAACATTTTATGTGTTTTCGTTGTTCATTTAAAGATAGAAAGAAGAAAAAATTATATTGATTTTATTAATTTCATTGCAGAATTTATTATTGTGTTGAACCTGAATAACAAGGCAGAAATAGTTTTCCATATAATTAGTGAGAGTAAATTTTTGCAATACCTCCAAATATTGATCAAAGCTAAGTAATTACATAATTTTTATTAACATTAAATTTGAATTAAAATATACCAATTTCTGATGATAACTTATGTATGTTATCGATAGTAAATGGTAGTGATTGCATTAAAAAAAATAACCAGTGAACTTCACGGTTCTGAGGGGAGAGTAATTTTTAAATAACTGAGCTAGTACGTGAGTCACGTAATTATAAATACAATAACTGGAAGTATTTAAAACAAATAGGAGGTTTCCAACGATCTCGGGATACTGAGTGAGTTGAAGGAAATCAATCAAGCCAGGCTAGATTGCATAAAAAGCCTAAACTTCCTGTGGCTTGGTCGATTTCTACTTTGCAAAATCGGCGTACAAACTCCCAGTGAAGGAGTGGCTCGTTGCACCATTTTTTTTTATTTTGATTTGTTTATTTTGTTACGGAGATAAAGCCAAGGACGCTTGTAATTTCACGCTTGTGTCTGTCTGTCTGTAAGTCGCAACCAGTATACAAAGACAAGACGATAAATCCTATATATTTCAAACTTTGCATTCTTTGTATTGTCCAACATATAGGAAAAAAGTGGTAACATCAACCTATCTTGTGGTAGTTAAGGAGCAAATATTTGTAAATATTGTGCGTGGAGTATTAAATAAAACTAGAAGTTATTCTGATTAAGATTACTGTATATATGTTTATTTGACGAAAAAATTAATATGTTGGCGCTAAGCCAAATTTAAAGTGTCAGATATAACCTCACCCACTGTAAGTTGAACACGGGGTGACCAAATAATTTAAAATTAAATAATTTGGATTTAAAATAAATTGCAGTGCGAAATAATATATTAAAGTTTTTTTAATGATGAATACAACCTAATTTAACCGTGCAATGAGAAATGCATAAGTTTTAAAAGCAGTTTTTGTGGGATGCAGGACAAACAATTCAATAACTATTTGAAAAATGGATTGCACTTACATTAATTTCTTTTTTATAGGGGCTGTACGTGAGACCAAAGATCCTTATAATTTCTCTGGCGTGTCTGTCTGTCCATGGGCGTACCCAGCGAGGGGCAGGGATCAGTTGCCCCCCTACTAGAAGCAGCATAAAATAAAAAAATAAATGGTCATAAAGTTATGAGAGAAACTTAGTGACAGAATAAGAAAATTTTCAGAAAGCTTCTATGAAATCGTCAATGCACTACAACATCTTTAGGTTGATGGAAACTATGCTACAAGAAGATCTGCGCACCAACTGCACTCAACAGTTACTAAACCATTTTTTATTATAGGATTAGTCATGATTGCAAAATACTCTGTTATTTTGTAACCCGTTTTGAACATCTAACAAGGTAAACATATGGATTTGATTATGGTAAGGAAACGTATTATTCAAATACTTTATATATTCAAGAAAGATTGACAAGAAATTAATCTAGTTTCTGAAGAATTGCTTGAAAAATCTCACGCCATCGCAGAGAAAGTCGGGGTTGAGTTATCAGTACCTCAATCGCTCCTAAACAAAAACACAGGAGTAATCCACCATCTGAGACTGTGATTGAATACTACAGATGGTTGTTGATCGTACCATATCCTAACTCTCTTACTTTATCATTGAATGTGCGGGGAACGTCTCTGCTACCAACTGGGGCGAACGTCAGCCCTCGTTATTAGATATGACCAGAAGTTCGAACCGCTTAAGGTTCCGGAAGGAGGGTTTGGAACAACGTGCTAGGACATAACCATTTAACATATTGGGACGTTAATTAATGCTTAGTCTCAAACCCAACTAATACCCAACTAATCACTATGTTCACAGCCAGCTTATGATGAGATATAATTTAATAACTAAACTAACTTATTATTTATTATAGTTGAATAACTTATCGGTTAGCGACAGGCGTGATGGGAGAATTATGTTAACCCATTTAGGTCATAATAATTCTTCTTAAATTAGACGGATGACCTACGAATGACTGCGTAACACCCGGCGGTCGATTAGACCCCGAAATTAGCGGTTTAGGCAGTCATTTAGGTTTATTACTAAAACGTTAAGAAACAACGCACAACTCACACGTCCGCTCCTTCGGCGCAGTAGTGAACGTCTGTTTCTCGTCTTGACTACGAAACGCGCGCATCGCATATCTTATACCGTGATCCCGTGTATTCACCACAGTCCCCCCCCCCTCTAGCGTTAAAAAAACACTATTACCTACCTAGAGTTATTAAAAAAAAAAATTATTTATTTTTAATACCCAGGTATGAGGGGAAAAGGGGGAGGTAACGAATGTGTTGTTGGTGATCACTGTGAAGGAGAAGAAACGAATAGTCTAGGTTAGAAAACAACCCTAACCTGCTGGCTCAACAAAAATAAATGAACAGAAGAGAAAAACAAGGTTGTATAAGAATAATGTGGGAAGAGAGAAAAAAAAAAAGATATATTTAATATTGTCGTTTTCGTTCGTACGGTGACAGGATTACATGCTGCTTAAAATTACCTTAAATTATATTTAAGTTGTTCTTTAATTATTCATAACATTGAGTTATAAAATCTTTTACAATATATAATGAATTATTGTCCAAATCTGATGCACTTAATACTTATACACTAACATCTTAACCTACTACTTATCCTAAGTACATAGTTAAAAATAAAATTCTAATTCTACCATGTCTTAACCTAAATAAAGAAATAAGAGCGCATCATATTTTACTTTTAAATATTTTACTTTTAATTTATTTATTATAAAATGCTCCGGCTAACTGAAATGTACTAATAATTTAATTTAATTTAATTTCTCTTTATGGGTTCGTGAGGTTCTTTGGTGACTATAATTTACATATAAAATAGAATTTGGTGTTAGTTTATTTGATTGAGATTTTCCATTAATTTTTACTTATCGCTTGGAAGTTTTTCACTGCTCCGATGTTCCTGGTTCCGTGCACGTGGTTCCCGTGTAGACTGCCAGTAGATGGATCGATTTGCCTTGATCTTTTCGACGAATCTTCTTTTCTTCTTACACTTATTTCTCACTCACTTTCGTGACGACAATTACTTTAATTTATTGTATTAATATTCCTGTTCAAACACTTTTATAACGACGCAATTTATCACACACTTCTATGACGACGATCACTTTTAAACTTTTAACGACGATTATCTTTTAAACTATTCTTCGGAGATTATTATTAATACTTATACAAAAAAACGACGCAGATATTATTTTATTTTGACTTTTGATCTCGGCTAAATCTTTCACGACGATCTTCTAAAAAAACACTTGCTCTGGAAAAACATCAAATTAAGATTTTTCATAATCAGCTCTATAGATTTTTATCAAATATTGTAGCCACTAAAGGTCCAAAAAACGTATCTCTCCGAAAATATCGTTTCGTGATTTATTAAAAAAAATCCGTCATAGATCTACCGATTTTGTTCATATTTTATTGAAACATGAAGATTATTAATAACCCAAACCCGTGTGCAAATTCGCAAGTAAATAATAATTATATTTCAGAAATAATTGGCAAAAAACAAAATTTAAACTTTACCGCTGTTTTAAACACTTAATCAAATATGGTTTACGTTGAGGTCGCGTTTATGTTTAAATAGGTAAATTAGTATTACTTGAGGAGTTGGGAAATACGTGGGTTGTGTCATGCTCTCCACTCCTTGAGTACAGTTAGTCGGTGTTTCTAAAATCTAGTGTAAAATAGTTTAACTAGTTTTGCTTAAATTTAAATAACTAATTTCAAATTTGTAAAGAGTCTGTTGTGAACAGCAACAATCGTATTCACTTAAGGGGAGGCGGGAGTAAAGCAGGCAGCTTGCGCAGTCAACATGGGGAGCTCATCAAATTATTGTATATTACAGCATCGTGAAAAGGTAAATAAAAAAACTGAAACAGAAGTTCATTAGCTGTTATATTATATAGATAGTTTTTCTAATATGTGTGGAGTTTTGAAAAAAAGAAATTCAAAATAAATTCCATTTAAAAATGTACATTTTGATTGGATTTTAATTATTCTTCAAAAGTTTATTAATAGGTGTAAAAAAATGTGATACTGTATTCTTTTAGTTAAGTTTTCATCAATTTTTTAAATATTTTTATTCAGTTTAAAAAAAAAAAGTTTGCAAATACAAGCGTGCAGCTGGCTGGTGATAATTCAGAGAAAATCCTATATAGCCTACCGTCATGTCTTCAAAGTCGGTAAGGGCGTATTGGTAGTTTAACGGATTTTACCGATGACAGTTGCATAATTAAGTGTTTAAATTTAAGTGGTGTATGAATAAAATTGTGGGATCTAAATCGCGTTTACCACTTTCTGCGAAGAGGAAAAAGAGACGGATTAGCGGAGGTTTCAGAAAATTTCAACAACAGTAGAGGTAAGTTAATTTTAATACAAATGGTTTAGTTTATTATATAAAAATGCATTACAAGAATAACAATTATAATATTTTGCAAGCAATATATAAAGTAGTTATACAGTATAACAAACACACAGAACACAATTCTCATAAAAAAAATACGCCTAAGTATCAGACGCGTTTCAACGACAAGGTCGTCCTCTTCAGTGATACACGAGCTACACCAATCAAACTATAACTAAATCTAACATTGTGCCGAACCCCATATTTATACAAACTGAAGGGGGCGTGGCATATCATTTTACACTGCCAAGGCGATAGTACGGGCCTCGTGTCAATTTAACTATTTAAGATTTAACATATTTTTATAGCTGATACAAAATAATCGAACTAACCCTACATTTAACATTATACATTGCATTTTACATTAATATAGAAACAGTAAAATTAAAGTAAATTAATCAGTAAATTTAGTAATTCTATTGGTAGCTCGTGTATCACTGAAGAGGACGACCTTGTCGTTGAAACGCGTCTGATACTTAGGCGTATTTTTTTATGAGAATTGTGTTCTGTGTGTTTGTTATACTGTATAATTTTTCTCATAAGTCAAGCTCAACATTAATATAAAGTAGTTGCTCTAACAAAGGCTGAGAGTTTGGGTTTTAGAGAGTTTTAAATAAATTACTAGTTTCCAGATTCGTAAGTAACTAATGATGTAACAATATGAAAATCGTAAGGAAGGGAAGGAGTGAGTCCATTGTAAAGTTACCTTATAAAACAATAGTTCAATTTTTTTTTTAAAGGTTACTTTGACTTTTTTTAAGGTCGAAAAAGATTTTTCTTATTTTATATTTATTTAACATCAAAAGATGCAGAATTTAATTCTGAATCGAACTGTCCGTTCAGAAATTGAAAATATTCATTGAATTCGGAGTGATAGCAGATCATTCTCTGAATAAAATCTTTTCATTGTCGCTATTTGTTTAGAGGAAATATCACTTTAAATGTGATGGAAATTTAACAAAACCCGTTTTGTCACTTGCAAGCCTTTTTTTAAAACGTTTATAGCTCAGCAACATTAGCCAATACGACCAAAAGTTAAATAGCCATTAACTCGGCCAATTTTTAAACTAAAACAACGGTTAAAAAATTAGCGTAAAGCCAATTTTTAGTGAGTCTTTTAAAATGTTTTTCTAATCATCAATGTGGAGTAAATATATAATTCTCTACCGGAAATAATGCAGACAGACTATTTTAAAGTGTAGAAGTAATTTTATAAATTATTACTCACCATATGTAAGAGATGTTTACTGAAGATTTCTATAAAGTCGAGGGCTCACTTTAGTGAATACAGGCTTGCCAATACCGAGGGAACCCAGCTGGATCTACAATTCCTTTGTGTAGTCCTTAGGTTAGATTTCCCTCTTTCGTCTTTCTTATTAGGTTTTTCTCGATCAGTACTTGTCATTTTCCAACCGTAACGCTGTTAGAGTATTTGCAATCAAAACAAGCCTGCACGAGTAAAGTCCGTTGAGGGAGGAGACAGTAGATAGCTTGACCTTGATCTTGCAGGTTTGGTTAGGTTAGGTTAATCATAGATACTGGAATAGTACTAGTGAATTTCAATAACACATGACGAGTTAACAATAGGAACAGTTTTGCCAACTGATATTTGGGGAAGATAAAATTTGCCTGTGCGTAACTTATACCTTCTTAAACTTGGGGTTGCGTCCTTTTTGAAACACCCGTTATTAGGTTTTCTGTCTATACAAAGAAAACAATATTGCTGCGAACTACAACTAATAATTTGTATCGTACAGAATGAAAAATACATTCTAATATGAAGAGTTACGGATTACAATAATACCCTGAATGGATTGCGGAAGTAAAATATTTGCGCCCATCATCGAGAAAAGAAATTAGAGGCATTTTTAAATGTTGTAGTTAGTTTTTAAAACTGTGATAAATAACAGAAAAGATAGACATGCTGCAACTGTAATGGAAATTGACATGCAAATAACAAACCTCTCAGGAATACTGTGAAAGAACTAAACTTCATTCAGGGCAAGTTACTGTTCTCATTTTGCATTAATATTGCTCCGTCTCACAGGAAAAGTTGATTCTGCTTATAAACATTTGAATGATTATCTCATGGAACCATGCATGACTTTTGCAGGGAATATCGGTTCAATTAAGTTTAAGATCTTCTGTTATTGTTTATTTATTGTTATATACTAAAAACTAAAACTAGAGATAAATGTAAAATTATCTTGGTTTTTCTTTTTGTGAGGGCAGTGTGACGACCAGACGCGACAAACCACAGAGAGAGACAGAGACACAAATTAGGAGGGTTAATTTTATATACCCCCTCCCCCACTGTGATTCTAATACAAGTGAATGATCCATTTTTATACATTTTGTTTTCTAATAATGATATGCGGCCGTATAATATACTGTATACTTATTCTTCTAATCAACCTCTATTCTTCACAGGTGTACAACCTATAATGTTGAAATAACTAACTTTTGAATTATAAATATATGATAGAGTACTTTAAATGGGGAACCTTTTCTTTCTTGTTAATGAAGTTTAAAAATCCATTTTGTAAAATGTAAAACACCGTTAAGGTTACAAATAAGTTTTAAAGGGGAACTCTCCTTTTTTTTATAAGCTATAAAATGACATGGAAATAAATTTTGAAAAAAGTGTTAATCTTCATTTAAAATAGGGATTAGATTTTTTTTTTAAATTGGTAACCCCCAATTTTATAATGAAAAGTTATTCTTTGGTAAAATTTGAGTCTTTTTAAAAATGACACTTACCGAACATTCCTAATAGTCAGCGTTTGAAGAAACGTTTATGAAAGCCATTTATATAGCCATGTTTATTCAATACTTCATTTCTATTTGTCAGGAAGTTAAATAAAAACAACAATATTGTTAAGCATGTTTACATAATTACAAGCACTATTTACATACATTAGTTATTCAAAGTAGGTTATAATTTTATGAATCCAATTTTAATTTAAATACTTCAATCGTGTATTAACATTGTTATAAAATTGTATTGAATCAATATTGGTTTGAATCTAAATAATAAAGTATTTTATTCATGAGAAATTAAATTCAATCAAAAGAAAATTAAAGATAATACAATTACAATTTATTAATTCGGTAAAATTAAAATAAATTTCATCATAGGCTCACCATCAATATGTTTTCTGCCAAGATAGTAGCGAAGGGTTCGCGCGCACAGATAGACGGCTGCAGTATACTCAAGGAGTGGAGAGCATGACACAACCCACGTATTTCCCAACTCCTCAAGTAATACTAAGTTACCTATTTAAACATAAACACGACCTCAACGTAAACCATATTTGATTAAGTGTTTAAAACAGCGGTAAAGTTTAAATTTTGTTTTTTGCCAATTATTTCCGAAATATAATTATTATTTACTTGCGAATTTGCACACGGGTTTGGGTTATTAATAATCTTCATGTTTCAATAAAATATGAACAAAATCGGTAGATCTATGACGGATTTTTTTTAATAAATCACGAAACGATATTTTCGGAGAGATACGTTTTTTGGACCTTTAGTGGCTACAAGATTTGATAAAAATCTATAGAGCTGATTATGAAAAATCTTAATTTGATGTTTTTCCAGAGCAAGTGTTTTTTTAGAAGATCGTCGTGAAAGATTTAGCCGAGATCAAAAGTCAAAATAAAATAATATCTGCGTCGTTTTTTTGTATAAGTATTAATAATAATCTCCGAAGAATAGTTTAAAAGATAATCGTCGTTAAAAGTTTAAAAGTGATCGTCGTCATAGAAGTGTGTGATAAATTGCGTCGTTATAAAAGTGTTTGAACAGGAATATTAATACAATAAATTAAAGTAATTGTCGTCACGAAAGTGAGTGAGAAATAAGTGTAAGAAGAAAAGAAGATTCGTCGAAAAGATCAAGGCAAATCGATCCATCTACTGGCAGTCTACACGGGAACCACGTGCACGGAACCAGGAACATCGGAGCAGTGAAAAACTTCCAAGCGATAAGTAAAAATTAATGGAAAATCTCAATCAAATAAACTAACACCAAATTCTATTTTATATGTAAATTATAGTCACCAAAGAACCTCACGAACCCATAAAGAGAAATTAAATTAAATTAAATTATTAGTACATATCAGTTAGCCGGAGCATTTTATAATAAATAAATTAAAAGTAAAATATTTAAAAGTAAAATATGATGCGCTCTTATTTCTTTATTTAGGTTAAGACATGGTAGAATTAGAATTTTATTTTTAACTATGTACTTAGGATAAGTAGTAGGTTAAGATGTTAGTGTATAAGTATTAAGTGCATCAGATTTGGACAATAATTCATTATATATTGTAAAAGATTTTATAACTCAATGTTATGAATAATTAAAGAACAACTTAAATATAATTTAAGGTAATTTTAAGCAGCATGTAATCCTGTCACCGTACGAACGAAAACGACAATATTAAATATATCTTTTTTTTTTCTCTCTTCCCACATTATTCTTATACAACCTTGTTTTTCTCTTCTGTTCATTTATTTTTGTTGAGCCAGCAGGTTAGGGTTGTTTTCTAACCTAGACTATTCGTTTCTTCTCCTTCACAGTGATCACCAACAACACATTCGTTACCTCCCCCTTTTCCCCTCATACCTGGGTATTAAAAATAAATAATTTTTTTTTTTAATAACTCTAGGTAGGTAATAGTGTTTTTATAACGCTAGAGGGGGGGGGGACTGTGGTGAATACACGGGATCACGGTATAAGATATGCGATGCGCGCGTTTCGTAGTCAAGACGAGAAACAGACGTTCACTACTGCGCCGAAGGAGCGGACGTGTGAGTTGTGCGTTGTTTCTTAACGTTTTAGTAATAAACCTAAATGACTGCCTAAACCGCTAATTTCGGGGTCTAATCGACCGCCGGGTGTTACGCAGTCATTCGTAGGTCATCCGTCTAATTTAAGAAGAATTATTATGACCTAAATGGGTTAACATAATTCTCCCATCACGCCTGTCGCTAACCGATAAGTTATTCAACTATAATAAATAATAAGTTAGTTTAGTTATTAAATTATATCTCATCATAAGCTGGCTGTGAACATAGTGATTAGTTGGGTATTAGTTGGGTTTGAGACTAAGCATTAATTAACGTCCCAATATGTTAAATGGTTATGTCCTAGCACGTTGTTCCAAACCCTCCTTCCGGAACCTTAAGCGGTTCGAACTTCTGGTCATATCTAATAACGAGGGCTGACGTTCGCCCCAGTTGGTAGCAGAGACGTTCCCCGCACATTCAATGATAAAGTAAGAGAGTTAGGATATGGTACGATCAACAACCATCTGTAGTATTCAATCACAGTCTCAGATGGTGGATTACTCCTGTGTTTTTGTTTAGGAGCGATTGAGGTACTGATAACTCAACCCCGACTTTCTCTGCGATGGCGTGAGATTTTTCAAGCAATTCTTCAGAAACTAGATTAATTTCTTGTCAATCTTTCTTGAATATATAAAGTATTTGAATAATACGTTTCCTTACCATAATCAAATCCATATGTTTACCTTGTTAGATGTTCAAAACGGGTTACAAAATAACAGAGTATTTTGCAATCATGACTAATCCTATAATAAAAAATGGTTTAGTAACTGTTGAGTGCAGTTGGTGCGCAGATCTTCTTGTAGCATAGTTTCCATCAACCTAAAGATGTTGTAGTGCATTGACGATTTCATAGAAGCTTTCTGAAAATTTTCTTATTCTGTCACTAAGTTTCTCTCATAACTTTATGACCATTTATTTTTTTATTTTATGCTGCTTCTAGTAGGGGGGCAACTGATCCCTGCCCCTCGCTGGGTACGCCCATGGACAGACAGACACGCCAGAGAAATTATAAGGATCTTTGGTCTCACGTACAGCCCCTATAAAAAAGAAATTAATGTAAGTGCAATCCATTTTTCAAATAGTTATTGAATTGTTTGTCCTGCATCCCACAAAAACTGCTTTTAAAACTTATGCATTTCTCATTGCACGGTTAAATTAGGTTGTATTCATCATTAAAAAAACTTTAATATATTATTTCGCACTGCAATTTATTTTAAATCCAAATTATTTAATTTTAAATTATTTGGTCACCCCGTGTTCAACTTACAGTGGGTGAGGTTATATCTGACACTTTAAATTTGGCTTAGCGCCAACATATTAATTTTTTCGTCAAATAAACATATATACAGTAATCTTAATCAGAATAACTTCTAGTTTTATTTAATACTCCACGCACAATATTTACAAATATTTGCTCCTTAACTACCACAAGATAGGTTGATGTTACCACTTTTTTCCTATATGTTGGACAATACAAAGAATGCAAAGTTTGAAATATATAGGATTTATCGTCTTGTCTTTGTATACTGGTTGCGACTCACAGACAGACAGACACAAGCGTGAAATTACAAGCGTCCTTGGTTTTATCTCCGTAACAAAATAAACAAATCAAAATAAAAAAAAAATGGTGCAACGAGCCACTCCTTCACTGGGAGTTTGTACGCCGATTTTGCAAAGTAGAAATCGACCAAGCCACTGGAAGTTTAGGCTTTTTATGCAATCTAGCCTGGCTTGATTGATTTCCTTCAACTCACTCAGTATCCCGAGATCGTTGGAAACCTCCTATTTGTTTTAAATACTTCCAGTTATTGTATTTATAATTACGTGACTCACGTACTAGCTCAGTTATTTAAAAATTACTCTCCCCTCAGAACCGTGAAGTTCACTGGTTATTTTTTTTAATGCAATCACTACCATTTACTATCGATAACATACATAAGTTATCATCAGAAATTGGTATATTTTAATTCAAATTTAATGTTAATAAAAATTATGTAATTACTTAGCTTTGATCAATATTTGGAGGTATTGCAAAAATTTACTCTCACTAATTATATGGAAAACTATTTCTGCCTTGTTATTCAGGTTCAACACAATAATAAATTCTGCAATGAAATTAATAAAATCAATATAATTTTTTCTTCTTTCTATCTTTAAATGAACAACGAAAACACATAAAATGTTGACAAATTCAATTTTGGATTATCCAAATCTTGGAACTTACTTTAAACATACATATATGAAATAAAACTTATCCTAACATACATAAAATATATTCAATTGTAAGGCAGAATAAAAAATTGAAATTACAGGTTATTTCCACAGTGAGTCATAAATATTAAAAATGACAAATTAAATGAATTATTATGCGTTAAAATATTAGGTCTAAAAATGTTATTTAATTTTAAAAATTTAATTCCTTTTTTTAGTTTGATATTAAAATTATAAAAAATTTATATACAAATTTGAAAAATATTTCCAGCTCAGATTTTAAAATAATTCCTAAAGTCTTGGCAATCGAATTATACGGGAAAAAACTCACAATTTGCGGTGTTTTGAACCTTGTTGGAGTGATGTCGATATTAGCCTGGATGTGTTGATCTCTCTAGGAATCCCTTCTTGCTGGTCCTGTATATTAATGATATCGGAATTCGCTAAGTTAGCTGCTCATTACCCTGGAGGATTAGCCTGGTCTGTTGCCTTCAGATCCCGTCCTGGTTCTCTGGTCCAGCTACTGCATTCCCTCGATCCTTCCCTCGTGGTTTGAACTTTTTTATAGAAAAAAAATACAACTTTTTTTAAATATTTACGTCAAAAAATGTTATGAAGAAGCTGCTGTTGGAGCTCGTGCGCTCTCGTATCAAAGCAAGGCTAAGACTGGTCGCCGTCGCTGAACTTGTGGACTTTGGTTGTCCCCAATCGTTCTAGACTTGTACAAACACTTTGAATACGACTAACATCCACTAACATTTCCTAATTTATATAAAATTTACGATTTTTACAAAAATCGGAAATTTTTCAATTTTGTAACCGTTAATCCGTTGCAATGGATACAATAAAAAAGGAAGAAAAGAACATAAAATAAAGACCTGAAGTCTAATAGCGTAGGGGTCGGAAAATAACAAGAGGTACTTTAAAAGAGAGTGATTTAACCCAAGTCCACATAAAAAAGGTAGATTCAGCTATGTTCGATTGGGATTGCCAAGCCCGTAGTCGCTAAAGATTCCTTGGGGGGAAATAAAGATGAAAAAAAAACTAAAAATAGTAAATAAATGTTAATAAATTTACAAAATGTAAATTTCTCAAAAATTAATTTCTTCAATGAGATTCATCATTGATATAATATAAACTGTTCCATGTTTTTAAATAATTATAGATAAGGATTTTTTACTAACTTTGACTGAAACGAAATCATTAATTTTTGTTTACATTATTTAATTGTAAATAAATGTTAATAAATTTAACAAATATAAATTTCTCAAAAAATAATTTCTTCAATGAGATTCCATCTAAATCGACACGCATATTTCACACGTCTCTTCGCCAATCCGTTGTTCTTTTTATATTTACAATTAACAAAATCGCGGAATTTTATTGTTAAAAATCAGCTAGTTTTTAAATATTATAAAACATTTGATTTCAAAGTATAAAAGTGTATTATTTCCTTCAGGTTTATACTCTCCTATTACAGAGTTGTGTTGTTTTACCTGTCTCAGAATGTAGATTGCGTCACAAGTCAACTAAGTTGCCATGACAACCACCAGGTAGCCAGACATGAAGGGAGGGGATATAATAGAAACTGTGACGTGTTTTTAAATAAATGATAGAAAATGATTTTTTACGAACTTTGACCGAGACTTAAATCATTATTATTGTGTATTTTTTTTTTTTTTTTTTTTTGTGCTAAGTAGAAATAAAAAAATTCTCCACTCACTTCGGTCGTGTGAGTAAATTCGGTCAAAACGTAAATTTATAAGAATGAATGATATGTTTTTAAACGATTTTTACTCACAAATAAATTCTAAATCTTTTGTATATCTTGAAGAAATAAAATTAATGTTCGCTTTTTGTTTCCCCATTTCACTGCACATTTTTAGGTTATTGACATCCTAACTCAAAATTTTTCTCCCATATTTTTTTCCCTTTTTTCCCTATCATTTCATAAATGAATTCCGAGAAAATAATATTTAACAAGTTTGGTTTTAGATAATATTACTACTTTTTTTATTTTAAAAGAAAAGTATTAAAAAATTAGCAAAAATGATCTGCCAGTTTTAGGGTTTTAAGCGCGGCCGCAATATGTCCAGTAAGATCCAGACTGTACCTCCGCCACTGAGCACGGCCCAGCGCAGCCGCTTTTTTGCTTTTTGATTATATTTCAGTTTTTAAAATACCGCTTTTTGAAATAACCTGACATTTCCACATACAGATTATTGAAATAACGAGAATTATTTTCGTGAAAAATTATAAGCGTGCAAGATTAGACTGCATGCAACTGCGTTCTGGTGGCGACAGCTTGGCTCATACCGCTTACTTTGGTCTGAAACAGAGCTAGAAAGCAGAGGTTACATTTGAGTGTAGTAGTTATGTACGTGGCACCCCCACTCTGATGTCAGGGAGGGGTGTGTCCCTTCTGCTAATGGAAGATGAAAGTATTTGCATCACCATGCCTTCGGCTTTTAATTACAATTATAATTTGTTCATAACAAAACATATTGAATTGAACATAAAAAAATAAGAATGTATGTCTCAATTTAGGGCGTAAAATCACTCTAACAAACTCTGGAATATGCGGTTTTCCAGATTTACCATTTTATTTTGTGTTTTACAAAAATATTATTTATTCGCGAAGCGGCTGCACTACGATAATGAGATGAATTATCCCGTCTGGGAAATTATAGTATCTTAGTTTATGGATGAGACTGTCATGCCACACTCTATCGAAGGCCTTTTCTATGTCCATAAATACTGAACCAATTGAGCGGTTCCTGTTGAAGCCCTCGGTTACATGTTAAACCACCTCAGCAGTTGTAGCGTCGTGGAATGTAAGTTCTGAAGTAAAATTGCTCCGGCTTCAGGATGTTATGTGTATGTATGTGCTCATTGATACGTTTAAAACCCTCGAAGCAGCATTTGACCCGATACCGGGTCGATGAATGACTGATGATTTAGTTCGTCGACCCTAAAACACGTATTTTGGAATTCAACATTTCGCTCACGTACAATCGTCCTATCGCAATAAATAAAATACCGTTGGAAAGCTAATGTTCAGTAGATGCAAAAAAAATACCACAAAACGTTATAAAAATATTCCAAAAATTGGTAAAGTTTGCATATTTTTGTTACGTAACGTCAAAGATTTGCGTTGACAAGTTGTAAACAAATATGACATCATTTTTCTATAATGTTCCCAAATTGATATATCTGTCAAACAGATCGACCATAACACTGTTCTATAGATCGCATCTTTCTCTTTCGATCTGTGCTTTCGTAATCTTTTTGTGAGCGAATTGGAGTGTGTTTGTTTCCATAAAGTCAGTGAAATTGTAGGTTTTTTTTTTTTTTTTTTTTTTTTTTTATTTGGCATGATAGGTGGAAAATCTTCAAAAGACAAAGGGAGAAATCCGCTCTTCCCAATAGTGTGAGCCATCACCAGCCTTTCCTCCTTCATCATAGAGGGAATGAAAAAATAATCATAGTTTGAATTAATTTGTGGAGAGTGCAGCACTTACCAAGTCGTATTGTATGTAGTGGCATACACCCACCTATATAAGATTGCAATGTTGAATGGGCGAGTAAATAGTAAACAACAAGATAGCAGTAGAATATTACTACGAATGTATCAGGAGGCTATGAATTGCAAGAGCAGGTTCAACTGTCGAGTTGTGAAAGTATTGAATGAAATTGTAGGTAATGTTAAATTGTATTGGTAGCTCAAGGGGTCGTATCCATTAGGGTAAGCTTGGTGTTACACAGCTTTTTTGAACCTCGTCATTGTATATATCACTACTCTCTTGTCGTTGGCTATCTGTTATCGTAGAGTGGTATCATTACATGCAGAATTGAAACTGTAAATTGTGTGTTTAAAGTTAAATTACTCATGAGCTACGAACAAATAAAAGGAGCGTGTGCTAAAACCACACTACGTAGGCATATAGGGACAGTGATTTTTATAAAGTCGTAGTCTTTTCGAAGTATTTCAAACCTAGCGCCAACATTCTGATTGCAACTGTTCTCTGTAGAAACAAGACACTGAAAGCTCATTCATAATTTAAACAATATAGGTTTTTAAAGCTTTGCGAGGAAAATGTCACAAGGGTCGTGTTATGGAGCAACACATCTAGCGTGAAGCGCTGCATGTGAAATGCGTTTTTATTGAAAAGAATAAAAATTGGTTTTAGTCTTTCCTAAACTGTAAATATTTTATAAAATATTATAATATTTTATTACACGTCTACAGAACTCATAGCTCTAGGCTTCATCGATCGAGGGATATGCTTTAGGGATAAAAAACACTGTTGGAGTGAAACATTTTCAAAAGCCTTTCTGTGTACGCGTCTACAGACCTACTCATAACCATGTTAAAAAATTCACAGCTCTAGGCTTCTGGGATCAAGAGATTTGCCTATGGGGGTAAAAAACACCCTTGGAGTGAAACATTTTCAAAATTCTTTCTTAGTACGCGTCAACAGACCTACGCCAAACCATGTTAAAAGATTCATAGCTCTAGGCTTCTTGGATCCAGAGATAAACTTCAGGAGTAAATAACACTGTTATAGTGGAACATTTTTTAAAACCCTTTCTTAGTAGGCTACGCGTCTACAGACCTACCACAAACCGTGTCTAAAATTTCATAGCTCTAGGATTCGTGGATCAAGAGATATGTTTTAGGGATAAAAAACACCCTCGGAGTGGAACTTTTTAAAACCCTTTCTTAGTACGCGTCTACAGAGTTAGCCTACCCCAAACCATGTTAAGAAATTCATAGCTCTATGCTTCATGGATCCAGACATCTCTGTTACCAACAATACAAAGAGTACACTCAATCAATCGATAAAACCCTTAGAGTCTGTTGCAGCATTAAAGCTGTTGTAATTACACGATTATACAATTATTCCGGTTTTAACAAAAGTAATTAATATTCACCCTTATTCAACTTCAACCACAGTCTGGGTGACAGTCAGTTTACCTTGGTTGAAACAATAAGTTTTTGATCGAGGTAATTCAATTGTACTTCAATAAGTAATTCATTAAACAAAAGTAAATATGAGGTAGGTGGAGGCTGCACAGTTGTCTGAAAACTAGTTCCCACACAGGATGGAAACAATCTCACAAAGAAAAACGTTTTTGTTATATCTCTTAGTTTGAAAAATATTCACCTTTGAAGTTGACGTTTTATTGCACTTGACTTTACGTAATAAAACCCACTTTTTACTTGGTCATTTTACAAAAATTATTAATTACTAATTCTATTTATCCATTTACCTATTGATTTTATGTTTATTTTAATCTTTATTCATCTTGGTATATTTTCAAGTTAATTGTCCATAACTTTTTATTTATTATTGCAATAAAGTTTACAATTTATAATTTTATAGCCTTTTATCTTAATTTATTATAATTTTTTCTGTTGTTTATTGCTTTCGCTTAAATTAATGAAACGTCCCAAGAATAGTTATTAAAGCCCCTTTTTACTAACTTCCCCATTTAATTGTTTTTTGTTTTTTAAAAATAATTTATGGTTTTCTTATTCTTCCCTCTTATTAACAACCTTTTATTTATTTCGATTTTTGGTTTTTCATGCTGTTGTTTAAACCTGCATATTTTTTGTTTTATGACAAGTTTTTAATTATCTTGTATTATTTTCCCTTTAATTCAACCCTACTTAACTAGTTTTAATCATAATATCTTTATTTTTTCATAAAATTAGTTTTTGTTACAGGTTTTCATGTCAGATCTTGTCGGCTGATGACTACTGTATCGCTAACGCGTGCTGCAGCTTTACAATTTCTTTATGCAATAAAGTTCTTAAATTAATTGTATGATTTTATTTTATAAAATCTGGTTTTTCCATATCGTTTACAGACCCAACTTTTATTCTGTTTTTTTTCCCCTTTCTATTTTTCAGACCAAACTTAAAGTGCAAAGAGATTAGTTAATGGAGGATAGGACTGTCCAATACTTGTATTTAGTCGTACAAGAACAAGCGGAGTTCTGACCAGTCGAATCATTCTTTCCTTAGCTTCTTGTGGGAAAAACATGAAGAAAAAAAATGAAAAGTCGGTAGGGGAAATCGCCGCATCACAACATGTTGGTAAAACTTGAGCACCCCCCTCTGTGGTGATCTTTCAGCATTGTCCTCTACATCACGGAAACAATAGACCTAGTAGAGAAAGGTCAGGTACTAAGGAAGCTTTGCACTCCTTACAGGAAAAGCCATCAACAAAGAGGGGGGGGAGGATAGAAAGTCATCAGAAACGTCAATGTAGGATGATCCCGCACCCGTCATTAGGAATAACGGATAGATGACCCACTGACAAGAGACCTGATTGGGGGAAACGTTAGATGGTAACTGACAAGGTGAGATGAAATAACTCAGGGGAAGTCACCAGACAAACCTAATGGAGCGAAAGAAACCCTAAGAGAACATAAGTGTTCTCTCCCCCTTATAAAACCTCTTAAATAACCCCTTAATAAGAATATCTAACATAGAACTCCTTCAAATAATATGAATGAATGATTTATGTGATAACTAATGTAATATCACCTTGAAGACAAGTGTCAAGAGATGGATCTAAACCAATACTTGATAATAAATCCCTGAAAAGTTGGTCAAGAGACAGAAAAGAGAGACAGCCTATAGAACCTCTTCCCTAAATAATTGAAACTATAATAATATATAGATTGTTATCTAAACGTGTCCTTGAGAAAGAGTAGAATATATATGCAAACAAAGATGGCGCCACTAAGTAAATTTTTGAAAGACCAAAAGTTGGTTAAGAGAAAGAGAGGGATTTCAACCAAGAATACAATAACATTAAAAACCTTTGAAAAACCAAAAGTTGGTCAAAGGAGAAAAAAGATAGTGATTTTACCTTACACTAAAAAAAAGTATTATAATAAATCCCTGAAAGATCAAACGTTGGTCAAGAGATAGAAAAGAGAGGGATCTCACCCAATACTTGAAAACATAAGATATAATTTTAAAAACCCCTGAGAGGCCAAAAGTTGGTCAAGAGAGAGAGATTGTGATCTCACCCAATACTAGAAAAATATTTTGTAGAAACAAACAAGTTATATTTCAATAATCATTGTAAATAGCTTAATATAATTTTAATAAAACCCTATCTGATTCGATCAAATTGATTAATCTCATTCCAAAATGATTTTATGGTTATTCTAATAATCAACTATTATTAAAGTAGTACATACTTCGTGATATTCGAAATAGTTCATCGTAGTTGTCCAAAATATTAATATTCAATATATTATTATAAATCACAAACGTCGTGTCAAAATCGTACTCGTTAAATTAATATATCTAAAACGTTGTCACAAATTGAATTGCATGTTGACTGGATAAAATTCATTGCTTCTTTGAAAGAAATTATAGATAAATTTAGTTCAAATGTTGTATAGCAATTAAAACCTAAGGGCAAAAGTTGTTGTAGCATACAAAAAATTTACTTTTTAAGATACGACAGTGGAAAAAAGTGTTGATACAGTCTGAAATATTATTTTTGACAAATATTGCTACGGTTGGGATAAACTAATCTAGGGGGGGGGGACGCGAAGACTTGTAACTCTGTACCTAAATATTTGCTACTATGTGAGTAAACAAGAACAAAGATCCATCGGAATGCCTAAGTTAAACAGCACGTGTAAATTGTAAGTACTCTAATTATAACAAACATTAACATTAAATTTTTAGAGATATGTAATATTTTGATTTACTCATTTTGTAATATTATTATTATTATATCTAACTTAAATGGCTTTCTTTTCAAACATAACATTAGACGAACTTATTGATGAATATCCTATTGTAACGATATCATCTCAATCAAACCAGATAACATGATTAAAGTGATATCAGAAAAACAAATTAAATTAAATAAATTATGAATAAGAAATAAATCTTCACGTGTAAAATTAAATTAGAGTTAGAAAATTTAAAAAAAAAGGTTTACAAAGGATTGTTAAGAAAGGAGTGGAGGCACAAGCGCTGCAGATGTCCAGAACGAACGGTAAAATTATTATAGTTGAAAAAGGAAAGCGACTCTACGATTTCTCTTTTAGAAGGGTTCAACAGACTAGGAGAAACCGCAACTTTCCAAAAATGACGAAAAATTCAAAAACAACCAATAGGAAGGACGAAATCCTATTTTTTTTGAATTTGTGAAAGTTAGTGTGGCGTTGCCGCTAAACTGAGGAGAGAAAGAAAAAAGGAGTCTTCTACTAGCAGCGAGGGAGTAAGGTGCGACTCTAGAGACTGGTTGTCTCCGAGTCACCAACATAGTATCAGCTTTTTAATAATAAGTATTAGCTTCAGCGAGAGATTAAATTAGTAGCCTTCAGCAAAGTACAAAGATTGATATTCGCCTTCAGTAGATAGGAGTTTGATTCGTCGTCTTCAACGCGAAGAAAAAGTTGTTCATCGTCACCCTGGGAGAAGGAGATTACCTCGTCATCACCAGGATCCAACATCAAGGAGCAAGTGTGTGCATCGAAAGTGGTTTTTTTAAGGGTTAAATAATAAAGGGGAAAGTGCCAGTTGGGGTTTTGTGAAAGTGTGTTTTCATCGAAAGAGGGACCAGGACAAGGATTGATAAGTACCATAAGGAGTACTTTTTAATACCATAAAGTACCATAAGGAGATCTATTAATATCTTTTTAATACTATTTAAATTTCGTTTTGTTTGAGCTTCCAAAGGATTCCCACCGAGATTGTAGATTTAAGTTTTGTTAGTATAGGAAATTAAATTGAACCAAGAGTCAGTAAATTTAATCATTTCATTTGTTTTGTATATCAAGAGCTAGCCGAGGAGTAAATTGGAGAGATTGATAAATTTGAAATTGTTTTTTTTTTGGAGAGTATAAAAGTAATTGAGAGAAAGGTAAATTAACTTAAAGTAAAAGTAATAAAAAAAAGCAGTAGAAGAAAATATATTTGCCCGTATTGAAATTTGTGTTTGTTTAAATATTAGATTGTTAGAAATAAGGAATGAAAGTTGTATGAATGTCTAATACATTTTAGAATAAGTTGCTAAATGTGTAACTATCCTTACGTACAACAAATTGTTACTTGTTTGTTCTGCGCTAAAATAAATTGAGTTTTAAAATTTTAAAGAATCGTGTATTGACCAAATAATTTCAGTACCAAAATAAATCATAATTAAATCCTAAATAAGTAAGTAAAAGAAATAAAAGTAAAGTAAAAGGTTTTTTATATAACATAAAAAGAAAGGTGAATGTTATACTATTGATAGTAATGAATTTTCCGAAATTAACAACTTATCATCACCACCTGTGACTATTTCCGAAATAGTGTTGTCGCCCCAAACAGATTTACAAGCAAGTACCCAGCCACGACGTACAAGATAGGTTACTTTTTGAACTTATTGATTCATATATGGATGATTACGTAGAGGGGAATGAAACGTAAACATGATAGCAAATCCACATTGTAGCCCTGACGCACAAATAGGGCAGGGACAAGATAATTTTGAAATTATTAAGGATATTTCAAGAGTGTATAAAAAAATTTAAAACTGATTTTAGAGGAGTAACATTTAAATTTAGAGAACCACGTGCAGACAAAAATATGTCTCAATGGCATAAACATGTGTTTGACTTCCTTTTAGATTTAAAAATATCAATAGACTACTATTGGTGATGATAGAGTAGGACTTACAATTATTAATGCCGAAAAACCGGAACAAAGGCCCATAGGCATTATTATACGTAGGACAGATCAGTTAAATACTGATGTAGTATTACAAACTGTAGAAAATAATGTATAATGTAATGAAACATTTTTTATTGACGGACCTATGCATGTGAAACTATTACATATAAATATGCCTAGAGGAGGTGCAGGAGGAAGAGGAAAGGTTAACTAATTCATCGTCATTTAGTGAATTTTGCAAAAAAGAAGTATAATTGTAATTAACAATGACGATAACCAATGCCTTAGTTGAGCCATAGCAATAGCAATTGCGCACTCGAAAAAAAAGATGAAAATGAAGATAGTAATAAGTATTATAAGCAAATAAGAGAACCAGAAAGGTATTTACAACAACAGGAAGCTGTACAACTTTGTGAAGCTGTAGGTGTAAATTTAACAAAAGGAGGTGGTATTGACCAGATAAAAGTATTTCAAAATTATTTACACCCGTATAAAATAACAGTATTTAGTGATAGAAGGGGTCGAGGGACGATATTTGAAGGACCTGACGGACATATAAACCTTGATTTAAATCACATTTCAATGTTACAGTATTACGTCAATAACAGGTGCATTTACGACTAACTTTTATTGTCGAAAGTGCAAGTTTGGTTATCATAAACAACAACAGCACTTGTGCCCCTTAAAATGTTTATCATGTAACAATTCTCCAATATGTACAAGTACAGAAACACGGAAATGTCAACAATGTAATAGGTTTTTTTAAAAGTGTTGAATGTTTTAATAATCATATGTTACCAATATATAAAAAACAAACCGATTTTGGGTTATTCTCGACTACTAAATAAAATATAATTTTTATTTAAAAAAAACACTTTTCTAAAGAAATTAATAATTTTAGGAGCCCAGACTTAAATTTTATGAATTTTTTAATTTAAAACTTTAAGACCACAATCGTCACTTTGTAATTTACGTTTGAAATAGTTCTTTGTACAAAGTGTGTTTTTTTAAATCTTTATTTGTTTCTTTTTTTTATGAAAGTAGGTTTAAAAAAAAA
Source organism: Aphrophora alni (assembly GCA_963513935.1). Taxonomy (NCBI): domain Eukaryota; kingdom Metazoa; phylum Arthropoda; class Insecta; order Hemiptera; family Aphrophoridae; genus Aphrophora; species Aphrophora alni. Next base: position 27,799,074 of record OY740765.1, on the reverse strand, counting down.
TTTGTATTTTTTAGTTATAAACAAATATTCTATTTTTCAATTCGTCTGGCAAATAGGATGGCTTTGTTCCGACAAATGTGAACGTTGCAACTTGGCTGTGAGTTGACCTCAAGAAACTCAAGTCCTACAGTTTAACCAAATTAATGTTTTCACAATTTCTTTAATTCAATTTATGTTTAACGACATAATTCCCATGATATTTATTTACGCTAACAGTTATTTAAATTCGCCTCTGGAATTTGTGTTGCGTTGTAAATCGATAATTGGAAATTCCGAAAACACTAAAAAGAACTGTATAGTAAACTAATTAGGTTTATAACGTTTCTGATTCTTTTTTAAAGAAGATAAAAAAAGAATCAAATAGAGATTTTAAAAAACACACTTTGTACAAAGAACTATTTCAAACGTAAATTACAAAGTGACGTTTGTGGTATTAAAATTTTATATACAAAACTTCATAAAATTTAAGTCTGGGCTCCTAAAATTCATAATTTCTTTAGAAAAGTGTTTTTTTTTTTTTAAATTAAAATTTAATTTTTATCTTACGTCTTGTCTTATCTGATCAAAGTAAATCTACTTCGACAGTGTTTCAAACATTGTATATAAGCTGGCCAAGAAGGTATCTCGCTTACCACTCAGCTAGCTTAAACTCAATACATGTTACCGCTCTAGTAATCAATGTATATACCGTAGTGTATTGATGGTAATCTCCAAAAATTTCGAGCTCCGTTTTTCAATGATATTCACATTTTATGACCTCAAGAAACTCTAAAAAGTTATTTTAAACATGCTGTCCGTCCATCATCGTTGTCCTTGTTGATTATATTTTGAGGTTCTGCTTGTATTACATTGTATGTTGAGGCTGGGTAACATCTACGATGGCGATGGTGCTCATCAACTTGTTTTACAATATATTTAAAAATAAAACTTATAGTACAATATATGATAGTATTGTTATATACTTTTCATTTTGAAAATAATAGTAGGAGAAGCTTCAAATATGTTCAAGATATTGAGAATGGAAGAAAGTTTTTAACACTGTCTAATCGTGATCAAAGAAGTCGTTCGTGTTTTCTTGACAGAGTAGGGAATAACTTCTTTATTTAGTAATACAAAATACAAAGTGAAAGAATTACGTTAGGAAAAACAATCAATGATGTGATTGTCGTAAATATATCCTTTTAAAAACATCTGATATTAAAAAAAAATTATTATAAAATGTCTATAAACAACTACAAAGCTTGATTTTAGAAGACGTTTAAATGGTTTAATAAAAAAAGCTGAACATAAATATTGGTATAACATCGATAGAATACAGTCTATGAATTGATGTAAAAAACAGTGTAATGTGGTAAACAATTATTGTTTCTTATAAAATTACATACAATCAACACTACCCAAATTTGAGTCTTGTCGGTAATAGTTTGAAATAATCCAAAAGATAACGCTGTGGATTACAGTCTACTTTATCGACAACAGTAAGTTCCTAGATTTCCAGGTTTTTAACTAAATATTATGTACATTGATTCTATACTGTAGTAAATTGCATTGTTTATAACTAAATCTACTCTCTGCGGATGATTTCTATAAAGTTTTTGACTGAAATGGACTTGTATAAAATTCAAATTTCAACGTTTAATTTTCTGAACTTTAAGTGCTTGTAATTCCTAAACGGCTACATATTTTAAAAAATACCCAAAAATAAAACGGTGTAAATAATAGCCTAAATTTTAAATCTCCCATAGAACGTAGATTCTAAATAAAATTAAAATTAAAAAATATACGATTTCCTAAATCGCCTATTGAATACACTTTTCGTCCCATATTAATAATTTTTTTTACAATTAATTATTACTCTGTTCCATTATTACACCATCTTTAAATATATAGTTTCTAGTCTTTATATAGAAATACAAATTGTAGGGATTTAATATTTAGTTTTTTTATATAAAGCAAAAAAAAACAGAAAATAATAGATTGGGTGCTATTTGTCCTTTGCTTCTCAGTTAGGTTTTTAAATGCACGCTTCTTTTTTTAAATTTGATGACGTTGTAAGAAAACATATTACTTTATGACAAACAGAGTAAATTAATTGGGTAAGCGAGAACATTCATCGCTCTAATGTTAAGACTGTTTTGTATTAGCGCCCAACAACGTTAGGCATTTACAAAAATTAGGTAAGAATCCGTTTAGTACCTGAATAGTGAATGACTTAAGTGATTGACCATTCACTATTCAACGAGTTTCCTAAACCACGTCGAAACATGTAACTCATACTAATGTGCATTACTACAATGAGAATGTCGAGTTCTTTATGTTTTTTCTCTCAGAACTTTAATATTTAAATACTAATTTCACTAATTGAATTCATTATATAAATAAATTTACAATTAAAAAATAATAAAAACTATAAAAAGTCAATAATTTTTATTGTTATAAATAAATAACTTAAAAAACCGACGACACGATCTACAACGCCATCTAGCGGCTACTTTGTGGAACGTTTGCAAACAAGCTATACAGTGTTTTACCGATTACAGTATATGTTATTTATATGAGTTGACGGACTTCCTCTTAGGTTTTTATCTGTTAATAGTAATAAAAATAGACTATCCGCCAATTAACCAATTATATTGTAAGCTCCTTAGAAACCATTTAAATATAACAATTTTTTCAAATCCCAGGTGGACCGTAACAAACACTCATATTTTATACATTTACCACCATTCAGTCAAAGCTACTGTCATTCATAATAGCAAAATTATCTGTCAGTCGCACTCATTAACTAGGTAATATCTTTACTGTAGAACACAACTACAATAATTTTAACAACTACCAAATTTAATCATGTGCATAAAATCAAACTAGTTACAAAATAAATAACTAAATTTAATCATAATAAATGAAATTTTTTCCTGAATTTCCGTATGTTATAACTAAAATTGATATTAATTCGTCGGTTTGAAAACCGTGTAGTGGTAGGCCTACCTAGCCGACCCTAAAGGCACAAACAGCCTACAAGGATTATAAAACATACTAAATCGGCCCTTCACTAATTACCTTATTTACAAATTACAAAACCAGTGTCCACGAATTTTAAATTAGGCCTTGTCATGTGTCATCTGAAAAAAAATAAAACATCACGAAAAGGCTACAGTTTAGCCAAAATAGTGTTTTCACAATTTCTTTAATTCGATTTATGTTTACCGACATAATTCCCATGATATTTATTTACGCTAACAGTTCTTTAAATTCGCCTTTAGAATTTGTGTTGCGTTGTAAATCGATAATTGGAAATTCCGAAAACACTAAAAAGAACTGTATAGTAAACTAATTAGGTTTATAACGTTTCTCCTTCTTTTTTAAAGAAGATAAAAAAAGAATCAAATAGAGATTTTAAAAAACACACTTTGTACAAAGAACTATTTCAAACGTAAATTACAAAGTGACGTTTGTGGTATTAAAATTTTATATACAAAACTTCATAAAATTTAAGTCTGGGCTCCTAAAATTCATAATTTCTTTAGAAAAGTGTTTTTTTTTTTTTTTTAATTAAAATTTAATTTTTATCTTACGTCTTGTCTTTTCTGATCAAAGTAAATCTACTTCGACAGTGTTTCAAACATTGTATATAAGCTGGCCAAGAAGGTATCTCGCTTACCACTCAGCTAGCTTAAACTCAATACATGTTACCGCTCTAGTATCAATGTATATACCGTAGTGTATTGATGGTAATCTCCAAAAATTTCGAGCTCCGTTTTTCAATGATATTCACATTTTATGACCTCAAGAAACTCTAAAAAGTTATTTTAAACATGCTGTCCGTCCATCAATGTTGTCTTTGTTGATTATATTTTGAGGTTCTGCTTGTATTACATTGTATGTTGAGGCTGGGTAACATCTACGATGGCGATGGTGCTCATCAACTTGTTTTACAATATATTTAAAAATAAAACTTATAGTACAAAATATGATAGTATTGTTATATACTTTTCATTTTGAAAATAATAGTAGGAGAAGCTTCAAATATGTTCAAGATATTGAGAATGGAAGAAAGTTTTTAACACTGTCTAATCGTGATCAAAGAAGTCGTTCGTGTTTTCTTGACAGAGTAGGGAATAACTTCTTTATTTAGTAATACAAAATACAAAGTGAAAGAATTACGTTAGGAAAAACAATCAATGATGTGATTGTCGTAAATATATCCTTTTAAAAACATCTGATATTAAAAAAAAATTATTATAAAATGTCTATAAACAACTACAAAGCTTGATTTTAGAAGACGTTTAAATGGTTTAATAAAAAAAGCTGAACATAAATATTGGTATAACATCGATAGAATACAGTCTATGAATTGATGTAAAAAACAGTGTAATGTGGTAAACAATTATTGTTTCTTATAAAATTACATACAATCAACACTACCCAAATTTGAGTCTTGTCGGTAATAGTTTGAAATAATCCAAAAGATAACGCTGTGGATTACAGTCTACTTTATCGACAACAGTAAGTTCCTAGATTTCCAGGTTTTTAACTAAATATTATGTACATTGATTCTATACTGTAGTAAATTGCATTGTTTATAACTAAATCTACTCTCTGCGGATGATTTCTATAAAGTTTTTGACTGAAATGGACTTGTATAAAATTCAAATTTCAACGTTTAATTTTCTGAACTTTAAGTGCTTGTAATTCCTAAACGGCTACATATTTTAAAAAATACCCAAAAATAAAACGGTGTAAATAATAGCCTAAATTTTAAATCTCCCATAGAACGTAGATTCTAAATAAAATTAAAATTTAAAAATATACGATTTCCTAAATCGCCTATTGAATACACTTTTCGTCCCATATTAATTATTTTTTTTACAATTGTTACTCTGTTCCATTATTACACCATCTTTAAATATATAGTTTCTAGTCTTTATATAGAAATACAAATTGTAGGGATTTAATATTTAGTTTTTTTATATAAAGCAAAAAAAAACAGAAAAATAATAGATTGGGTTCTATTTGTCCTTTGTTTCTCAGTTAGGTTTTTAAATGCACACTTCTTTTTTTAAATTTGATGACGTTGTAAGAAAACATTACTTTATGACAAACAGAGTAAATTAATTGGGTAAGCGAGAACATTCTTCGCTCTAATGTTAAGACTGTTTTGTATTAGCGCCCAACAACGTTAGGCATTTACAAAAATTAGGTAAGAATCCGTTTAGTACCTGAATAGTGAATGACTTAAGTGATTGACCATTCACTATTCAACGAGTTTCCTAAACCACGTCGAAACATGTAACTCATACTAATGTGCATTACTACAATGAAAATGTCGAGTTCTTTATGTTTTTTCTCTCAGAACTTTAATATTTAAATACTAATTTCACTAATTGAATTCATTATATAAATAAATTTACAATTAAAAAATAATAAAAACTATAAAAAGTCAATAATTTTTATTGTTATAAATAAATAACTTTAAAAACCGACGACACGATCTACAACGCCATCTAGCGGCTACTTTGTGGAACGTTTGCAAACAAGCTATACAGTGTTTTACCGATTACAGTATATATGTTATTTATATGAGTTGACGGACTTCCTCTTAGGTTTTTATCTGTTAATAGTAATAAAAATAGACTATCCGCCAATTAACCAATTATATTGTAAGCTCCTTAGAAACCATTTAAATATAACAATTTTTTCAAATCCCAGGTGGACCGTAACAAACACTCATATTTTATACATTTACCACCATTCAGTCAAAGCTACTGTCATTCATAATAGCAAAATTATCTGTCACTCGCACTCATTAACTAGGTAATATCTTTACTGTAGAACACAACTACAATAATTTTAACAACTACCAAATTTAATCATGTGCATAAAATCAAACTAGTTACAAAATAAATAACTAAATTTAATCATAATAAATGAAATTTTTTCCTGAATTTCCGTATGTTATAACTAAAATTGATATTAATTCGTCGGTTTGAAAACCGTGTAGTGGTAGGCCTACCTAGCCGACCCTAAAGGCACAAACAGCCTACAAGGATTATAAAACATACTAAATCGGCCCTTCACTAATTACCTTATTTACAAATTACAAAACCAGTGTCCACGAATTTTAAATTAGGCCTTGTCATGTGTCATCTGAAAAAAAATAAAACATCACGAAAAGGCTACAGTTTAGCCAAAATAGTGTTTTCACAATTTCTTTAATTCGATTTATGTTTACCGACATAATTCCCATGATATTTATTTACGCTAACAGTTCTTTAAATTCGCCTTTAGAATTTGTGTTGCGTTGTAAATCGATAATTGGAAATTCCGAAAACACTAAAAAGAACTGTATAGTAAACTAATTAGGTTTATAACGTTTCTCCTTCTTTTTTAAAGAAGATAAAAAAAGAATCAAATAGAGATTTTAAAAAACACACTTTGTACAAAGAACTATTTCAAACGTAAATTACAAAGTGACGTTTGTGGTATTAAAATTTTATATACAAAACTTCATAAAATTTAAGTCTGGGCTCCTAAAATTCATAATTTCTTTAGAAAAGTGTTTTTTTTTTTTTTTAATTAAAATTTAATTTTTATCTTACGTCTTGTCTTATCTGATCAAAGTAAATCTACTTCGACAGTGTTTCAAACATTGTATATAAGCTGGCCAAGAAGGTATCTCGCTTACCACTCAGCTAGCTTAAACTCAATACATGTTACCGCTCTAGTATCAATGTATAGTGTATTGATGGTAATCTCCAAAAATTTCGAGCTCCGTTTTTCAATGATATTCACATTTTATGACCTCAAGAAACTCTAAAAAGTTATTTTAAACATGCTGTCCGTCCATCAATGTTGTCTTTGTTGATTATATTTTGAGGTTCTGCTTGTATTACATTGTATGTTGAGGCTGGGTAACATCTACGATGGCGATGGTGCTCATCAACTTGTTTTACAATATATTTAAAAATAAAACTTATAGTACAAAATATGATAGTATTGTTATATACTTTTCATTTTGAAAATAATAGTAGGAGAAGCTTCAAATATGTTCAAGATATTGAGAATGGAAGAAAGTTTTTAACACTGTCTAATCGTGATCAAAGAAGTCGTTCGTGTTTTCTTGACAGAGTAAGGAATAACTTCTTTATTTAGTAATACAAAATACAAAGTGAAAGAATTACGTTAGGAAAAACAATCAATGATGTGATTGTCGTAAATATATCCTTTTAAAAACATCTGATATTAAAAAAAAATTATTATAAAATGTCTATAAACAACTACAAAGCTTGATTTTAGAAGACGTTTAAATGGTTTAATAAAAAAAGCTGAACATAAATATTGGTATAACATCGATAGAATACAGTCAATGAATTGATGTAAAAAACAGTGTAATGTGGTAAACAATTATTGTTTCTTATAAAATTACATACAATCAACACTACCCAAATTTGAGTCTTGTCGGTAATAGTTTGAAATAATCCAAAAGATAACGCTGTGGATTACAGTCTACTTTATCGACAACAGTAAGTTCCTAGATTTCCAGGTTTTTAAGTAAATATTATGTACATTGATTCTATACTGTAGTAAATTGCATTGTTTATAACTAAATCTACTCTCTGCGGATGATTTCTATAAAGTTTTTGACTGAAATGGACTTGTATAAAATTCAAATTTCAACGTTTAATTTTCTGAACTTTAAGTGCTTGTAATTCCTAAACGGCTACATATTTTAAAAAATACCCAAAAATAAAACGGTGTAAATAATAGCCTAAATTTTAAATCTCCCATAGAACGTAGATTCTAAATAAAATTAAAATTTAAAAATATACGATTTCCTAAATCGCCTATTGAATACACTTTTCGTCCCATATTAATTATTTTTTTTACAATTGTTACTCTGTTCCATTATTACACCATCTTTAAATATATAGTTTCTAGTCTTTATATAGAAATACAAATTGTAGGGATTTAATATTTAGTTTTTTTATATAAAGCAAAAAAAAACAGAAAAATAATAGATTGGGTTCTATTTGTCCTTTGTTTCTCAGTTAGGTTTTTAAATGCACACTTCTTTTTTTAAATTTGATGACGTTGTAAGAAAACATTACTTTATGACAAACAGAGTAAATTAATTGGGTAAGCGAGAACATTCTTCGCTCTAATGTTAAGACTGTTTTGTATTAGCGCCCAACAACGTTAGGCATTTACAAAAATTAGGTAAGAATCCGTTTAGTACCTGAATAGTGAATGACTTAAGTGATTGACCATTCACTATTCAACGAGTTTCCTAAACCACGTCGAAACATGTAACTCATACTAATGTGCATTACTACAATGAAAATGTCGAGTTCTTTATGTTTTTTCTCTCAGAACTTTAATATTTAAATACTAATTTCACTAATTGAATTCATTATATAAATAAATTTACAATTAAAAAATAATAAAAACTATAAAAAGTCAATAATTTTTATTGTTATAAATAAATAACTTTAAAAACCGACGACACGATCTACAACGCCATCTAGCGGCTACTTTGTGGAACGTTTGCAAACAAGCTATACAGTGTTTTACCGATTACAGTATATATGTTATTTATATGAGTTGACGGACTTCCTCTTAGGTTTTTATCTGTTAATAGTAATAAAAATAGACTATCCGCCAATTAACCAATTATATTGTAAGCTCCTTAGAAACCATTTAAATATAACAATTTTTTCAAATCCCAGGTGGACCGTAACAAACACTCATATTTTATACATTTACCACCATTCAGTCAAAGCTACTGTCATTCATAATAGCAAAATTATCTGTCACTCGCACTCATTAACTAGGTAATATCTTTACTGTAGAACACAACTACAATTTTAACAACTACCAAATTTAATCATGTGCATAAAATCAAACTAGTTACAAAATAAATAACTAAATTTAATCATAATAAATGAAATTTTTTCCTGAATTTCCGTGTGTTATAACTAAAATTGATATTAATTCGTCGGTTTGAAAACCGTGTAGTGGTAGGCCTACCTAGCCGACCCTAAAGGCACAAACAGCCTACAAGGATTATAAAACATACTAAATCGGCCCTTCACTAATTACCTTATTTACAAATTACAAAACCAGTGTCCACGAATTTTAAATTAGGCCTTGTCATGTGTCATCTGAAAAAAAATAAAACATCACGAAAAGGCTACAGTTTAGCCAAAATAGTGTTTTCACAATTTCTTTAATTCGATTTATGTTTACCGACATAATTCCCATGATATTTATTTACGCTAACAGTTATTTAAATTCGCCTTTAGAATTTGTGTTGCGTTGTAAATCGATAATTGGAAATTCCGAAAACACTAAAAGGAACTGTATAGTAAACTAATTAGGTTTATAACGTTTCTCCTTCATTTTTAAGAACTACTGGATTAATTTTTATGAAATATATCATAAATATTTGGTCTAGATGTGTAATATAATTATGTATTATATATGGCTTATGATTGATTCTAACATAAAAATTGACGATACGTTCCATAACGCCATCTAGCGTCAATTCTGTGAATCATTTGCAAAGTACACTATTGGGAAGATCGGATATCTCCCTTTGTCTTTTGAAAATTTTCCACCTCCTACGAAATAAAAAAAAAAAAAAGAAACCAGTACATTGGTAATGGTTTAATGCTTATAGCTGAATTACCATTTATGCCCAGCAACGCTAGGCATTTCAAAAATTAAATTTATACCTATTATAAACTCCTCGTCTTACAAAAATACGTCAAAATATCTAAGTGAATCTACTGTGTATTATTTGAGTGAGAGTGTAGAGTTTGTAACTTTTTTTTTTCAGAACTCAAATATTTAAATAAAGATCCCACTAACTTACTTCAATAAAAAAATATATATATAATAAAAATTATAATAAAAACTCTAAAATATAATTATATATTGCTTATGGATAATTCAAACTTAAACCGACGATACGTTTTACAACGGCATCTAGCGTCAAATCTGTGAAACGTTTGCAAACAAGTAATTATTTGTAAGTATTTATTTGGAAGGTACTTATTATCTGTATACAGTAACTTGGCGCCTGGACCCTTGGATACACCTACATTATTACGTTTATAAAAGCCATTTATATAGCCATGTTTATTCAATACTTCATTTCTACTTGTCAGGAAGTTAAATAAAAACAACAATATTGTTAAGCATGTTTACATAATTACAAGCACTATTTACATACATTAGTTATTTAAAGTAGGTTATAATTCTATGAATCCAATTTCAATTTAAATACTTCAATCGTGTATTAACATTGTTATAAAATTGTATTGAATCAATATTGGTTTGAATCTAAATAATAAAGTATTTTATTTATGAGAAATTAAATTCAATCAAAAGAAAATTAAAGATAATACAATTACAATTTATTAATTCGGTAAAATTAAAATAAAACACGAAAATAAAACTACACCAATAATTACACGATTTCGCACTGAAGTTGTCAACTTACTTACATACTAAATATTCGCATACTATATTTACTAGTTAGGTTATATTTCTGTGTACAACAGCTATTTTCAATCAGCCAGAAGAGCTTTCTACTAGCGGCCATCGCGCGTCGTGCACCGTGACTGCAAACATAGTATACGAAACATAATGTATACTCGTTCAAATATACGTACATATATTCACGTTTACAATTAGTACTGGATTAATTAACGTCATTCTAAACATAAGTAAGACATGTAAAATTCCACTAAAGTGTTTCACATTTACATTATTACCTGACGAAAATAAAATTCATTTGCTATAACGCTATTATTTAATTCAATATTATTTCATCACATGAATTGTTTTAACAAGTTCATTTTACTTTTTCGTAGAATGCACTATTTCTTTATTACTGTGTTTGCTTAAAATCGGCTTTAATGATTTTCATAAAGTTTTCTTCAAATGTAGTCTCTAAGGGCCCAAACAAAATAAAAGTTCACCATCTTTCATATAATGCCGGTTCTTGAGTATTCGGTTAAAAAAAAAAAATCGACTACGGGGATGATACAAAATTCTTAATTTCTTTAAAATCCACTCTACTGATTTCGTTCATTTTTGTGTGAAATGTGAAGAATAGTGACCCAAATCCGTGTACAAAATTGCAAGTCATCAAAATATTACGGTTCGTTAAAAATTGGCAAAAACAATAATCAACCTTGACGCCGTCATTGTATCCCAATTTTGTACACAATTGAAGCCCAACTTAAACAATAATATTTCATTAAAATAATATTTCTATCTTTACACAATAACAGAATACCATGCGTCGAACACTTATACAGTTTACAATGCATTGAGTCAAGTTATATGATCATTGATTTTTTATATATTTTACTAGGGAATGTTTGTAAATATACTGGATGAGGCGTTGTAGAATTTCCGAAGGAAATAAAATTGACAAATGGCCGAAGGTGAACAATATTTGTTGGTATCGCAATGTACACAATAAATTAGAAGCAGGTAATCGTTTGGTAGAGGACATTCAAAATGAAATTACGGATGCAGATATACTTGACAAATTATCATTTTGTAAGAAACAATTAAATTTAACATTAAAAAAAGAGAGTTTCATATTTTGCAACTATTCCCTTTTTTCACATTTACTAGTGTCTAAAGAAAACATTATACGATCAAAGTTTTAAACAATGCCTCAACCAGTATACAGGGTGTCTGAAAAGTATAAGAACGCCGTTATATTTTTAGAACCATTGCAGATTAAGCAATAAAACTTAGCACATCAATACTACACCTTAAAATCTACTTTTTGAAGCAACTGTCAATTTTTCATCTCCTTACCGCGACGGCCCGCAGGGAGTCAGAAGAAAATATAAATGAGAGCATAGGTCGAGTTTTACATGAAACTAAAGGTCTCTGTTAGAAGAATACAATGCTGCAAATCCTACCTCGGAAGGTTCATCCTATACAAAATGGCGGCGGCTTAAGGTTACGATGTTGGGCTTTGTTGAAAATGGCTTAATTTTCTTTCTTGGAACGAGTAATATAAGTAAAACCCCGACAATCCACACCGGATGTAAGGAACCATTTTTCTGCATAGTGAGTGACTTTTCACCTCCAGTGGGAACGGTCCACGAGGAGGACGGAGAAATTCCCCCCCCCTGACTATTCCACGGCTTCGACCGTAGCGATACCTGTTCGGTTTCGCAAGTAATGCTGCGATACACGATGCGGGACCTTTAGGACCTTCGCGGCCATGCAATTTTTTTTATATATGGGAATCAAACCCTCGTACCTACCCCATCCCAACCATACATATCCATTTGTTTGACCACCATTTGGTATTTATTATTGTATGAACTAACTGTTGCGAATATTGTGTTCTATTACGCAACAGATAGGAGTTGTTATTGTTTTCAGTCATTATGTGCACAGTCAATAAATTACACTTCAGAGTGTGATTTCGACTTGCAACAATCAATGTGTTAGTATATTTGTTGCTTATATTGGATCTCGTTGTTTTTTAGGAATATTTTGTTTAAAATTTGTAGTTTCCCTTTCGGTTACTTACAATTAAAATTTACCCCACATTTTTTGTTAAAATTAACCTTTTGGGTTGATGTCGTTTCGGAGGGTTACAGGAAACCACTAGTTCATAAAACATTGTAAACTATACCTAGGGCCAGCCCAAAAAAATAAACAAAATAAAAATAAAATTAAAAAAATTTAAAAAAATAAAAAATAATATTTAAAAAAATAAATAAAACCAAAGTAAAGTTCGGCCATTCAAATACCAACACACCCCATTTCACAATCATACCTTCCCACCTCCCATTACCACCCAATATTTCCTTATACATAATTTCTAAGCAATAGTTTTTAAACTATATATTATCACCAACATCTCATACATAGCGTAGCCTGTAAAGTGAGATTACACTACCCTTAACACCTTACACACCTTAACTTCAATACATAGCCCTTTTTTCTACTCTATCTCCCAACATCACCTTACCCTATATTTACCTTTACTTCAGTTCCTATCCTTCCTATCAACCCACTTAAACTGTCAGAGCGAACCAGCGCTCCTACCCAGCCTCCAAAAAATTTATGACCAGTAAATCTTTTCTTCAACAGCCATCAAATTAGTAGGTTACCGAAGTATTATGAGTAGGAACCGAAGAAATAAATCGAAACATGCCGTCAACCAAGCATGGCTGACAAGGTGGTCCTCACATGAGGGAATCTTGGCTAGGTAGGAAAATCCAGCGCAACTGCCATGTTAAGTTTAACAGACAGCACAGTACCTTTCTACAGCTATCCGCCCTATCCTTCTCACTCGCTAAATTCCACCCACATTATTAACCTTATCTCCGTTTACCCCTTCTTCTCGATTTATTCTCAATCCTACGGCTATTTTATATATATTTAATTCTCTGTTCACCAAACACCTTTTTTTCTTTAAAAAACTACAGCCAACCTTCCCCTTAGTCATCCTGTCTCGCCGTAATCGCACTCCGCGTAGTATCTGTTACATCTATTTTGTTTTTATTTAAATTAAGTTTCCGCAATATATATATATATATATATGAGGGCTCCCAAAAGGTCAGTGGTCGGCAGGCCATATATTGTAAAGTGTTGAAAGGGTTGACAGCTAGAAAAACTATTCTAACGTTAGTCACAGATCTCAAGAAGTCAAATAAACCATTCCAAAAGTCAATGCCTTCAACTGAAAATGTTTGAAATGGACCAAAGAAAGAAATTGCGTCAACGTTCAAGATTTAAAATAAGCCAATGAAGGAAGAGGATCGGAAGAAAGCATTTGAAATTAGAACTTATATATAGGGGGTGGAAGAGAGGCGCACGAGGTATTTTCTTTTTGGTTGTTACTGTTTGAAGGAGGGAGTTCCGGAGCAAGTGTTTCTTTAGAAGATCGTCGTGAAAGATTTAGCCGAGATCAAAAGTCAAAATAAAATAATATCTGCGTAGTTTTTTTTTTGTTATAAGTATTAATAATAATCTCCGAAGAATAGTTTAAAAGATAATCGTCGTTATAAAATTAAAAGTAATCGTCGTCATAGGAGTGTGTGATAAATTGCGTCGTTATAAAAGTGTTTGAACAGGAATATTAATACAATAAATTAAAGTAATCGTCGTCACGAAAGTGAGTGAGAAATAAGTGTAAGAAGAAAAGAAGATTCGTCGAAAAGATCAAGGCAAATCGATCCATCTACTGGCAGTCTACACGGGAACTACGTGCACGGAACCAGGAACATCGGAGCAGTGATAAAACTTCCAAGCGATAAGTAAAAATTAATGGACAATCTCAATCAAATAAACTAACACCAAATTCTATTTTATATGTAAATTATAGTCACCAAAGAACCTCACGAACCCATAAAGGGAAATTAAATAAAATAAAATTAATAGTACATTTCAGTTAGCCGGAGCATTTTATAATAAATAAATTAAAAGTAAAATATTTAAAAGTAAAATATGATGCACTCTTATTTCTTTATTTAGGTTAAGACATGGTAGAATTAGAATTTTATTTTTAACTATGTACTTTTGATAAGTAGTAGGTTAAGATGTTAGTGTATAAGTATTAAGTGCATCAGATTTGGACAATAATTGATTTTATATTGTAAAAGATTTTAAAACTCAATGTTATGAATAATTAAAGAACAACTTAAATATAATTTAAGGTAATTTGAAGCAGCATGCAATCCTGTCACCGTACGAACGAAAACGACAATATTAAATATATCTTTTTTTCTTCTCTCTTCCCACATTATTCTTATACCACCTTGTTTTTCTCTTCTGCTCATTTATTTTTGTTGAGCCATCAGGTTAGGGTTGTTTTAGCCTAGACTATTCGTTTCTTCTCCTTCACAGTGACCAAAAATAACACATTCGTTACCTCCCCCTTTCCCCTCATACCTGGGTATTAAAAATAAATAATTTTTTTTTAATAACTCTAGGTAGGTAAGAGTGTTTTTTTTAACGCTAGAGGGGGGGACTGTGGTGAATACACGGGATCACGGTATAAGATATGCGATGCGCGCGTTTCGTAGTCAAGATTTGAAGTACTGATAACTCAACCCCGCGACTATCTCTGCGATGGCGTGAGATTTTTCAAGCAATTCTTCTGAAACTAGATTAATTTCTTGTCAATCTTTCTTGAATATATAAAGTATTTGAATAATACGTTTCCTTACCATAATCAAATCCATATGTTTACCTTGTTAGACGTTCAAAACGGGTTACAAAATAACAGAGTATTTTGCAATCATGACTAATCCTATAATAAAAAATGGTTTAGTAACTGTTGAGTGCAGTTGGTGCGCAGATCTTCTTGTAGCATAGTTTCCATCAACCTAAAGATGTTGTAGTGCATTGACGATTTCATAGAAGCTTTCTGAAAATTTTCTTATTCTGTCACTAAGTTTCTCTCATAACTTTATGACCATTTATTTTTTTATTTTATGCTGCTTCTAGGAGGAGGGCAACTGCACCCTGCCCCTCGCTGGGTACGCCCATGGACAGACAGACACGCCAGAGAAATTATAAGGATCTTTGGTCTCACGTACAGCCCCTATAAAAAAGAAATTAATGTAAGTGCAATCCATTTTTCAAATAGTTATTGAATTGTTTGTCCTGCATCCCACAAAAACTGCTTTTAAAACTTATGCATTTCCATTGCACGGTTAAATTAGGTTGTATTCATCATTAAAAAAACTTTAATATATTATTTCGCACTGCAATTTATTTTAAATCCAAATTATTTAACTTTAAATTATTTGGTCACCCCGTGTTCAACTTACAGTGGGTGAGGTTATATCTGACACTTTAAATTTGGCTTAGCGCCAACATATTAATTTTTTCGTCAAATAAACATATATACAGTAATCTTAATCAGAATAACTTCTAGTTTTATTTAATACTCCACGCACAATATTTACAAATATTTGCTCCTTAACTACCACAAGATAGGTTGATGTTACCACTTTTTTCCTATATGTTGGACAATACAAAGAATGCAAAGTTTGAAATATATAGGATTTATCGTCTTGTCTTTGTATACTGGTTGCGACTTACAGACAGACAGACACAAGCGTGAAATTACAAGCGTCCTTGGTTTTATCTCCGTAACAAAATAAACAAATCAAAATAAAAAAAATTGGATACATTAAAAAAGTAAGAAAAGAACATAAAATAAAGACCTGAAGTCTAATAGCGTAAAGGTCGGAAAATAACAAGAGGTACCTTAAAAGAGAGTGATTTAACCCAAGTCCACATAAAAAAGGTAGATTCAGCTATGTTCCATTGTGATTGCCAAGACCGTAGTCACTAAATATTCCTTGGGGGGAAATAAAGATGAAAAAAAAACTAAAAATTGTAAATAAATGTTAATAAATGTAACAAATAAAAATTTCTCAAAAATTAAAAACTTTAATGAGATTCCATCTAAATCGCCACGCATCTTTCATAATAAGTCTCTTCGCCAATCCGTTGTTCTTTTTATATTTACAAGAAACAAAATCGCGGAATTTTATTGTAAAAAATCAGCTGGTTTTTAAATATTATAAACTTTTGATTTCAACGCATAAAAGTGTAACATTTCCTTCAGGTTTATACTCTCCTATTACAGAGTTGTATTATATTACCTGTCTCAGAGTAATGTAGATTGCGTCACAAGTCAACTAAGTTGCCATGACAACCACCAGGTAGCCAGACGTGAAGGGAGGGGATATAATATAAACTGTTCCATGTTTTTAAATAATTATAGATAAGGATTTTTTACTAACTTTGACTGAAACGAAATCATTAATTTTTGTTTACATTATTAAATTGTAAATAAATGTTAATAAATTTAACAAATATAAATTTCTCAAAAAAGATTTCTTCAATGAGATTTCATCTAAATCGACACACATATTTCACACGTCTCTTCGCCAATCTGTTGTTCTTTTTATATTTACAAATAACAAAATCGCGGAATTTTATTGTTAAAAATCAGCTGGTTTTTAAATATTATAAAACATTTGATTTCAAAGTATAAAAGTGTATTATTTCCTTCAGGTTTATACTCTCCTATTACAGAGCCGTTGAAGTTATACGAAAAGATCCTGACATACTGAAAATATTTTACATAGGGCAGAGTGCTGTTTTCTAAATTAACCCACACATGAATTAAAACCTAGTTTTTTGAATAATCTAGATTCAGAGGTGTCAAGCACAATTTTGCAGAGGGTCGTATATTAAATTTAGAATGTGTAGGCGGGCCAGATTCAAATTAAAAAACGTACTGAATTATTATAACATTTTAATTTTATAGTATAATATATTATGTATAATATATAGTATAAAATCATATCAAAGTTATAAAAGAGGGTAATTATTCTGAGCTCGGGGATCCAGATACCTGACTTCTCTTGTTTTTGGGGGGGGGGGGGGAAATAAAGATGAGAAAAAACTAAAATAAGTAAATAAATGTTAATAAATTTACAAATGTAAATTTCTCAAAAATTAATTTCTTCAATGAGATTCCATATAAATCGCATCGCATCTTTCATAAGTCTCTTCGCTAATCCGTTGTTCTTTTTATATTTACAAATAACAAAATCGCGGAATTTTATTGTTAAAAATCAGCTGGTTTTTTAATAAATGCATGAAAGTGTATTATTTCCTTCAGGTTTATACTCTCCTATTACAGAGTTGTGTTATATTAGGCCTAACTGTCTCAGAGTAATGTAGATTGCGTCACAAGTCAACTAAGTTGCCATGACAACCACCAGGTAGCCAGACATGAAGGGAGGGGATATAAGAGAAACTGTGACGTGTTTTTAAATAAATGATAGAAAATGATTTTTTACGAACTTTGACCAAGACTAAATCATTATTATTGTGTATTATTTTTTTAATTCCCCTTTTTGTTTCCCCATTTCACTGCACATTTTTAGGTTATTGACATCCTAACTCAAAATTTTCTCCCATATTTTTTTCCCTTTTTTCCCCTCATTTCATAAATGAATTCCGAGAAAATAATATTTAACAAGTTTGCTTTCAGATAATATTACTACTTTTTTTATTTTAAAAGAAAAGTATTAAAAAATTAGCAAAAATGATCTGCCAGTTTTAGGGTTTTAAGCGCGGCCGCAATATGTCCAGTAAGATCCAGACTGTACCTCTGCCACTGAGCACGGCCCAGCGCAGCCCCTTTTTTGCTTTTTGATTATATTTCAGTTTTTAAAATACCGCTTTTTGAAATAACCTGACATTTCCACATACAGATTATTGAAATAACGAGAATTATTTTCGTGAAAAATTATAAGCGTGCAAGATTAGACTGCATGCAACTGCGTTCTGGTGGCGACAGCTTGGCTCATGCCGTTGCAGTGCACCCTCTGGTCTGAAACAGAGCTAGAAAGCAGAGGTTACATTTGAGTGTAGTAGTTATGTACGTGGCACCCCCACTCTGATGTCAGGGAGGGGTGTGTCCCTTCTGCTAATGGAAGATGAAAGTATTTGCATCACCATGCCTCCGGCTTTTAAATTACAATTATAATTTGTTCATAACAAAACATATTGAATTGAACATAAAAAATAAGAATTTATCTCTCAATTTAGGGCGTAAAGTCACTCTAACAAACTCTGGAGTATGCGGTTTTCCAGTTTTACCATTTTATTTTGTGTTTTACAAAAATATTATTTATTCGCGAAGCGGCTGCACTACGATAATGAGATGAATTATCCCGTCTGGGAAATTATAGTATCTTAGTTTATGGATGAGACTGTCATGCCACACTCTATCGAAGGCCTTTTCTATGTCCAGGAATACTGAACCAATTGAGCGGTTCCTGTTGAAGCCCTCGGTTACATGTTAAACGACCTCAGCAGTTGTAGCGTCGTGGAATGTAAGTTCTGAAGTAAAATTGCTCCGGCTTCAGGATGTTATGTGTATGTATGTGCTCATTGATACGCTTAAAACCCTCGAAGCAGCATTTGACCCGATACCGGGTCGATGAATGACTGATGATTTAGTTCGTCGACCCTAAAACACGTATTTTGGAATTCAACATTTCGCTCACTTACAATCGTCCTATCGCAATAAATAAAATACCGTTGGAAAGCTAATGTTCAGTAGATGCAAAAAAAAAATACCACAAAACGTTATAAAAATATTCCAAAAATTGGTAAAGTTTGCATATTTTTGTTACGTAACGTCAAAGATTTGCGCTGACAAGTTGTAAACAAATATGACATCATTTTTCTATAATGTTCCCAAATTGATATATCTGTCAAACAGATCGACCATAACACTGTTCTATAGATCGCATCTTTCTCTTTCGATCTGTGCTTTCGTAATCTTTGTGTGAGCGAATTGGAGTGTGTTTGTTTCCATTAAGTCAGTGAAAACAGGATCCGAAGAGTGAGAGTTTGGTTGAAACGCAGGCTCGAGGAAGTCAGCAAAGAGATTCGCCTTGTCATCTGGGTCACCAACTTGTCCGTTAGGTCCAAATAATTGTGGATAGCACAAAAGTTCCCGTGTAAAGTATTTAGCTAACGGCCAAACTGGTGTATCAGTAATGTTCAGCTTTGACTGTTCCGCCTGGAAGCTGTCGAGTATCTCCTGTCTAATTCATCTCTTGAGGCGATTAATTGTGGTGTGTGGAAGAAATCTGTTTACACCCTGTTGGAATGCCCTTCTTAACCTATTGCGATGCTTAATCACCCGAAGTATGTATTTTGTAATGTAAGTGTGATGCTGGGGCTGACATTTGATTGGTACTGCAGCTTCTGTCGCAGTTTGTATTGCCGTTGTCAGTAAAGAGACGGCAGTGTTTACATAATGTGTCGTTCGAACATCCAAGACGGCGGAAATAATCCAAATTAGCTAGTCTGTGGTTCAATACCCGTCTGTGTTCCTTCGTTATGGGGTTTCATGCAACAGCCATATTGACGGGATAGTGATTCGAGTTCAGATCCCTATCTACGTGCAAACGTTGCGCCACACGCAACGCGTCCCTTAACGAGGGCCTAGTCCAGAATGTCCTCCGTGTTGTGTGTGCTAATGTTGTGTGGTGACTCGAGTGGAGCCATGACTAGAACATCTCTTATTTCTATGCATTTGTGCAGGTAATGTCCACTCGTGTTTGTATGTTTACAGCCCCAGCGTGTATGTTTTGAATTTAAATTTCCCTCAATGACATCTTTGTTTGAAGTTAAGAGGAGGAGTTCAATGTCCCGAATGTTAATTGTGCGCGGGAGATTATATGTAGCAATTAGTGTTGTTATTCAACCGTTGAGCTCAACTCGTGTAAGTGTGGGCACCAATAATTCTATATGTATTACGGTCTTATGTATTATTATTGCCGTACCGCCGTGGCTCCTATCTTCTCTGTCAGTGCGGTAGACTTTGAAATTTTGAATAGTGAATTTATCGTGCGACTTTAAGTGAGTTTATGTGAGAAAAGCTATTTTGTAGTTATTTCTTTGCATATAGCGATGGAGTTCCATTGGCATTCCAGCACAAAACTTGTTATTTACTGTCCATCATTGATTGATATGACGTATTGGAGGAAGGAGGTCAGGAAAGAGCTGAAAGTGATGGGTGGGGAGGTAAGGAGGGAGATCATGAAGGATCCCAGGTTTCCCGTGAATGAGTCCCAGGTAAGGTCACGGATCAAGATGTGGAGGAAAGGTTCAAATGTGGATTGTATCCAATCCGTGTTGTTAGGTGTGCCTGTCTTAACCATATTTGGTGAGGAGGATGCTTCTTCTGTCTGTGAAAGCAGCTACAGGAGTGGGAAGAGCCGCCGCTGGAGCAACCTTGGATGGAGTGGACGGCGTTGGACCCTAGGCCTGATATTCGTCTGCTCCTTCGGGGAAGGACAGTCTTTAGACTTGGGCACCAGGGTTTCAATTGCCGCAGGGGCCTTCGCTACCTCCGCCACAATGGTTGTAGATAATGGTGTGGGTGTTGTGTTAATGTGTGTCTTTGGTTTCGATGCTTGCGCGTAAGAGACATTTGGACGTGTAGGTCTGATAGGCAGTCGGGGTTGTGTAGTGGTCTTGGTGTGTTGTTGAGGTGTTCCATCACCACTAGCTCTAGACCTTTTCGCCTGGAGCGAGCGTGCTGCCCTTTTCTGGGCCTCGCATCCACTATAACTTGCAGTATGCCATTTCCCACAAAGGATGCACTTGACGTCCTCGCGTACAGTCGTGCATTCCTTAGAGGAGTGTTCCTCTCTTCACTTCACACACAGTAACTTGGCCTTTCAAAAGCTAGTTGTGTGGACCAATCTTTGTTATAGAGTGGAAATTTAGGAACCCTGTAGAGTTCAATGCGGACTCTTATATAGAGAACCTCTCTTATTTCCATCATATCGCTAGCATCCTTATGGGATGTCAGTTCAGCAAGGAACATCAGTAGAGGTTCCTTACTAAAGTGTACACGCATTTGCGATACCTTCAGCACTCCGAATCCTCTGCTCTTTAGGTCGTCTCCGATTTCGGTGGGGAGCGTCCGCTCGCCCACGCCCCGAATCACCATGTATGTGCGTTCGCTATCAAGGGGGAATGTAATGTGGAATGTTTTGCTTCTCCAGTAATCTTTGTAGGTTGACGTAGTCACCATACGTGGAGGTCTGGAGTCGCACTCCATCATTAACTTTCACCTCCGTGTAGTGATACGATTTTTACTCGGTGTTAAAGTTTTTATTTATGTCATGTAATCTAGTTTTGTCCGAGTAAATGGTAATGGCAGGTATTTTACGCGCTGCCTCTTTAGTCGATACTGATGCAGGACCAGTACTGTTCCCATCAGCTTGGGCCTATGGGCCTAACACACACTTCTGAACCACGTCTGTTGAGGGTTTTGGAACGGATCCACGACTACTTGGAAGAGGGACTTTAAAGCTCTCCCGGGCCGAGTTACCGTCAGTACAGGATAACTTTCTTATTCTCTCTACCGTTCCTCGCTTCACCTCTTTGTCCGAGTCGGTTGAGACTTTCCTCTTCCGCCGATATACCTTCCGATACTTGGTAAAGTCATCGGCGGTTGAGCTGTCAATATTCATTGAATCTTCCTCACTCTCGAGAGTCAGATGGGATCGCAGCTGGCCCTGGAAGAGACCTTCCTCTGCGGGAACAACTAGCTGATCATCCACAGGGTTATTAACTAGTTGGTACCGGAAAGGTTCATGCAGATCTAAATTATTTTCTATTTAGGAAAATAGTATAGGTTTACTATTTTACAGGTGTGGTGGGGGATGTGGAATTAACCTATTGCATAGCCTATATTAAATATATAGCCTATTATATTTAACCTATACTATTATTGTCCTGTCACTAGTAATAAAAAACTTAGAATATTTTAAGAACTAAGTGCACAGTAGCACTAGTCGCATATCATTGAGAATATCTAAATTAGTGATGATTTATTTTATACAATCAGATTTTACAACAAACTAACACACACTTTTTATGCACATGTTTGCAAACACATTTGTAGGTTAGCCATCACCAGCCTATCCTCCTTCATCTTAGAGGGAATGAAAAAATAATCATAGTTTGAATTAATTTATAGAGAGTGCAGCACTTACCAAGTCGTATTTTATCTAGTGGCATACACCGCCTATAATATTGCAATGTTGAATGGGCGAGTAAATAGTAAACAACAAGATAGCAGTAGAATATTACTACGAATGTATCAGGAGGCTATGAATTGCAAGAGCAGGTTCACCTGTCGAGTTTTGAAAGTATTGAATGAAATTGTAAGTAATGTTAAAGTGTATTGGTAGCTGAAGGGGTCGTATCCATTAGGGTAAGCTTGGTGTTACACAGCTTTTTTGAATCTCATTATTGTATATATCACTACTCTCTTGTCGTATGCTATCTGTTATCGTAGAGTGGTATCATTACATGCAGAATTGAAACTGTAAATTGTGTGTTTAAAGTTAAATTACTCATGAGCTACGAACAAATAAAAGTAGCTACAGGAGTGGGAAGAGCCGCCGATGGAGCTACCTTGGATGGAGTAGACGGCGTTGGACCCTAGGCCTGATATTGGTCTGCTCCCTCGGTGAAGGACAGTCTTTAGACTTGGGTACCAGGGTTTCAATTGCCGCAGGGGCCTTCGCTACCTCCGCCACAATGGTTGTAGATAATGGTGTGGGTTTTGTGTTAATGTGTGTCTTTGGTTTCGTTGCTTGCGCGTAAGAGACATTTAGACGTGTAGGTCTGATAGGCAGTCGGGGTTGTGTAGTGGTCTTGGTGTGTTGTTGAGGTGTTAAATCACCACTAGCTCTAGACCTTTTCGCCTGGAGCGAGCGTGCTGCCATTTTCTGGGTTTTGCATCCACTATAACTTGCAGTATACCATTTCCCACAAAGGATGCACTTGACGTCCTCGCGTACAGTTGTGCATTCCTTAGAGGAGTGTTCCTCTCTTCACTTCACACACAGTAACTTGGCCTTTCAAAAGCTAGTTGTGTGGACAAATCTTTGTTATAGAGTGGAAATTTAGGAACCCTGTAGAGTTCAATGCGGACTCTTATATAGAGAACCTCTCTTATTTCCATCATATCGATAGCATCCTTATGGGATGTCAGTTCAGCAAGGAACATCAGTAGAGGTTCCTTACTAAAGTGTACACGCATTTGCGATACCTTCAGCACTCCGAATCCTCTGCTCTTTAGGTCGTCTCCGATTTCGGTGGGGAGCGTCTGCTCGCCCACGCCCCGAATCAACACCATGTATGTGCGTTCGCTATCAAGGGGGTAGATATGGTGTGGAATGTTTTGCTTCTCCAGTAATCTTTGTAGGTTGACGTAGTCACCATACGTGGAGGTCTGGAGTCGGACTCCATCATTAACTTTCACCTCCGTGTAGTGATACGATTTTTACTCGGTGTTAAAGTTTTTATTTATGTCATGTAATCTAGTTTTGTCCGAGTAAATGGTAATGGTAGGTATTTTACGCGCTGCCTCTTTAGTCGACACTAGTGCAGGACCAGTACTGTTCCCATCAGCTTGGGCCGATGGGCCTAACACAGGCTTCTGCACCACGTCTGTTGAGGGTTTTGGAACGGATCCACGACTACTTGGAAGAGGGACTTTAAAGCTCTCCCGGGCCGAGTTACCGTCAGTACAGGATAACTTTCTTATTCTCTCTACCGTTCCTCGCTTCACCTCTTTGTCCGAGTCGGTTGAGACTTTCCTCTTCCGCCGATATACCTTCCGATACTTGGTAAAGTCATCGGCGGTTGAGCTGTCAATATTCATTGAATCTTCCTCACTCTCGAGAGTCAGATGGGATCGCAGCTGGCCCTGGAAGAGACCTTCCTCTGCGGGAACAACTAGCTGATCATCCACAGGGTTATTAACTAGTTGGTACCGGAAAGGTTCATGCAGATCTAAAATATTTTCTATTTAGGAAAATAGTATAGGTTTACTATTTTACAGGTGTGGTGGGGATGTGGAATTAACCTATTGCATAGCCTATATTAAATATATAGCCTATTATATTTAACCTATACTATTATTGTCCTGTCACTAGTAATAAAAAACTTAGAATATTTTAAGAACTAATTATAATATCTACACTTATACACTCAAATGTATAGCACTAAGCTGTCATAGATTCCCCTGTTCGGTGTGTCTGCACAACACATCACAGGGGGAAAACAATTCACAATAATTCTGCACAGTAGCACTAGTCACATATCATTGAGAATATCTAAATTAGTGATGATTTATTTTATACAATCAGATTTTACAACAAACTAACACACACTTTTTATGCACATGTTTGCAAACACATTTGTATTTTTTTTTTTTTTTTTTTTTTTTTAAGTTCGCAGGATAGGTGGAAAATCTTCAAAAGATAAAGGGAGAAATCCGCTCTTCCCAATAGTGTGAGCCATCACACCAGCCTTTCCTCCTTCATCTTAGAGGGAATGAAAAAATAATCATAGTTTGAATTAATTTGTAGAGAGTGCAGCACTTACCAAGTCGTATTGTATGTAGTGGCATACATCACCTATAAGATTGCAATGTTGAATGGGCGAGTAAATAGTAAACAACAAGATAGCAGTAGAATATTACTACGAATGTATCAGGAGGCTATGAATTGCAAGAGCAGGTTCAACTGTCGAGTTGTGAAAGTATTGAATGAAATTGTAGGTAATGTTAAATTGTATTGGTAGCTCAAGGGGTCGTATCCATTAGGGTAAGCTTGGTGTTACACAGCTTTTTTGAACCTCGTTATTGTATACATCACTCTTCTCTTGTCGTAGGCTATCTGTTATCGTAGAGTGGTATCATTACATGCAGAATTGAAACTGTAAATTATGTGTTTAAAGTTAAATTACTCATGAGCTACGAACAAATAAAAGGAGCGTGTGCTTAAACCACACGACGTAGGCATATAGGGACAGTTAATTTTATAAAGTCGTAGTCTTTTCGAAGTATTTCAAGCATAGCGCCAACATTCTGATTGCAACTGTTCTCTGTAGAAACAAGACACTGAAAGCTCATTCATATTTTAAACAATATAGGTCTTTAAAGTTTTGCGAGGAAAATGTCACAGGGGTCGTGTTATGGAGCAACACATCTAGCGTGAAGCGCTGCATGTGAAATGCGTTTTTATTGAAAAGAATAAAAATTGGTTTTAGTCTTTCTTAAACTGTAAATATTTTATAAAATATTATAATATTTTATTACACGTCTACAGAACTCATCTAGGCTTCATCGATCGATGGATATGCTTTAGGGATAAAAAACACTGTTGGAGTGAAACATTTTCAAAAGCCTTTCTGTGTACGCGTCTACAGACCTACTCATAACCATGTTAAAAAATTCATATCTCTAGGCTTCTGGGATCCAGAGATTTGCCTTTGAGGATAAAAAAACACCCTTGGAGTGAAACATTTTAAAAATGCTTTCTTAGTACGCGTTAACAGACCTACGCCAAACCATGTTAAAAGATTCATAGCTCTAGGCTTCTTGGATCCAGAGATAAATTTCAGGAGTAAATAACACTGTTATAGTGGAACATTTTTTAAAACCCTTTCTTAGTACGCGTCTACAGACCTACCAAAAACCGTGTCATAAATTTCATAGCTCTAGGATTCGTGGATCAAGAGATATGTTTTAGGGATAAAAAACACCCTCGGAGTGGAACTTTTCAAAACCCTTTCTTAGTACGCGTCTACAGAGTTGGCCTACCCCAAACCATGTTAAGAAATTCATAGCTCTATGCTTCATGGATCCAGACATCTCTGTTACCAACAATACAAAGAGTACACTCAATCAATCGATAAAACCCTTAGAGTCTGTTGCAGCATTAAAGCTGTTATAATTACACGATTATACAATTATTCCGGTTTTAACAAAAGTAATTAATATTCACCCTTATTCAACTTCAACCACAGTCTGGGTGACAGTCAGTTTACCTTGGTTGAAACAATAAGTTTTTGATCGAGGTAATTCAATTGTACTTCAATAAGTAATTCATTAAACAAAAGTAAATATGGGGGTAAGTGAAGACTTCACAGTTGTCTGAAAACTAGTTCCCACACAGGATGGAAACAATCTCACAAAGAAAAACGTTTTTGTTATATCTCTTAGTTTGAAAAATATTCACCTTTGAAGTTGACGTTTTATTGCACTTGACTTTACGTAATAAAACCCACTTTTTACTTGGTCATTTTACAAAAATTATTAATTACTAATTCTATTTATCCATTTACCTATTGATTTTATGTTTATTTTAATCTTTATTCATCTTGGTATATTTTCAAGTTAATTGTCCATAACTTTTTATTTATTATTGCAATAAAGTTTACAATTTATAATTTTATAGCCTTTTATCTTAATTTATTATAATTTTTTCTGTTGTTTATTGCTTTCGCTTAAATTAATGAAACGTCCCAAGAATAGTTATTAAAGCCCCTTTTTACTAACTTCCCCATTTAATTGTTTTTTTGTTTTTTTAAAATAATTTATGGTTTTCTTATTCTTCCCTCTTATTAACAACCTTTTATTTATTTCGATTTTTGGTTTTTCATGCTGTTGTTTAAACCTGCATATTTTTTGTTTTATGACAAGTTTTTAATTATCTTGTATTATTTTCCTTTTAATTCAACCCTACTTAACTAGTTTTAATCATAATATCTTTATTTTTTCATAAAAATAGTTCTTGTTACAGGTTTTCATGTCAGATCTTGTCGGCTGATGACTACTGTATCGCTAACGCGTGCTGTAGCTTTACAATTTCTTTATGCAATAAAGTTCTTATATTAATTTTGTATGATTTTCTTTTATAAAATCTGGTTTTTTAGTATCGTTTACAGTCCCAACTTTTATTCTGTTTTTTTTTCCTTTCTATTTTTCAGACCAAACTTAAAGTGTAAAGAGATTAGTTAATGGAGGATGGGACTGTCCAATACTTGTATTTAGTCGTACAAGATCAAGCGGAGTTCTGACCAGTCGAATCATTCTTTCCTTAGCTTCTTCTGGGAAAAACATGAAGAAAAAAATGAAAAATCGGTATGGAAAATCGCCGCATCACAACATGTTGGTAAAACTTGAGCACCCCCCTCTGTGGTGATTTTTCAGCATTGTCGTCTACATCACGGAAACAATAGACCTAGTAGAGAAAGGTCAGGTACTAAGGAAGCTTTGCACTCCTTACAGGAAAAGCCTTCAACAAAGAGGGGGGGAGGATAGAAAGTCATCAGAAACGTCAATGTAGGATGATCCCGCACCCGCCATAAGGAATAACGGATAGATGACCCACTGACAAGAGACCCGATTGGGGGAATCGTTGGATGGTAACTGACAAGGTTAGATGAGATAGCTCAGAGGAAGTCACCAAACAAACCTAATGGAGCGAAAGAAACCCCAAGCGATCACAAGTGTTCTCTCCCCCTTAGAAAACCTCTTAAACAACCCCTTAAAAAGAATATCTAACCTAGAACTCCTTCAAATAATATGAATGAATGATTTATGTGATAACTAATGTAAAACCTTGAAGACAAGTGTCAAGAGATGGATCTAAATCAATACTTGATAATAAATCCCTGAAAAGTTGGTCAAGAGACAGAAAAGAGAGAAAGCCTATAGAACCTCTTCCCTAAATAATTGAAACTATAATAATATATAGAGTGTTATCTAAACGTGTCATTGAGAAAGAGTAGAATATATATGTAAACAAAGATGGCGCCACTAAGTAAATTTTTGAAAGACCAAAAGTTGGTCAGGAGAAAGAGAGGGATTTCAACCAAGAATACAATAACATTAAAAACCTTTGAAAAACCAAAAGTTGGTTAAAGGTGAAAAAAGATAGTGATTTTACCTAACACTAAAAAAATTATTATAATAAATCCCTGAAAGATCAAACGTTGGTCAAGAGATAGAAAAGAGAGGGATCTCACCCAATACTTGAAAACATAAGATATAAAATTATTAGGGTTGAAAAAGGAAAGCGACTCTACGATTTCTCTTTTAGAAGGGTTCAACAGACTAGGAGAAACCGAAACTTTCCAAAAATAACGAAAAATTCAAAAACAACCAATAGGAAGGACGAAATCCTATTTTTTTTGAATTTGTGAAAGTTAGTGTGGCGTTGCCGCTAAACTGAGGAGAGAAAGAAAAAAGGAGTCTTCTACTAGCAGCGAGGGAGTAAGGAGCGACTCTAGAGACTGGTTGTCTCCGAGTCACCAACATAGTATCAGCTTTTTAATAAAATTTAGTAAAGTATAACTTCTAGCCTTCAGCGAAAAGTATTGAGTATTAGCTTCAGCGAGAGATTAAATTAGTAGCCTTCAGCAAAGTACAAAGATTGATATTCGCCTTCAGCAGATAGGAGTTTGATTCGTCGTCTTCAACGCGAAGAAAACGTTGTTCATCGTCACCTTGGGAGAAGGAGATTATCTCGTCATCACCAGGATCCATCATCAAGGAGCAAGTGTGTGCATCGAAAGTGGTTTTTTAAGGGTTAAATAATAAAGGGGAAAGTGCCAGTTGGGGTTTTGTGAAAGTGTGTTTTCATCGAAAGAGGGACCAGGACAAGGATTGATAAGTACCATATGTTTTCTATTAATATCTTTTTAATACTATTTTAATTTCGTTTTGCTTGAGCTTCCAAAGGATTCCCACCGAGATTGTAGATTTAAGTTTTGTTAGTATAGGAAATTAAATTGCACCAAGAGTCAGTAAATTTAATCATTTCATTTGTTTTGTATATCAAGAGCTAGCCGAGGAGTAAATTGGAGAGATTGATAAATTTGAAATTGTTTTTTTTTGGAGAGTATAAAAGTAATTGAGAGAAAGGTAAATTAACTTAAAGTAAAAGTAATAAAAAAAAAAGCAGTAGAAGAAATATATTTGCCCGTATTGAAATTTGTGTTTGTTTAAATATTAGATTGTTAGAAATAAGGAATGAAAGTTGTATGAATGTCTAATACATTTTAGAATAAGTTGCTAAAATTAAGTTGCTAAATGTGTAACTATCCTTACGTACAACAAATTGTTACTTGTTTGTTCTGCGCTAAAATAAATTGAGTTTTAAAATTTTAAAGAATCGTGTATTGACCAAATAATTTCAGTACCAAAATAAATCATAATTAAATCCTAAATAAGTAAGTAAAAGAAATAAAAGTAAAGTAAAAGGTTTTTTATATAACATAAAAAGAAAGGTGAATGTTATACTATTGATAGTAATGAATTTTCCGAAATTAACAAGTTATCATCACCACCTGTGACTATTTCCGAAATAGTGTTGTCGCCCCAAACAGATTTACAAGCAACTACCCAGACACGACGTACAAGATAGGTTACTTTATGAACTTATTGATTCATTTATGGATGATTACGTAGAGGGGAATGAAACGTAAACATGATAGCAAATCCACATTGTAGCCCTGACGCACAAATAGGGCAGGGACAAGATAATTTTGAAATAATTAACGATATTTCAAGAGTGTATAAAAAATAAGTATTATAAGTATTAGAACCAAATAAGTAAATAAGTATTATAAGTATTATAAGCAAATAAGAGAACCAGAAAGGTATTTACAACAACAGGAATTTACACATTTCAATGTTACAGTATTACGTCAATAACAGGTGCATTTACGACTAACTTTTACTGTCGAAATTACAAGTTTGGTTATCATAAACAACAACAGCACTTGTGCCCCCTAAAATGTTTATCATGTAACAATTCTCCAATATGTACAAGTACAGAAACACGGAAATGTCAACAATGTAATAGGTTTTTTTTAAGTGTTGAATGTTTTAATAATCATATGTTACCAATATATAAAAAACAAACCGATTTTGGGTTATTCTCGACTACTAAATAAAATAAAATTTTTATTTAAAAAAAACACTTTTCTAAAGAAATTAATAATTTTAGGAGCCCAGACTTAAATTTTATGAATTTTTTAATTTAAAATTTTAAGACCACAATCGTCACTTTGTAATTTACGTTTGAAATAGTTCTTTGTACAAAGTGTGTTTTTTTAAATCTTTATTTGTTTCTTTTTTTTATGAAAGTAGGTTTAAAAAAAAAATTTGTATTTTTTAGTTATAAACAAATATTCTATTTTTCAATTCGTCTGGCAAATAGGATGGCTTTGTTCCGACAAATGTGAACGTTGCAACTTGGCTGTGAGTTGGTCTCAAGAAACTCAAGTCCTACAGTTTAGCCAAATTAGTGTTTTCACAATTTCTTTAATTCAATTTATGTTTAACGACATAATTCCCATGATATTTATTTACGCTAACAGTTATTTAAATTCGCCTCTGGAATTTGTGTTGCGTTGTAAATCGATAATTGGAAATTCCGAAAACACTAAAAAGAACTGTATAGTAAACTAATTAGGTTTATAACGTTTCTCCTTCTTTTTTAAAGAAGATAAAAAAAGAATCAAATAGAGATTTTAAAAAACACACTTTGTACAAAGAACTATTTCAAACGTAAATTACAAAGTGACGTTTGTGGTATTAAAATTTTATATACAAAACTTCATAAAATTTAAGTCTGGGCTCCTAAAATTCATAATTTCTTTAGAAAAGTGTTTTTTTTTTTTTTTAATTAAAATTTAATTTTTATCTTACGTCTTGTCTTATCTGATCAAAGTAAATCTACTTCGACAGTGTTTCAAACATTGTATATAAGCTGGCCAAGAAGGTATCTCGCTTACCACTCAGCTAGCTTAAACTCAATACATGTTACCGCTCTAGTAATCAATGTATATACCGTAGTGTATTGATGGTAATCTCCAAAAATTTCGAGCTCCGTTTTTCAATGATATTCACATTTTATGACCTCAAGAAACTCTAAAAAGTTATTTTAAACATGCTGTCCGTCCATCATCGTTGTCTTTGTTGATTATATTTTGAGGTTCTGCTTGTATTACATTGTATGTTGAGGCTGGGTAACATCTACGATGGCGATGGTGCTCATCAACTTGTTTTACAATATATTTAAAAATAAAACTTATAGTACAATATATGATAGTATTGTTATATACTTTTCATTTTGAAAATAATAGTAGGAGAAGCTTCAAATATGTTCAAGATATTGAGAATGGAAGAAAGTTTTTAACACTGTCTAATCGTGATCAAAGAAGTCGTTCGTGTTTTCTTGACAGAGAAGGGAATAACTTCTTTATTTAGTAATACAAAATACAAAGTGAAAGAATTACGTTAGGAAAAACAATCAATGATGTGATTGTCGTAAATATATCCTTTTAAAAACATCTGATATTAAAAAAAAATTATTATAAAATGTCTATAAACAACTACAAAGCTTGATTTTAGAAGACGTTTAAATGGTTTAATAAAAAAAGCTGAACATAAATATTGGTATAACATCGATAGAATACAGTCTATGAATTGATGTAAAAAACAGTGTAATGTGGTAAACAATTATTGTTTCTTATAAAATTACATACAATCAACACTACCCAAATTTGAGTCTTGTCGGTAATAGTTTGAAATAATCCAAAAGATAACGCTGTGGATTACAGTCTACTTTATCGACAACAGTAAGTTCCTAGATTTAAAGGTTTTTAACTAAATATTATGTACATTGATTCTATACTGTAGTAAATTGCATTGTTTATAACTAAATCTACTCTCTGCGGATGATTTCTATAAAGTTTTTGACTGAAATGGACTTGTATAAAATTCAAATTTCAACGTTTAATTTTCTGAACTTTAAGTGCTTGTAATTCCTAAACGGCTACATATTTTAAAAAATACCCAAAAATAAAACGGTGTAAATAATAGCCTAAATTTTAAATCTCCCATAGAACGTAGATTCTAAATAAAATTAAAATTAAAAAATATACGATTTCCTAAATCGCCTATTGAATACACTTTTCGTCCCATATTAATTATTTTTTTTACAATTGTTACTCTGTTCCATTATTACACCATCTTTAAATATATAGTTTCTAGTCTTTATATAGAAATACAAATTGTAGGGTTTTAATATTTAGTTTTTTTATATAAAGCAAAAAAAAAAACAGAAAAATAATAGATTGGGTTCTATTTGTCCTTTGTTTCTCAGTTAGGTTTTTAAATGCACACTTCTTTTTTTAAATTTGATGACGTTGTAAGAAAACATTACTTTATGACAAACAGAGTAAATTAATTGGGTAAGCGAGAACATTCTTCGCTCTAATGTTAAGACTGTTTTGTATTAGCGCCCAACAACGTTAGGCATTTACAAAAATTAGGTAAGAATCCGTTTAGTACCTGAATAGTGAATGACTTAAGTGATTGACCATTCACTATTCAACGAGTTTCCTAAACCACGTCGAAACATGTAACTCATACTAATGTGCATTACTACAATGAGAATGTCGAGTTCTTTATGTTTTTTCTCTCAGAACTTTAATATTTAAATACTAATTTCACTAATTGAATTCATTATATAAATAAATTTACAATTAAAAAATAATAAAAACTATAAAAAGTCAATAATTTTTATTGTTATAAATAAATAACTTTAAAAACCGACGACACGATCTACAACGCCATCTAGCGGCTACTTTGTGGAACGTTTGCAAACAAGCTATACAGTGTTTTACCGATTACAGTATATATGTTATTTATATGAGTTGACGGACTTCCTCTTACGTATTTATCTGTTAATAGTAATAAAAATAGACTATCCGCCAATTAACCAATTATATTGTAAGCTCCTTAGAAACCATTTAAATATAACAATTTTTTCAAATCCCAGGTGGACCGTAACAAACACTCATATTTTATACATTTACCACCATTCAGTCAAAGCTACTGTCATTCATAATAGCAAAATTATCTGTCACTCGCACTCATTAACTAGGTAATATCTTTACTGTAGAACACAACTACAATTTTAACAACTACCAAATTTAATCATGTGCATAAAATCAAACTAGTTACAAAATAAATAACTAAATTTAATCATAATAAATGAAATTTTTTCCTGAATTTCCGTGTGTTATAACTAAAATTGATATTAATTCGTCGGTTTGAAAACCGTGTAGTGGTAGGCCTACCTAGCCGACCCTAAAGGCACAAACAGCCTACAAGGATTATAAAACATACTAAATCGGCCCTTCACTAATTACCTTATTTACAAATTACAAAACCAGTGTCCACGAATTTTAAATTAGGCCTTGTCATGTGTCATCTGAAAAAAAATAAAACATCACGAAAAGGCTACAGTTTAGCCAAAATAGTGTTTTCACAATTTCTTTAATTCGATTTATGTTTACCGACATAATTCCCATGATATTTATTTACGCTAACAGTTATTTAAATTCGCCTTTAGAATTTGTGTTGCGTTGTAAATCGATAATTGGAAATTCCGAAAACACTAAAAGGAACTGTATAGTAAACTAATTAGGTTTATAACGTTTCTCCTTCATTTTTAAGAACTACTGGATTAATTTTTATGAAATATATCATAAATATTTGGTCTAGATGTGTAATATAATTATGTATTATATATGGCTTATGATTGATTCTAACATAAAAATTGACGATACGTTCCATAACGCCATCTAGCGTCAATTCTGTGAATCATTTGCAAAGTACACTATTGGGAAGATCGGATATCTCCCTTTGTCTTTTGAAAATTTTCCACCTCCTACGAAATAAAAAAAAAAAAAAAGAAACCAGTACATTGGTAATGGTTTAATGCTTATAGCTGAATTACCATTTATGCCCAGCAACGCTAGGCATTTCAAAAATTAAATTTATACCTATTATAAACTCCTCGTCTTACAAAAATACGTTAAAATATCTAAGTGAATCTACTGTGTATTATTTGAGTGAGAGTGTAGAGTTTGTAACTTTTTTTTTTCAGAACTCAAATATTTAAATAAAGATCCCACTAACTTACTTCAATAGAAAAATATATATATAATAAAAATTATAATAAAAACTCTAAAATATAATTATATATTGCTTATGGATAATTCAAACTTAAACCGACGATACGTTTTACAACGGCATCTAGCGTCAAATCTGTGAAACGTTTGCAAACAAGTAATTATTTGTAAGTATTTATTTGGAAGGTACTTATTATCTGTATACAGTAACTTGGCGCCTGGACCCTTGGATACACCTACATTATTACGTTTATAAAAGCCATTTATATAGCCATGTTTATTCAATACTTCATTTCTACTTGTCAGGAAGTTAAATAAAAACAACAATATTGTTAAGCATGTTTACATAATTACAAGCACTATTTACATACATTAGTTATTTAAAGTAGGTTATAATTCTATGAATCCAATTTCAATTTAAATACTTCAATCGTGTATTAACATTGTTATAAAATTGTATTGAATCAATATTGGTTTGAATCTAAATAATAAAGTATTTTATTTATGAGAAATTAAATTCAATCAAAAGAAAATTAAAGATAATACAATTACAATTTATTAATTCGGTAAAATTAAAATAAAACACGAAAATAAAACTACACCAATAATTACACGATTTCGCACTGAAGTTGTCAACTTACTTACATACTAAATATTCGCATACTATATTTACTAGTTAGGTTATATTTCTGTGTACAACAGCTATTTTCAATCAGCCAGAAGAGCTTTCTACTAGCGGCCATCGCGCGTCGTGCACCGTGACTGCAAACATAGTATACGAAACATAATGTATACTCGTTCAAATATACGTACATATATTCACGTTTACAATTAGTACTGGATTAAATAACGTCATTCTAAACATAAGTAAGACATGTAAAATTCCACTAAAGTGTTTCACATTTACATTATTACCTGACGAAAATAAAATTCATTTGCTATAACGCTATTATTTAATTCAATATTATTTCATCACATGAATTGTTTTAACAAGTTCATTTAACTTTTTCGTAGAATGCACTATTTCTTTATTACTGTGTTTGCTTAAAATCGGCTTTAATGATTTTCATAAAGTTTTCTTCAAATGTAGTCTCTAAGGGCCCAAACAAAAGTAAAGTTCACCATCTTTCATATAATGCCGGTTCTTGAGTATTCGGTTAAAAAAAAAAAATCGACTACGGGGATGATACAAAATTCTTAATTTCTTTAAAATCCACTCTACTGATTTCGTTCATTTTTGTGTGAAATGTGAAGAATAGTGACCCAAATCCGTGTACAAAATTGCAAGTCATCAAAATATTACGGTTCGTTAAAAATTGGCAAAAACAATAATCAACCTTGACGCCGTCATTGTATCCCAATTTTGTACACAATTGAAGCCCAACTTAAACAATAATATTTCATTAAAATAATATTTCTATCTTTACACAATAACAGAATACCATGCGTCGAACACTTATACAGTTTACAATGCATTGAGTCAAGTTATATGATCATTGATTTTTTATATATTTTACTAGGGAATGTTTGTAAATATACTGGATGAGGCGTTGTAGAATTTCCGAAGGAAATAAAATTGACAAATGGCCGAAGGTGAACAATATTTGTTGGTATCGCAATGTACACAATAAATTAGAAGCAGGTAATCGTTTGGTAGAGGACATTCAAAATGAAATTACGGATGCAGATATACTTGACAAATTATCATTTTGTAAGAAACAATTAAATTTAACATTAAAAAAAGAGAGTTTCATATTTTGCAACTATTCCCTTTTTTCACATTTACTAGTGTCTAAAGAAAACATTATACGATCAAAGTTTTAAACAATGCCTCAACCAGTATACAGGGTGTCTGAAAAGTATAAGAACGCCGTTATATTTTTAGAACCATTGCAGATTAAGCAATAAAACTTAGCACATCAATACTACACCTTAAAATCTACTTTTTGAAGCAACTGTCAATTTTTCATCTCCTTACCGCGACGGCCCGCAGGGAGTCAGAAGAAAATCTTAAATGAGAGCATAGGTCGAGTTTTACATGAAACTAAAGGTCTCTGTTAGAAGAATACAATGCTGCAAATCCTACCTCGGAAGGTTCATCCTATACAAAATGGCGGCGGCTTAAGGTTACGATGTTGGGCTTTGTTGAAAATGGCTTAATTTTCTTTCTTGGAACGAGTAATATAAGTAAAACCCCGACAATCCACACCGGATGTAAGGAACCATTTTTCTGCATAGTGAGTGACTTTTCACCTCCAGTGGGAACGGTCCACGAGGAGGACGGAGAAATCCCCCCCTGACTATTTCACGGCATCGACCGTAGCGATATCTGTTCGGTTTCGCAAGTAATGCTGCGATACACGATGCGGGACCTTTAGGACCTTCGCGGCCATGCAATTTTTTTTATATATGGGAATCAAACCCTCGTACCTACCCCATCCCAACCATACATATCCATTTGTTTGTCCACCATTTGGTATTTATTATTGTATGAACTAACTGTTGCGAATATTGTGTTCTATTACGCAATAGATAGGAGTTGTTATTGTTTTCAGTCATTATGTGCACAGTCAATAAATTACACTTCAGAGTGTGATTTCGACTTGCAACAATCAATGTGTTAGTATATTTGTTGCTTATATTGGATCTCGTTGTTTTTTAGGAATATTTTGTTTAAAATTTGTAGTTTCCCTTTCGGTTACTTACAATTAAAATTTACCCCACATTTTTTGTTAAAATTAACCTTTTGGGTTGATGTCGTTTCGGAGGGTTACAGGAAACCACTAGTTCATAAAACATTGTAAACTATACCTAGGGCCAGCCCAAAAAAATAAACAAAATAAAAATAAAATTAAAAAAATTAAAAAAAATAAAAAATAATATTAAAAAAAATAAATAAAACCAAACTAAAGTTCGGCCATTCAAATACCAACACACCCCATTTCACAATCATACCTTCCCACCTCCCATTACCACCCAATATTTCCTTATACATAATTTCTAAGCAATAGTTTTTAAACCCTATATTATCACCAACATCTCATACATAGCGTAGCCTGTAAAGTGAGATTACACTACCCTTAACACCTTACACACCTTAACTTCAATACATAGCCCTTTTTTCTACTCTATCCTCCAACATCACCTTACCCTATATTTACCTTTACTTCAGTTCCTATCCTTCCTATCAACCCACTTAAACTGTCAGAGCGAACCAGCGCTCCTACCCAGCCTCCAAAAAATGTATGACCAGTAAATCTTTTCTTCAACAGCCATCAAATTAGTAGGTTACCGAAGTATTATGAGTAGGAACCGAAGAAATAAATCGAAACATGCCGTCAACCAAGCATGGCTGACAAGGTGGTCCTCACATGAGGGAATCTTGGCTAGGTAGGCAAATCCAGCGCAACTGCCATGTTAAGTTTAACAGACTGTACCTTTCTACAGCTATCCGCCCTATCCTTCTCACTCGCTAAATTCCACCCACATTATTAACATTATCTCCGTTTACCCCTTCTTCTCAATTTATTCTCAATCCTACGGCTATTTTATATATATTTAATTCTCTGTTCACCAAACACCTTTTTTTCTTTAAAAAACTACAGCCAACCTTCCCCTTAGTCATCCTGTCTCGCCGTAATCGCACTCCGCGTAATATCTGTTACATCTATTTTATTTTTATTTAAATTAAGTTTCCGCAATATATATATTATAACGAAATAGAGGGCTCCCAAAAGGTCAGTGCTCGGCAGGCCATAAATTGTAAAGAGTTGAAAGGGTTGACAGCTAGAAAAACTATTCTAACATTAGTCACAGATCTCAAGAAGTCAAATAAACCATTCCAAAAGTCAATGCCTTCAACTGAAAATGTTTGAAATGGACCAATGAAAGAAATTGCGTCAACGTACAAGATTTAAAATAAGCAAATGAAGGAAGAGGATCGGAAGAAAGCATTTTAAATTAGAACTTATATATAGGGGTGGAAGAAAGGCGCACGAGGTCTTTCCTTTTTGGTTGTTACTGTTTGAAGGAGGGAGTTCCGGAGCAAGTGTTTCTTTAGAAGATCGTCGTGAAAGATTTAGCCGAGATCAAAAGTCAAAATAAAATAATATCTGCGTAGTTTTTTTTTTGTTATAAGTATTAATAATAATCTCCGAAGACTAGTTTAAAAGATAATCGTCGTTATAAAATTAAAAGTAATCGTCGTCATAGGAGTGTGTGATAAATTGCGTCGTTATAAAAGTGTTTGAACAGGAATATTAATACAATAAATTAAAGTAATCGTCGTCACGAAAGTGAGTGAGAAATAAGTGTAAGAAGAAAAGAAGATTCGTCGAAAAGATCAAGGCAAATCGATCCATCTACTGGCAGTCTACACGGGAACTACGTGCACGGAACCAGGAACATCGGAGCAGTGATAAAACTTCCAAGCGATAAGTAAAAATTAATAGACAATCTCAATCAAATAAACTAACACCAAATTCTATTTTATATGTAAATTATAGTCACCAAAGAACCTCACGAACCCATAAAGGGAAATTAAATAAAATTAAATTAATAGTACATTTCAGTTAGCCGGAGCATTTTATAATAAATAAATTAAAAGTAAAATATGATGCACTCTTATTTCTTTATTTAGGTTAAGACATGGTAGAATTAGAATTTTATTTTTAACTATGTACTTAGGATAAGTAGTAGGTTAAGATGTTAGTGCATAAGTATTAAGTGCATCAGATTTGGACAATAATTCAATTTATATTGTAAAAGATTTTAAAACTCAATGTTATGAATAATTAAAGAACAACTTAAATATAATTTAAGGTAATTTTAAGCAGCATGTAATCCTGTCACCGTACGAACGGAAACGACAATATTAAATATATCTTTTTTTTTCTCTCTTCCCACATTATTCTTATACTTCCCTTGTTTTTCTCTTCTGCTCATTTATTTTTGTTGAGCCAGCAGGTTAGGGTTGTTTTCTAGCCTAGACTATTCGTTTCTTCTCCTTCACAGTGATCACCAATAACACATTCGTTACCGCTCCCCTTTCCCCTCATACCTGGGTATTAAAAACAATTTTTTTTTTTTAATAACTCTAGGTAGGTAAGAGTGTTTTTTTTAACGCTAGAGGGGGGGGGGACTGTGGTGAATACACGGGAGCACGGTATAAGATAAACGATGCGCGCGTTTCGTAGTCAAGACGAGAAACAGACGTTCACTACTGCGCCGAAGGAGCGGACGTGTGAGTTGTGCGTTGTTTCTTAACGTTTTAGTAATAAACCTAAATGACTGCCTAAACCGCTAATTTCGGGGTCTAATCGACCCCCGGGTGTTACGCAGTCATTCGTAGGTCATCCGTCTAATTTGAGAAGAATTATTATGACCTAAATTGGTTAACATAATTCTCCCATCACGCCTGTCGCTAACCGATAAGTTATTCAACTATAATAATTAATAAGTTAGTTTAGTTATTAAATTATATCTCATCATAAGCTGGCTGTGAACATAGTGATTAGTTGGGTATTAGTTGGGTTTGAGACTAAGCATTAATTAACGTCCCAATATGTTAAATGGTTATGTCCTAGCACGTTGTTCCAAACTCTCCTTCCGGAACCTTAAGCGGTTCGAACTTCTGGTCATATCTAATAACGAGGGCTGACGTTCGCCCCAGTTGGTAGCAGAGACGTTCCCCGCACATTCAATGATAAACTAAGAGAGTTAAGATATGGTACGATCAACAAAAATCTGTAGTTTTCAATCACAGTCTCAGATGGTGGATTACTCCTGTGTTTTTGTTTAGGAGCGATTGAGGTACTGATAACTCAACCCCGACTTTCTCTGCGATGGCGTGAGATTTTTCAAGCAATTCTTCAGAAACTAGATTAATTTCTTGTCAATCTTTCTTGAATATATAAAGTATTTGAATAATACGTTTCCTTACCATAATCAAATCCATATGTTTACCTTGTTAGACGTTCAAAACGGGTTACAAAATAACAGAGTATTTTGCAATCATGACTAATCCTATAATAAAAAATGGTTTAGTAACTGTTGAGTGCAGTTGGTGCGCAGATCTTCTTGTAGCATAGTATCCATCAACCTAAAGATGTTGTAGTGCATTGACGATTTCATAGAAGCTTTCTGAAAATTTTCTTATTCTGTCACTAAGTTTCTCTCATAACTTTATGACCTTTTATTTTATGCTGCTTCTAGGAGGAGGGCAACTGCCCCCTGCCCCTCGCTGGGTACGCCCATGGACAGACAGACACGCCAGAGAAATTATAAGGATCTTTGGTCTCACGTACAGCCCATATAAAAAAGAAATTAATGTAAGTGCAATCCATTTTTCAAATAGTTATTGAATTGTTTGTCCTGCATCCCACAAAAACTGCTTTTAAAACTTATGCATTTCTCATTGCACGGTTAAATTAGGTTGTATTCATCATTAAAAAAACTTTAATATATTATTTCGCACTGCAATTTATTTTAAATCCAAATTATTTAATTTTAAATTATTTGGTCACCCCGTGTTCAACTTACAGTGGGTGAGGTTATATCTGACACTTTAAATTTGGCTTAGCGCCAACATATTAATTTTTTCGTCAAATAAACATATATACAGTAATCTTAATCAGAATAACTTCTAGTTTTATTTAATACTCCACGCACAATATTTACAAATATTTGCTCCTTAACTACCACAAGATAGGTTGATGTTACCACTTTTTTCCTATATGTTGGACAATACAAAGAATGCAAAGTTTGAAATATATAGGATTTATCGTCTTGTCTTTGTATACTGGTTGCGACTTACAGACAGACAGACACAAGCGTGAAATTACAAGCGTCCTTGGTTTTATCTCCGTAACAAAATAAACAAATCAAAATAAAAAAAATTGGATACATTAAAAAAGTAAGAAAAGAACATAAAATAAAGACCTGAAGTCTAATAGCGTAAAGGTCGGAAAATAACAAGAGGTACCCTAAAAGAGAGTGATTTAACCCAAGTCCACATAAAAAAGGTAGATTCAGCTATGTTCGATTGTGATTGCCAAGCCCGTAGTCGCTAAATATTCCTTGGGGGGGAAATAAAGATGAAAAAAAAACTAAAAATTGTAAATAAATGTTAATAAATGTAACAAATAAAAATTTCTCAAAAATTAAAAACTTTAATGAGATTCCATCTATATCGCCACGCATCTTTCATAATAAGTCTCTTCGCCAATCCGTTGTTCTTTTTATATTTACAAGAAACAAAATCGCGGAATTTTATTGTAAAAAATCAGCTGGTTTTTAAATATTATAAACTTTTGATTTCAACGCATAAAAGTGTAACATTTCCTTCAGGTTTATACTCTCCTATTACAGAGTTGTATTATATTACCTGTCTCAGAGTAATGTAGATTGCGTCACAAGTCAACTAAGTTGCCATGACAACCACCAGGTAGCCAGACATGAAGGGAGGGGATATAATATAAACTGTTCCACGTTTTTAAATAATTATAGATAAGGATTTTTTACTAACTTTGACTGAAACGAAATCATTAATTTTTGTTTACATTATTAAATTGTAAATAAATGTTAATAAATTTAACAAATATAAATTTCTCAAAAAAGATTTCTTCAATGAGATTTCATCTAAATCGACACACATATTTCACACGTATCTTCGCCAATCCGTTGTTCTTTTTATATTTACAAATAACAAAATCGCGGAATTTTATTGTTAAAAATCAGCTGGTTTTTAAATATTATAAAACATTTGATTTCAAAGTATAAAAGTGTATTATTTCCTTCAGGTTTAAACTCTCCTATTACAGAGCCGTTGAAGTTATACGAAACGATCCTGACATACTGAAAATATTTTACATCGGGCAGAGTGCTGTTTTCTAAATTAACCCACACATGAATTAAAACCTAGTTTATGAATAATCTAGATTCAGAGATGTCAAGCACAATTTTGCAGAGGGTCGTATATTAAATTTAGAATGTGTAGGCGGGCCAGATTCGAATTAAAAAATGTACTGAATTATTATAACATTTTAATTTTATAGTATAATATATTATGTATAATATATAGTATAAAATCATATCAAAGTTATAAAAGAGGGTAATTATTCTGAGCTCGGGGATCCAGATACCTGACTTCTCTTGTTTTTGGGGGGGAAATAAAGATGAGAAAAAACTAAAATAAGTAAATAAATGTTAATAAATTTACAAATGTAAATTTCTCAAAAATTAATTTCTTCAATGAGATTCCATATAAATCGCATCGCATCTTTCATAAGTCTCTTCGCCAATCCGTTGTTCTTT
The DNA here is from genome assembly GCA_963513935.1 of Aphrophora alni. NCBI lineage: Eukaryota > Metazoa > Arthropoda > Insecta > Hemiptera > Aphrophoridae > Aphrophora > Aphrophora alni. The sequence goes on along the minus strand of OY740765.1, from coordinate 27,756,357 downwards.
TTATATTTACAAAAAATAACAAAATCGCGGAATTTTATTGTTAAAAATCAGCTGGTTTTTAAATAAATGCATAAAAGTGTATTATTTCCTTCAGGTTTATACTCTCCTATTACAGAGTTGTGTTATATTAGGCCTAACTGTCTCAGAGTAATGTAGATTGCGTCACAAGTCAACTAAGTTGCCATGACAACCACCAGGTAGCCAGACATGAAGGGAGGGGATATAAGAGAAACTGTGACGTGTTTTTAAATAAATGATAGAAAATGATTTTTTACGAACTTTGACCAAGACTAAATCATTATTATTGTGTATTATTTTTTTAATTCCCCTTTTTGTTTCCCCATTTCACTGCACATTTTTAGGTTATTGACATCCTAACTCAAAATTTTCTCCCATATTTTTTTCCCTTTTTTTCCCCTCATTTCATAAATGAATTCCGAGAAAATAATATTTAACAAGTTTGCTTTCAGATAATATTACTACTTTTTTATTTTAAAAGAAAAGTATTTAAAAATTATCAAAAATGATCTGCCAGTTTTAGGGTTTTAAGCGCGGCCGCAATATGTCCAGTAAGATCCAGACTGTACCTCCGCCACTGAGCACGGCCCAGCGCAGCCCCTATTTTGCTTTTTGATTATATTTCAGTTTTTAAAATACCGCTTTTTGAAATAACCTGACATTTCCACATACAGATTATTGAAATAACGAGAATTATTTTCGTGAAAAATTATAAGCGTGCAAGATTAGACTGCATGCAACTGCGTTCTGGTGGCGACAGCTTGGCTCATGCCGTTGCAGTGCACCCTCTGGACTAAAACAGAGCTAGAAAGCAGAGGTTACATTTGAGTGTAGTAGTTATGTACGTGGCACCCCCACTCTGATGTCAGGGAGGGGTGTGTCCCTTCTGCTAATGGAAGATGAAAGTATTTGCATCACCATGCCTCCGGCTTTTAAATTACAATTATAATTTCTTCATAACAAAACATATTGAATTGAACATAAAAAATAAGAATTTATCTCTCAATTTAGGGAGTAAAGTCACTCTAACAAACTCTGGAGTATGCGGTTTTCCAGTTTTACCATTTTATTTTGTGTTTTACAAAAATATTATTTATTCGCGAAGCGGCTGCACTACGATAATGAGATGAATTATCCCGTCTGGGAAATTATAGTATCTTAGTTTATGGATGAGACTGTCATGCCACACTCTATCGAAGGCCTTTTCTATGTCCAGGAATACTGAACCAATTGAGCGGTTCCTGTTGAAGCCCTCGGTTACATGTTCAACCACCTCAGCAGTTGTAGCGTCGTGGAATGTAAGTTCTGAAGCAAAATTGCTCTGGCTTCAGGATGTTATGTGTATGTATGTGCTCATTGATACGCTTAAAACCCTCGAAGCAGCATTTGACCCGGTACCGGATCGATGAATGACTGATGATTTAGTTCGTCGACCCTAAAACACGTATTTTGGAATTCAACATTTCGCTCACTTACAATCGTCCCATCGCAATAAATAAAATACCGTTGGAAAGCTAATGTTCAGTAGATGCAAAAAAAAAATACCACAAAACGTTATAAAAATATTCTAAAAATTGGTAAAGTTTGCATATTTTTGTTACGTAACGTCAAAGATTTGCGCTGACAAGTTGTAAACAAATATGACATCATTTTTCTATAATGTTCCCAAATTGATATATCTGTCAAACAGATCGACCATAACACTGTTCTATAGATCGCATCTTTCTCTTTCGATCTGTGCTTTCGTAATCTTTGTGTGAGCGAATTGGAGTGTGTTTGTTTCCATTAAGTCAGTGAAAAAAGGATCCGAAGAGTGAGAGTTTGGTTGAAACGCAGGCTCGAGGAAGTCAGCAAAGAGATTCGCCTTGTCACCTGGGTCACCAACTTGTCCGTTAGGTCCAAATAATTGTGGATAGCACAAAAGTTCCCGTGTAAAGTATTTAGCTAACGGCCAAACTGGTGTATCAGTAATGTTCAGCTTTGACTGTTCCGCCTGGAAGCTGTCGAGTATCTCCTGTCTAATTCATCTCTTGAGGCGATTAATTGTGGAGTGTGGAAGAAATCTGTTTACACCCTGTTGGAATGCCCTTCTTAACCTATTGCGATGCTTAATCACCCGAAGTATGTATTTTGTAATGTAAGTGTGATGCTGGGGCTGACATTTGATTGGTACTGCAGCTTCTGTCGCAGTTTGTATTGCACGTTGTCAGTAAAGAGACGGCAGTGTTTACATAATGTGGCGTTCGAACATCCAAGACGGCGGAAATAATCCAAATTAGCTAGTCTGTGGTTCAATACCCGTCTGTGTTCCTTCGTTATGGGGTTTCATGCAACAGCCATATTGACGGGATAGTGATTCGAGTTCAGATCCCTATCTACGTGCAAACGTTGCGCCACACGCAACGCGTCCCTTAACGAGGGCCTAGTCCAGAATGTCCTCCGTGTTGTGTGTGCTAATGTTGTGTGGTGACTCGAGTGGAGCCATGACTAGAACATCTCTTATTTCTATGTATTTGTGCAGGTAATGTCCACTCGTGTTTGTATGTTTACAGCCCCAGCGTGTATGTTTTGAATTTAAATTTCCCTCAATGACATCTTTGTTTGAAGTTAAGAGGAGGAGTTCAATGTCCCGAATGTTAATTGTGCGCGGGAGATTATATGTAGCTATTAGTGTTGTTATTCAACCGTTGAGCTCAACTCGTGTAAGTATGGGCACCAATAATTCTATATGTTTTACGGTCTTATGTATTATTATTGCCGTACCGCCGTGGCTCCTATCTTCTCTGTCAGTGCGGTAGACTTTGAAATTTTGAATAGTGAATTTATCGTGCGACTTTAAGTGAGTTTATGTGAGAAAAGCTATTTTGTAGTTATTTCTTTGCATATAGCGAAGGAATTCCATTGGCATTCCAGCACAAAACTTGTTATTTACTGTCCATCATTGATTGATATGACGTATTGGAGGAAGGAGGTCACGAAAGAGCTGAAAGTGATGGGTGGGGAGGTAAGGAGGGAGATCATGAAGGATCCCAGGTTTCCCGTGAATGAGTCCCAGGTAAGGTCACGGATCAAGATGTGGAGGAAAGGTTCAAATGTGGATTGTATCCAATCCGTGTTGTTAGGTGTGCAGTCTTAACCATGTTTGGTGAGGATGATGCTTCTTCTGTCTGTGAAAGCAGCTACAGGAGTGGGAAGAGCCGCCGATGGAGCAACCTTGGATGGAGTGGACGGCGTTGGACCCTAGGCCTGATATTCGTCTGCTCCTTCGGGGAAGGACAGTCTTTAGACTTGGGTACCAGGGTTTCAATTGCCGCAGGGGCTTTCGCTACCTCCGCCACAATGGTTATAGATAATGGTGTGGGTGTTGTGTTAATGTGTGTCTTTGGTTTCGATGCTTGCGCGTAAGAGACATTTGGACGTGTAGGTCTGATAGGCAGTCGGGGTTGTGTAGTGGTCTTGGTGTGTTGTTGAGGTGTTCCTTCACCACTAGCTCTAGACCTTTTCGCCTGGAGCGAGCGTGCTGCCCTTTTCTGGGCCTCGCATCCACTATAACTTGCAGTATGCCATTTCCCACAAAGGATGCACTTGACGTCCTTGCGTACAGTCGTGCATTCCTTAGAGGAGTGTTCCTCTCTTCACTTCACACACAGTAACTTGGCCTTTCAAAAGCTAGTTGTGTGGACCAATCTTTGTTATAGAGTGGAAATTTAGGAACCCTGTAGAGTTCAATGCGGGCTCTTATATAGAGAACCTCTCTTATTTCCATCATATCGCTAGCATCCTTATGGGATGTCAGTTCAGCAAGGAACATCTGTAGAGGTTCCTTACTAAAGTGTACACGCATTTGCGATACCTTCAGCACTCCGAATCCTCTGCTCTTTAGGTCGTCTCCGATTTCGGTGGGGAGCGTCTAATCGCCCACGCCCCGAATCAACACCATGTATGTTCGTTCGCTATCAAGGGGGTAGATATGGTGTGGAATGTTTTGCATCTCCAGTAATCTTTGTAGGTTGACGTAGTCACCATACGTGGAGGTCTGGAGTCGCACTCCATCATTAACTTTCACCTCCGTGTATTGATACGATTTTTACTCGGTGTTAAAGTTTTTATTTATGTCATGTAATCTAGTTTTGTCCGAGTATATGGTAATGGTAGGTATTTTACGCGCTGCCTCTTTAGTCGACACTAGTGCAGGACCAGTACTGTTCCCATCAGCTTGGGCCGATGGGCCTAACACAGGCTTCTGCACCACGTCTGTTGAGGGTTTTGGAACGGATCCACGACTACTTGGAAGAAGCTCTCCCGGGCCGAGTTACCGTCAGTACAGGATAACTTTCTTATTCTCTCTACCGTTCCTCGCTTCACCTCTTTGTCCGAGTCGGTTGAGACTTTCCTCTTCCGCCGATATACCTTCCGATACTTGGTAAAGTCATCGGCGGTTGAGCTGTCAATATTCATTGAATCTTCCTCACTCTCGAGAGTCAGATGGGATCGCAGCTGGCCCTGGAAGAGACCTTCCTCTGCGGGAACAACTAGCTGATCATCCACAGGGTTATTAACTAGTTGGTACCGGAAAGGTTCATGCAGATCTAAAATATTTTCTATTTAGGAAAATAGTATAGGTTTACTATTTTACAGGTGTGGTGGGGATGTGGAATTAACCTATTTCATAGCCTATATTAAATATATAGCCTATTATATTTAACCTATACTATTATTGTCCTGTCACTAGTAATAAAAAACTTAGAATATTTTAAGAACTAATTATAATATCTACACTTATACACTCAAATGTATAGCACTAAGCTGTCATAGATTCCCCTGTTCGGTGTGTCTGCACAACACATCACAGGGGAAAAACAATTCACAATAATTCTGCACAGTAGCACTAGTCACATATCATTGAGAATATCTAAATTAGTGATGATTTATTTTATACAATCAGATTTTACAACAAACTAACACACATTTTTTATGCACATGTTTGCAAACACATTTGTATTTTTTTTTTTTTTTTTTTTTTTTAAGTTTGCAGGATAGGTGGAAAATCTTCAAAAGATAAAGGGAGAAATCCGCTCTTCCCAATAGTGTGAGCCATCACACCAGCCTTTCCTCCTTCATCTTAGAGGGAATGAAAAAATAATCATAGTTTGAATTAATTTGTAGAGAGTGCAGCACTTACCAAGTCGTATTGTATGTAGTGGCATACATCACCTATAAGATTGCAATGTTGAATGGGCGAGGTTAGGTTATAGTAAACAACAAGATAGCAGTAGAATATTACTACGAATGTATCAGGAGGCTATGAATTGCAAGAGCAGGTTCAACTGTCGAGTTGTGAAAGTATTGAATGAAATTGTAGGTAATGTTAAATTGTATTGGTAGCTCAAGGGGTCGAATCCATTAGGGTAAGCTTGGTGTTACACAGCTGTTTTGAACCTCGTTATTGTATATATCACTATTCTCTTGTCGTAGGCTATCTGTTATCGTAGAGTGGTATCATTACATGCAGAATTGAAACTGTAAATTATGTGTTTAAAGTTAAATTACTCATGAGCTACGAACAAATAAAAGGAGCGTGTGCTTAAACCACACGACGTAGGCATATAGGGACAGTTAATTTTATAAAGTCGTAGTCTTTTCGAAGTATTTCAAGCCTAGCGCCAACATTCTGATTGCAACTGTTCTCTGTAGAAACAAGACACTGAAAGCTCATTCATATTTTAAACAATATAGGTCTTTAAAGTTTTGCGAGGAAAATGTCACAGGGGTCGTGTTATGGAGCAACACATCTAGCGTGAAGCGCTGCATGTGAAATGCGTTTTTATTGAAAAGAATAAAAATTGGTTTAAAAATATAATATTTTATTACACGTCTACAGAACTCATCTAGGCTTCATCGATCGATGGATATGCTTTAGGGATAAAAAACACTGTTGGAGTAAAACATTTTCAAAAGCCTTTCTGTGTACGCGTCTACAGACCTACTCATAACCATGTTGAAAAATTCATATCTCTAGGCTTCTGGGATCCAGAGATTTGCCTTTGAGGATAAAAAAACACCCTTGGAGTGAAACATTTTAAAAATGCTTTCTTAGTACGCGTTAACAGACCTACGCCAAACCATGTTAAAAGATTCATAGCTCTAGGCTTCTTGGATCCAGAGATAAATTTTAGGAGTCAATAACACTGTTATAGTGGAACATTTTTTAAAACCCTTTCTTAGTACGCGTCTACAGACCTACCACAAACCGTGTCATAAATTTCATAGCTCTAGGATTCGTGGATCAAGAGATATGTTTTAGGGATAAAAAACTCCCTCGGAGTGGAACTTTTCAAAACCCTTTCTTAGTACGCGTCTACAGAGTTGGCCTACCCCAAACCATGTTAAGAAATTCATAGCTCTATGCTTCATGGATCCAGACATCTCTGTTACCAACAATACAAAGAGTACACTCAATCAATCGATAAAACCCTTAGAGTCTGTTGCAGCATTAAAGCTGTTATAATTACACGATTATACAATTATTCCGGTTTTAACAAAAGAAATTAATATTCACCCTTATTCAACTTCAACCACAGTCTGGGTGACAGTCAGTTTACCTTGGTTGAAACAATAAGTTTTTGATCGAGGTAATTCAATTGTACTTCAATAAGTAATTCATTAAACAAAAGTAAATATGGGGGTAAGTGAAGGCTGCACAGTTGTCTGAAAACTAGTTCCCACACAGGATGGAAACAATCTCACAAAGAAAAACGTTTTTGTTATATCTCTTATTTTGAAAAATATTCACCTTTGAAGTTGACGTTTTATTGCACTTGACTTTACGTAATAAAACCCACTTTTTACTTGGTCATTTTACAAAAATTATTAATTACTAATTCTATTTATCCATTTACCTATTGATTTTATGTTTATTTTAATCTTTATTCATCTTGGTATATTTTCAAGTTAATTGTCCATAACTTTTTATTTATTATTGCAATAAAGTTTACAATTTATAATTTTATAGCCTTTTATCTTAATTTATTATAATTTTTTCTGTTGTTTATTGCTTTCGCTTAAATTAATGAAACGTCCAAGAATAGTTATTAAAGCCCCTTTTTACTAACTTCCCCATTTAATTTTTTTTGTTTTTTAAAAATAATTTATGGTTTTCTTATTCTTCCCTCTTATTAACAACCTTTTATTTATTTCGATTTTTGGTTTTTCATGCTGTTGTTTAAACCTGCATATTTTTTGTTTTATGACAAGTTTTTAATTATCTTGTATTATTTTCCTTTTAATTCAACCCTACTTAACTAGTTTTAATCATAATATCTTTATTTTTTCATAAAATTAGTTCTTGTTACAGGTTTTCATGTCAGATCTTGTGGGCTGATGACTACTGTATCGCTAACGCGTGCTGCAGCTTTACAATTTCTTTATGCAATAAAGTTCTTAAATTAATTGTATGATTTTCTTTTATAAAATCTGGTTTTTTAGTATCGTTTACAGTCCCAACTTTTATTCTGTTTTTTTTTCCTTTCTATTTTTCAGACCAAACTTAAAGTGTAAAGAGATTAGTTAATGGAGGATGGGACTGTCCAATACTTGTATTTAGTCGTACAAGATCAAGCGGAGTTCTGACCAGTCGAATCATTCTTTCCTTAGCTTCTTGTGGGAAAAACATGAAGGAAAAAAATGAAAAGGAGTTTGATTCGTCGTCTTCAACGCGAAGAAAACGTTGTTCATCGTCACCTTGGGAGAAGGAGATTATCTCGTCATCACCAGGATCCATCATCAAGGAGCAAGTCTGTGCATCGAAAGTGGTTTTTTAAGGGTTAAATAATAAAGGGGAAAGTGCCAGTTGGGGTTTTGTGAAAGTGTGTTTTCATCGAAAGAGGGACCAGGACAAGGATTGATAAGTACCATATGTTTTCTATTAATATCTTTTTAATACTATTTTAATTTCGTTTTGCTTGAGCTTCCAAAGGATTCCCACCGAGATTGTAGATTTAAGTTTTGTTAGTATATGAAATTAAATTGCACCAAGAGTCAGTAAATTTAATCATTTCATTTGTTTTGTATATCAAGAGCTAGCCGAGGAGTAAATTGGAGAGATTGATAAATTTGAAATTGTTTTTTTTTGGAGAGTATAAAAGTAATTGAGAGAAAGGTAAATTAACTTAAAGTAAAAGTAATAAAAAAAAAAGCAGTAGAAGAAATATATTTGCCCGTATTGAAATTTGTGTTTGTTTAAATATTAGATTGTTAGAAATAAGGAATGAAAGTTGTATGAATGTCTAATACATTTTAGAATAAGTTGCTAAAATTAAGTTGCTAAATGTGTAACTATCCTTACGTACAACAAATTGTTACTTGTTTGTTCTGCGCTAAAATAAATTGAGTTTTAAAATTTTAAAGAATCGTGTATTGACCATATAATTTCAGTACCAAAATAAATCATAATTAAATCCTAAATAAGTAAGTAAAAGAAATAAAAGTAAAGTAAAAGGTTTTTTATATAACATAAAAAGAAAGGTGAATGTTATACTATTGATAGTAATGAATTTTCCGAAATTAACAACTTATCATCACCACCTGTGACTATTTCCGAAATAGTGTTGTCGCCCCAAACAGATTTACAAGCAACTACCCAGACACGACGTACAAGATAGGTTACTTTATGAACTTATTGATTCATTTATGGATGATTACGTAGAGGGGAATGAAACGTAAACATGATAGCTAATCCACATTGTAGCCCTGACGCACAAATAGGGCAGGGACAAGATAATTTTGAAATAATTAACGATATTTCAAGAGTGTATAAAAAAAATTTAAAACTGATTTTAGAGAAGTAACATTTAAATTTAGAGAACCACGTGCAGCAAAAATATGTCTCAATGGCATAAACATGTGTTTGACTTCCTTTTAGATTTAAAAATATCAATAGACTACTATTGGTGATGATAGAGTAGGACTTACAATTATTAATGCCGAAAAACCGGAACAAAGGCCCATAGGCATTATTATACGTAGGACAGATCAGTTAAATACTGATGTAGTATTACAAACTGTAGAAAATAATGTATAATGTAATGAAACATTTTTTATTGACGGACCTATGCATGTGAAACTATTACATATAAATATGCCTAGAGGAGGTGCAGGAGGAAGAGGAAAGGTTAACTAATTCATCGTCATTTAGTGAATTTTGCAAAAAAGAGGTATAATTGTAATTAACAATGACGATAACCAATGCTTTAGTCGAGCCATAGCAATAGCAATTGCGCACTCGAAAAAAAAGATGAAAATGAAGATAGTAATAAGTATTATAAGCAAATAAGAGAACCAGAAAGGTATTTACAACAACAGGAAGCTGTACAACTTTGTGAAGCTGTAGGTGTAAATTTAACAAAAGGAGGTGGTATTGACCAGATAAAAGTATTTCAAAATTATTTACACCAGTATAAAACAACAGTATTTAGTGATAGAAGGGGTCGAGGGACGATATTTGAAGGACCTGACGGACATATAAACCTTGATTTAATACACATTTCAATGTTACAGTATTACGTCAATAACAGGTGCATTTACGACTAACTTTTATTGTCGAAATTGCAAGTTTGGTTATCATAAACAACAACAGCACTTGTGCCCCTTAAAATGTTTATCATGTAACAATTCTCCAATATGTACAAGTACAGAAACACGGAAATGTCAACAATGTCATAGGTTTTTTTAAAAGTGTTGAATGTTTTAATAATCATATGTTACCAATATATAAAAAACAAACCGATTTGGGTTATTCTCGACTACTAAATAAAATAAAATTTTAATTTTTAAAAAAACCATTTTCTAAAGAAATTATGAATTTTAGGAGCCCAGACTTAAATTTTATGAATTTTTTAATTTAAAACTTTAAGACCACAATCGTCACTTTGTAATTTACGTTTGAAATAGTTCTTTGTACAAAGTGTGTTTTTTTTATCTTTATTTGTTTCTTTTTTTTATGAAAGTAGGTTTAAAAAAAAATTGTATTTTTTAGTTATAAACAAATATTCTATCTTTCAATTCGTCTGGCAAATAGGATGGCTTTGTTCCGACAAATGTGAACGTTGCAACTTGGCTGTGGGTTGGCCTCAAGAAACTCAAGTCCTACAGTTTAGCCAAATTAGTGTTTTCACAATTTCTTTAATTCGATTTATGTTTAACGACATAATTCCCATGATATTTATTTACGCTAACAGTTATTTAAATTCACCTCTGGAATTTGTGTTGCGTTGTAAAACGATAATTGGAAATTCCGAAAACACTAAAAAGAACTGTATAGTAAACTAATTAGGTTTATAACGTTTCTCCTTCTTTTTTAAGAACTACTTGAATAATTTTTATGAAATTTATCATAAATAATTGGTCTAGCTGTGTAAATACAGCAAGAAGGTATCTCGCTTACCACTCAGCTAGCTTAAACTCAATACATGTTACTGCTCTAGTAATCAATGTATAGTGTATTGATGGTAATCTCCAAAAATTTCGAGCTCCGTTTTTCAATGATATTCACATTTTATGGCCTCAAGAAACTCTAAAAAGTTATTTTCAACATTCTGTCCGTCTATCATCGTTGTCTTTGTTGATTATATTTTGAGGTTCTGCTTGTATTACATTGTATGTTGAGGCTGGGTAACATCTACGATGGCGATGGTGCTCATCAACTTGTTTTACAATATATTTAAAAATAAAACTTATAGTACAATATATGATAGTATTGTTATAGACTATTCATTTTGAAAATAATAGTAGGAGAAGCTTCAAATATGTTCAAGATATTGAGAATGGAAGAAAGTTTTTAACACTGTCTAATCAGGACCAATGATGTCGCTCGTGTTTTCTTGACAGAGTAAGGAATAACTTCTTTATTTAGTAATACAAAATAAAAGAATTACGTTAGGAAAAACAATCAAATGCGTCATTGTCGTAAATATATCCGTTTATAAAACATCTGTTATTAAAAAAATGTATTATAAAATGTCTATAAACAACTACATAGCTTGATTTTAGAAGACGTTTAAATAGTTTAATAAAAAAAGCTGAACATAAATAGTGGTATAACATCGATAAGAATACAGTCTATAAACTGATGTAAAAAACAGTGTAATGTGGTAAACAATGATTGTTTCTTATAAAATTACATACATCAACACTACCCAAATTTGGGTCTTGTCGGTAATAGTCATGGTAGTTTGAAATAATCAAAAAGATAACGCTGTGGATTACAGTCTACTTTATCGACAACAGTAAGTTCCTAGCTTTCCAGGTTTTTAACTAAATATTATGTACATTGATTCTATACTGTAGTAAATTGCATTGTTTATAACTAAATCTGCTATCTGCGGATGATTTCTATAAAGTTTTTGACTGAAATGGACTTGTATAAAATTCAAATTTCAACGTTTAATTTTCTGAACTTTAAGTGCTTGTAATTCCTAAACGGCTACATATTTTAAAAAATACCCCAAAATAAAACGGAGTAAATAATAGCCTAAATTTTAAATCTCCCATAGAACGTAGATTCTAAATAAAATTAAAAATATACGATTTCCTAAATCGCCTATTGAATACACTTTTCGTCCCATATTAATTATTTTTTTTACAATTAATTATTACTCTGTTCCATTATTACACCATCTTTAAATATATAGTTTCTAGTCTTTATATAGAAATACAAATTGTAGGGATTTAATATTTAGTTTTTTTATATAAAGCAAAAAAAAAACAGAAATAATAGATTGGGTTCTATTTGTCCTTTGTTTCTCAGTTAGGTTTTTAAATGCACACTTCTTTTTTTAAAATTTGATGACGTTGTAAGAAAACATATTACTTTATGACAAACAGGGTAAATTAATTGGGTAAGCGAGAACATTCTTATTCTTGGGTATATTTTGATAAACCTAACCGTTCAAGCTTCTGCCCAAGAAGGTTATAAATAAAAACCATCACCTATATACTGATTTCATGTTCAAAAATAGAACTGTGAATATTAATTATTTTAAATACAGAGTGCTAATAAAATGAAGTAACACCCCATTAAAAGGCTTTCGCTCTAATGTTAAGACTGTTTTGTATTAGCGCCCAACAACGTTAGGCATTTACAAAAATTAGGTAAAAATCCCTATAGTACCTGAATAGTGAATGACTTAAGTGATTGAGCATTCACTATTCAACGAGTTTCCTAAACCACGTCGAAACATGTAACTCATACTAATGTGCATTACTACAATGAGAATGTCGAGTTCTTTATGTTTTTTCTCTCAGAACTTTAATATTTAAATACTAATTTCACTAATTGAATTCATTATATAAATAAATTTACAATTAAAAAATAATAAAAACTATAAAAAGTCAATAATTTTTATTGTTATAAATAAATAACTTTAAAAACCGACGACACGATCTACAACGCCATCTAGCGGCTACTTTGTGGAACGTTTGCAAACAAGCTATACAGTGTTTTACCGATTACAGTATATATGTTATTTATATGAGTTGACGGACTTCCTCTTAGGTTTTTATCTGTTAATAGTAATAAAAATAGACTATCCGCCAATTAACCAATTATATTGTAAGCTCCTTAGAAACCATTTAAATATAACAATTTTTTCAAATCCCAGGTGGACCGTAACAAACACTCATATTTTATACATTTACCACCATTCAGTCAAAGCTACTGTCATTCATAATAGCAAAATTATCTGTCACTCGCACTCATTAACTAGGTAATATCTTTACTGTAGAACACAACTACAATTTTAACAACTACCAAATTTAATCATGTGCATAAAATCAAACTAGTTACAAAATAAATAACTAAATTTAATCATAATAAATGAAATTTTTTCCTGAATTTCCGTATGTTATAACTAAAATTGATATTAATTCGTCGGTTTGAAAACCGTGTAGTGGTAGGCCTACCTAGCCGACCCTAAAGGCACAAACAGCCTACAAGGATTATAAAACATACTAAATCGGCCCTTCACTAATTACCTTATTTACAAATTACAAAACCAGTGTCCACGAATTTTAAATTAGGCCTTGTCATGTGTCATCTGAAAAAAAATAAAACATCACGAAAAGGCTACAGTTTAGCCAAAATAGTGTTTTCACAATTTCTTTAATTCGATTTATGTTTACCGACATAATTCCCATGATATTTATTTACGCTAACAGTTCTTTAAATTCGCCTTTAGAATTTGTGTTGCGTTGTAAATCGATAATTGGAAATTCCGAAAACACTAAAAAGAACTGTATAGTAAACTAATTAGGTTTATTACGTTTCTCCTTCATTTTTAAGAACTACTGGATTAATTTTTATGAAATATATCATAAATATTTGGTCTAGATGTGTAATATAATTATGTATTATATATGGCTTATGATTGATTCTAACATAAAAATTGACGATACGTTCCATAACGCCATCTAGCGTCAATTCTGTGAATCATTTGCAAAGTACACTATTGGGATGATCGGATATCTCCCTTTGTCTTTTGAAGATTTTCCACCTCCTACGAAAAAAAAAAAAAAAGAAACCAGTACATTGGTAATGGTTTAATGCTTATAGCTGAATTACCATTTATGCCCAGCAACGCTAGGCATTTCAAAAATTAAATTTATACCTTTTATAAACTCCTCGTCTTATAAAAATACGTCAACTTATCTAAGTGAATCTATTGTGTATTATTTCAGTGAGAGTGTAGAGTTTGTAACTTTTTTTTTTCAGAATTAAAATATTTAAATAAAGATTCCACTACCTTACATCATTAAAAAAAATATATAATAAAAATTATAATAAAAACTCAAAAATATAATTATATATTGCTTATGGATAATTCAAACTTAAAAACTGGCGATACGTTTTACAACGGCATCTAGCCTCAAATCTGTGAAACGTTTGCAAACAAGTAAATATTTGTACTTGGCGCCTGGACCCTTGGATACCTACATTATTACGTTTATAAAAGCCATTTATATAGCCATGTTTATTCAATACTTCATTTCTACTTGTCAGGAAGTTAAATAAAAACAACAATATTGTTAAGCATGTTTACATAATTACAAGCACTATTTACATACATTAGTTATTCAAAGTAGGTTATAATTCTATGAATCCAATTTCAATTTAAATACTTCAATCGTGTATTAACATTGTTATAAAATTGTATTGAATCAATATTGGTTTGAATCTAAATAATAAAGTATTTTATTTATGAGAAATTAAATTCAATCAAAAGAAAATTAAAGATAATACAATTACAATTTATTAATTCGGTAAAATTAAAATAAAACACGAAAATAAAACTACACCAATAATTACACGATTTCGCACTGAAGTTGTCAACTTACTTACATACTAAATATTCGCATACTATAATTTACTAGTTAGGTTATATTTCTGTGTACAACAGCTATTTTCAATCGGCCAGAAGAGCTTTTTACTAGCGGCCATAGCGCGTCGTGCACCGTGACTGCAAACATAGAAAACGAAACATAATGTATACTCGTTCATATATACGTACACATATTCACGTTTACAATTAGTATTGTAATAATTAAATTACCTTTGGTTTCCGCCAGGTGACTTCTTTTTATATACACTTACGCGTTTCGAAGCGTACGCTCCATCTTCAGAGTTCTATTATCTTTTTCACTCGATTGAGGTCTTTATACATTAAAATAACACATAAAAAAAACACGGACACTACATATAATATGGTTATAAATTAATACATCGCTTATGATAACGCGACACTTGCGATGCGTATCACATCAATGTCCTAGGACAACTCAACATGATATCAACATGATTCTTAAATTAGTATTGGATTAATTAACGTCATTCTAAATTTAAGTAACACATATAAAATTCCACTAAAGTGTTTCACATTTACATTATTACCTGACGAAAATAAAATTCATTTGCTCTATTGCTATTATTTAATTCAATATTATTTCATCACATGAATTATTTTAACAAGTTCATTTTACTTTTTCGTAGAATGCACTATTTCTTTATTACTGTGTTTGCTTAATTTCTCAAAATCGGCTTTAATGATTTTCATAAAGTTTTCTTCAAATGTAGTCTCTAAGGGCCCAAACAAAAAGTAAAGTTCACCATCTTTCATATAATGCCGGTTCTTGAGTATTCGGTTAAAAAAAACAAACCGGCGACGGGGATGATATAAAATTCTTAATTTCTTTAAAATCCACTCTACTGATTTCGTTCATTTTTGTGTGAAATATGAAGAATAGTGACCCAAATCCGTGTACAAAATTGCAAGTCATCAAAATATTACGGTTCGTTAATAATTGGCAAAAACAATAATCAACCTTGACGCCGTCATTGAAGCCCAATTTTGTACACAATTGAAGCCCAACTTAAACAATAATATTTCATTAAAATAAAATTTCTATCTTTACACAATAACAGAATACCATGCGTCGAACACTTATACAGTTTACAATGCATTGAGTCAAGTTATATGATCATCGATTTTTTATATATTTTACAAGGGAATGTTTGTAAATATATTGGATGAGGCGTTGTAGAATTTCCAAAGGAAATAAAATTGACAAATGGCCGAAGGTGAACAATATTTGTTGGTATCGCAATGTACACAATAAATTAGAAGCAGGTAATCGTTTGGTAGAGGACATTCAAAATGAAATTACGGACGCAGATATACTTGACAAATTATCATTTTGTAAGAAACAATTAAATTTAACATTAAAAAAAGAGAGTTTCATATTTTGCAACTATTCCCTTTTTTCACATTTACTAGTGTCTAAAGAAAACATTATACGATCAAAGTTTTAAACAATGCCTCAACCAGTATACAGGGTGTCTGAAAAGTATAAGAACGCCGTTATATTTTTAGAACCATTGCAGATTAAGCAATAAAACTTAGCACATCAATACTACACCTTAAAATCTACTTTTTGAAGCAACTGTCAATTTTTCATCTCCTTACGGCGACGGCCCGCAGGGAGTCAGAAGAAAATCTTAAATGAGAGCATAGGTCGAGTTTTACATGAAACTAAAGGTCTCTGTTAGAAGAATACAATGCTGCAAATCCTACCTCGGAAGGTTCATCCTATACAAAATGGCGGCGGCTTAAGGTTACGATGTTGGGCTTTGTTGAAAATGGCTTAATTTTCTTTCTTGGAACGAGTAATATAAGTAAAACCCCGACAATCCACACCGGATGTAAGGAACCATTTTTCTGCATAGTGAGTGACTTTTCACCTCCAGTGGGAACGGTCCACGAGGAGGACGGAGAAATCCCCCCCTGACTATTTCACGGCATCGACCGTAGCGATACTTGTTCGGTTTCGCAAGTAATGCTGCGATACACGACCTTTAGGAACTTCGCGGCCATGCAATTTTTTTTATATATGGGAATCAAACCCTCGTACCTACCCTATCCCAACCATACATATCCATTTGTTTGACCACCATTTGGTATTTATTATTGTATGAACTAACTGTTCCGAATATTGTGTTCTGCCACACTACGCAACAGATAGGAGTTGTTATTGTTTTCAGTCATAATGTGCATAGTCAATTAATTACACTTCAGCGAGTGATTTCGACTTGCAACATTCAATGTGTTAGTATATTTGTTGCTTATATTGGATCTCGTTGTTTTTTAGGAATATTTTGTTGTAAAGTTGTAGTTTCCCTTTCGGTTACTTATTAATACATTTAAAATCTACCCCACATTTTTTGTTAAAATTAACCTTTTGGGTTAATGTCGTTTCGGAGGGTTACAGGAAACCACTAGTTCATAAGACATTGTAAACTATACCTAGGGCCAGCCCAAAAAAATTAACAAATAAAAAATTAAATTAAAAAAATTAAAAATATATAAATAATATTTAAAAAAATAAATAAAACCAAACTAAAGTTCGGCCATTCAAATACCAACACACCCCATTTCACAATCATACCTTCCCACCTCCCATTACCACCCAATATTTCCTTATACATAATTTATAAGCAATAGTTTTTAAACCCTATATTATCACCACAACTCATACATATCGTAGCCTGTAAAGTGAGATTACACTACCCTTAACACCTTACACACCTTAACTTCAATACATAGCCCTTATTTCTACTCTATCCCCCAACATCACCTTACCCTATATTTACCTTTACTTCAGTTCCTATCCTTCCTATCAACCCACTTAAACTGTCAGAGCGAACCAGCGCTCCTACCCAGCCTCCAACAAATTTATGACCAGTAAAACTTATCTTCAACAGCCATCAAATTAGTAGGTTACCGAAGTATTATGAGTAGGAACCAAAGAAGTAAATCGAAACATGCCGTCAACCAAGCATGGCTGAAGAGGTGGTCCTCACATGAGGGAATCTTGGCTAGGTAGGCAAATCCAGCGCAACTGCCATGTTAAGTTTAACAAACAGCACAGTACCTTTCTACAGCTATCCGCCCTATCCTTCTCACTCGCTAAATTCCACCCACATTATTAACCTTATCTCCGTTTACCCCTTCTTCTCAATTTATTCTCAATCCTACGGCTATTTTATATATATTTAATTCTCTGTTCACCAAACACCTTTTTTTCTTTAAAAAACTACAGCCAACCTTCCCCTTAGTCATCCTGTCTCGCCGTAATCGCACTCCGCGTAGTATCTGTTACATCTATTTTATTTTTATTTAAATTAAGTTTCCGCAATATATATATATTATAACGAAGTAGAGGGCTCCCAAAAGGTCAGTGCTCGGCAGGCCATAAATTGTAAAGAGTTGAAAGGGTTGACAGCTAGAAAAACTATTCTAACATTAGTCACAGATCTCAAGAAGTCAAATAAACCATTCCAAAAGTCAATGACTTCAACTGAAAATGTTTGAAATGGACCAATGAAAGAAATTGCGTCAACGTACAAGATTTAAAATAATCCAATGAAGGAAGAGGATAGGAAGAAAGCATTTTAAATTAGAACTTATATATAGGGGTGGAAGAGAGGCGCACGATGTCTTTCCTTTTTGGTTGTTACTGTTTGAAGGAGGGAGTTCCGGAGCAAGTGTTTCTTTAGAAGATCGTCGTGAAAGATTTAGCCGAGATCAAAAGTCAAAATAAAATAATATCTGCGTAGTTTTTTTTTTTGTTATAAGTATTAATAATAATCTCCGAAGACTAGTTTAAAAGATAATCGTCGTTATAAAATTAAAAGTAATCGTCGTCATAGGAGTGTGTGATAAATTGCGTCGTTATAAAAGTGTTTGAACAGGAATATTAATACAATAAATTAAAGTAATCGTCGTCACGAAAGTGAGTGAGAAATAAGTGTAAGAAGAAAAGAAGATTCGTCGAAAAGATCAAGGCAAATCGATCCATCTACTGGCAGTCTACACGGGAACTACGTGCACGGAACCAGGAACATCGGAGCAGTGATAAAACTTCCAAGCGATAAGTAAAAATTAATAGACAATCTCAATCAAATAAACTAACACCAAATTCTATTTTATATGTAAATTATAGTCACCAAAGAACCTCACGAACCCATAAAGGGAAATTAAATAAAATTAAATTAATAGTACATTTCAGTTAGCCGGAGCATTTTATAATAAATAAATTAAAAGTAAAATATGATGCACTCTTATTTCTTTATTTAGGTTAAGACATGGTAGAATTAGAATTTTATTTTTAACTATGTACTTAGGATAAGTAGTAGGTTAAGATGTTAGTGTATAAGTATTAAGTGCATCAGATTTGGACAATAATTCAATTTATATTGTAAAAGATTTTAAAACTCAATGTTATGAATAATTAAAGAACAACTTAAATATAATTTAAGGTAATTTTAAGCAGCATGTAATCCTGTCACCGTACGAACGGAAACGACAATATTAAATATATCTTTTTTTTTCTCTCTTCCCACATTATTCTTATACTTCCCTTGTTTTTCTCTTCTGCTCATTTATTTTTGTTGAGCCAGCAGGTTAGGGTTGTTTTCTAGCCTAGACTATTCGTTTCTTCTCCTTCACAGTGATCACCAATAACACATTCGTTACCGCTCCCCTTTCCCCTCATACCTGGGTATTAAAAAAAATTATTTTTTTTTAATAACTCTAGGTAGGTAAGAGTGTTTTTTTTAACGCTAGAGGGGGGGGGACTGTGGTGAATACACGGGAGCACGGTATAAGATAAACGATGCGCGCGTTTCGTAGTCAAGACGAGAAACAGACGTTCACTACTGCGCCGAAGGAGCGGACGTGTGAGTTGTGCGTTGTTTCTTAACGTTTTAGTAATAAACCTAAATGACTGCCTAAACCGCTAATTTCGGGGTCTAATCGACCCCCGGGTGTTACGCAGTCATTCGTAGGTCATCCGTCTAATTTGAGAAGAATTATTATGACCTAAATTGGTTAACATAATTCTCCCATCACGCCTGTCGCTAACCGATAAGTTATTCAACTATAATAATTAATAAGTTAGTTTAGTTATTAAATTATATCTCATCATAAGCTGGCTGTGAACATAGTGATTAGTTGGGTATTAGTTGGGTTTGAGACTAAGCATTAATTAACGTCCCAATATGTTAAATGGTTATGTCCTAGCACGTTGTTCCAAACTCTCCTTCCGGAACCTTAAGCGGTTCGAACTTCTGGTCATATCTAATAACGAGGGCTGACGTTCGCCCCAGTTGGTAGCAGAGACGTTCCCCGCACATTCAATGATAAACTAAGAGAGTTAAGATATGGTACGATCAACAACCATCTGTAGTATTGAATCACAGTCTCAGATGGTGGATTACTCCTGTGTTTTTGTTTTGGAGCGATTTGAAGTACTGATAACTCAACCCCGACTTTCTCTGCGATGGCGTGAGATTTTTCAAGCAATTCTTCTGAAACTAGATTAATTTCTTGTCAATCTTTCTTGAATATATAAAGTATTTGAATAATACGTTTCCTTACCATAATCAAATCCATATGTTTACCTTGTTAGACGTTCAAAACGGGTTACAAATTAACAGAGTATTTTGCAATCATGACTAATCCTATAATAAAAAATGGTTTAGTAACTGTTGAGTGCAGTTGGTGCGCAGATCTTCTTGTAGCATAGTTTCCATCAACCTAAAGATGTTGTAGTGCATTGACGATTTCATAGAAGCTTTCTGAAAATTTTCTTATTCTGTCACTAAGTTTCTCTCATAACTTTATGACCTTTTATTTTATGCTGCTTCTAGGAGGAGGGCAACTGCCCCCTGCCCCTCGCTGGGTACGCCCATGGACAGACAGACACGCCAGAGAAATTATAAGGATCTTTGGTCTCACGTACAGCCCCTATAAAAAAGAAATTAATGTAAGTGCAATCCATTTTTCAAATAGTTATTGAATTGTTTGTCCTGCATCCCACAAAAACTGCTTTTAAAACTTATGCATTTCTCATTGCACGGTTAAATTAGGTTGTATTCATCATTAAAAAAACTTTAATATATTATTTCGCACTGCAATTTATTTTAAATCCAAATTATTTAATTTTAAATTATTTGGTCACCCCGTGTTCAACTTACAGTGGGTGAGGTTATATCTGACACTTTAAATTTGGCTTAGCGCCAACATATTATTTTTTTCGTCAAATAAACATATATACAGTAATCTTAATCAGAATAACTTCTAGTTTTATTTAATACTCCACGCACAATATTTACAAATATTTGCTCCTTAACTACCACAAGATAGGTTGATGTTACCACTTTTTTCCTATATGTTGGACAATACAAAGAATGCAAAGTTTGAAATATATAGGATTTATCGTCTTGTCTTTGTAGACTGGTTGCGACTTACAGACAGACAGACACAAGCGTGAAATTACAAGCGTCCTTGGTTTTACCTCCGTAACAAAATAAACAATAAAAATAAAAATAATTGGATACATTAAAAAAAAGGAAGAAAAGAACATAAAATAAAGACCTGTAGTCTAATAGAGTAAGGGTCGGAAAATAACAAGACGTACCTTAAAAGAGAGTGATTTAACACAAGTCCACATAAAAAAGGTAGATTCAGCTATGTTCGTTTGGGATTGCCAAGCCCGTAGTCGCTAAAGATTCCTTGGGGGGAAATAAAGATGAAAAAAAAACTAAAAATAGTAAATAAATGTTAATAAACTTACAAAATGTAAATTTCTCAAAAAATAATTTCTTCAATGAGATTCCATATAAATCGCATCGCATCTTTCATGAGCCTCTTCGCCAATCCGTTGTTCTTTTTATATTTACAAATAACAAAATTGCGGAATTTTATTGTTAAAAATCAGCCGGTTTTTAAATAAATGCATAAAAGTGTAACATTTCCTTCAGTTTTATACTCTCCTATTACAGAGTTGTGTTGTTTTACCTGTCTCTGAGTAATGTAGATTGCGTCACAAGTCAACTAAGTTGCCATGACAACCACCAGGTAGTCAGACATGAAGGGAGGAGATATAATAGAAGCTTTGTGTTTTTGTTTTGTGTTTTTAAATAAATGATAGAAAATGATTCTTTACGAACTTTGACTGAAACGAAATAATTATTTATGTTTATATTATTAAGTTGTAAACAAATGTTAATAAATTTAACAAATATAAATCTCTCAAAAATTAATTTCTTCAATGAAATTCCATCTAAATCGCATCGCATCTTTCATAAGTCTCTTCGACAATCCTTTGTTCTTTTTATATTTATAAATAACAAAATCGTGAAAATTTTATTGTTACAAATCAGCCGGTTTTTAAATAAATGCATAAAAGTGTATTATTTCCTTCAGGTTTATACTCTCCTATTACAGAGTTGTGTTATATTAGGCCTACCTGTCTCAGAGTAATGTAGATTGCGTCACAAGTCAACTAAGTTGCCATGACAACCACCAGGTAGCCAGACATGAAGGGAGGGGATATAAGAGAAACTGTGACGTGTTTTTAAATAAATGATAGAAAATGATTTTTTTCGAACTTTGACCAAGACAAATCATTATTATTGTGTATTATTTTTTTAATTTCCCTTTTTGTTTCCCCATTTCACTGCACATTTTTAGGTTATTGACATCCTAACTCAAAATTTTTCTCTCATATTTTTTCACTTTTTTCCCCCTCATTTCATAAATGAATTCCGAGTAAATAATATTTAACAAGTTTGGTTTCAGATAATATTACTACTTTTTTTATTTTAAAAGAAAAGTATTAAAAAATTAGCAAAAATGATCTGCCAGTTTTAGGGTTTTAAGCGCGGCCGCAATATGTCCAGTAAGATCCAGACTGTACCTCCGCCACTGAGCACGGCCCAGCGCAGCCCCTTTTTGCTTTTTGATTATATTTCAGTTTTTAAAATACCGCTTTTTGAAATAACCTGACATTTCCACATACAGATTGGCTCATGCAGTTGCGACACATCCATGGCGACAGCTTGGCTCATGCCGTTGCAGTGCACCCTCTGGTCTGAAACAGAGCTAGAAAGCAGAGGTTACATTTGAGTGTAGTATTTATGTACGTGGCACCCCCACTCTGATGTCAGGGAGGGGTGTGTCCCTTCTGCTAATGGAAGATGAAAGTATTTGCATCACCATGCCTCCGGCTTTTATATTACAATTATAATTTCTTCATAACAAAACATATTGAATTGAACATAAAAAATAAGAATTTATCTCTCAATTTAGGGCGTAAAGTCACTCTAACAAACTCTGGAATATGCGGTTTTCCAGATTTACCATTTTATTTTGCGTTTTACAAAAATATTATTTATTCGCGAAGCGGCTGCACTACGATAATGAGATGAATTATCCCGTCTGGGAAATTATAGTATCTTAGTTTATGGATGAGACTGTCATGCCATACTCTATCGAAGGCCTTTTCTATGTCCGGGAAGACTGAACCAATTGAGCGGTTCCTGTTGAAGCCCTCGGTTACATGTTCAACCACCTCAGCAGTTGTAGCGTCGTGGAATGTAAGTTCTTAAGCCAAATTGCTCCGGCCCCAGGATGTTATGTGTATGTATGTGCTCATTGATACGCTTAAAACCCTCGAAGCAGCATTTGACCCGGTACCGCATCGATGAATGACTGATGATTTAGTTCGTCGACCCTAAAACACGTATTTTGGAATTCAACATTTCGCTCACGTACAATCGTCCTATCGCAATAAATAAAATACCGTTGGAAAGCTAATGTTCAGTAGATGAAAAAAAAATACCACAAAACGTTATAAAAATATTCCAAAAATTGGTAAAGTTTGCATATTTTTGTTACGTAACGTCAAAGATTTGCGCTGACAAGTTGTAAACAAATATGACATCATTTTTCTATAATGTTCCCAAATTGATATATCTGTCAAACAGATCGACCATAACACTGTTCTATAGATCGCATCTTTCTCTTTCGATCTGTGCTTTCGTAATCTTTGTGTGAGCGAATTGGAGTGTGTTTGTTTCCATTAAGTCAGTGAAAACAGGATCCGAAGAGTGAGAGTTTGGTTGAAACGCAGGCTCGAGGAAGACAGCAAAGAGATTCGCCTTGTCACCTGGGTCACCAACTTGTCCGTTAGGTCCAACTAATTGTGGATAGCACAAAAGTTTCCGTATAAAATATTTAGCTAACGGCCAAACTGGTGTATCAGTAATGTTCAGCTTTGACTGTTCCGCCTGGAAGCTGTCGGCTGTAATATTTAGTATCTCCTGTCTAATTCATCTCTTGAGGCGATTAATTGTGGTGTGTGGAAGAAATCTGTTTACACCCTGTTGGAATGCCCTTCTTAACCTATTGCGATGCTTAATCACCCGAAGTATGTATTTTGTAATGTAAGTGTGATGCTGGGGCTGACATTTGATTGGTACTGCAGCTTCTGTCGCAGTTTGTATTGCCGTTGTCAGTAAAGAGACGGCAGTGTTTACATAATGTGTCGTTCGAACATCCAAGACGGCGGAAATAATCCAAATTAGCTAGTCTGTGGTTCAATACCCGTCTGTGTTCCTTCGTTATGGGGTTTCATGCAACAGCCATATTGACGGGATAGTGATTCGAGTTCAGATCCCTATCTACGTGCAAACGTTGCGCCACACGCAACGCGTCCCTTAACGAGGGCCTAGTCCAGAATGTCCTCCGTGTTGTGTGTGCTAATGTTGTGTGGTGACTCGAGTGAAGCCATGACTAGAACATCTCTTATTTCTATGTATTTGTGCAGGTAATGTCCACTCGTGTTTGTATGTTTACAGCCCCAGCGTGTATGTTTTGAATTTAAATTTCCCTCAATGACATCTTTGTTTGAAGTTAAGAGGAGGAGTTCAATGTCCCGAATGTTAATTGTGCGCGGGAGATTATATGTAGCAATTAGTGTTGTTATTCACCCGTTGAGCTCAACTCGTGTAAGTGTGGGCACCAATAATTCTATATGTTTTACGGTCTTATGTATTATTATTGCCGTACCGCCGCGGCTCCTATCTTCTCTGTCAGTGCGGTAGACTTTGAAATTTTGAATAGTGAATTTATCATGCGACTTTAAGTGAGTTTATGTGAGTAAAGCTATTTTGTAGTTATTTCTTTGCATATAGCGAAGGAGTTCCATTGGCATTCCAGCACAAAACTTGTTATTTACTGTCCATCATTGATTGATATGACGTATTGGAAGAAGGAGGTCAGGAAAGAGCTGAAAGTGATGGGTGGGGAGGTAAGGAGGGAGATCATGAAGGATCCCAGGTTTCCCGTGAATGAGTCCCAGGTAAGAACACGGATCAAGATGTGGAGGAAAGGTTCAAATGTGGATTGTATCCAATCCGTGTTGTTGGGTGTGCCTGTCTTAACCATGTTTGGTGAGGAGGATGCTTCTTCTGTCTGTGAAAGCAGCTACAGGAGTGGGAAGAGCCGCCGCTGGAGCAACCTTGGATGGAGTGGACGGCGTTGGACCGTAGGCCTGATATTCGTCTGCTCCCTCGGGGAAGGACAGTCTTTAGACTTGGGTACCAGGGTTTCAATTGCCTCAGGGGCCTTCGCTACCTCCGCCACAATAATTGTAGATAATGGTGTGGATGTTGTGTTAATGTGTGTCTTTGGTTTCGATGCTTGCGCGTAAGAGACATTTGGACGTGTAGGTCTGATAGGCAGTCGGGGTTGTGTAGTGGTCTTGGTGTGTTGTTGAGGTGTTCCATCACCACTAGCTCTAGACCTTTTCGCCTGGAGCGAGCGTGCTGCCCTTTTCTGTCCTCGCATCCACTATAACTTGCAGTATGCCATTTCCCACAAAGGATGCACTTGACGTCCTCGCGTACAGTCGTGCATTCCTTAGAGGAGTGTTCCTCTCTTCACTTCACACACAGTAACTTGGCCTTTCAAAAGCTAGTTGTGTGGACCAATCTTTGTTATAGAGTGGAAATTTAGGAACCCTGTAGAGTTCAATGCGGACTCTTATATAGAGAACCTCTCTTATTTCCATCATATCGCTAGCATCCTTATGGGATGTCAGTTCAGCAAGGAACATCAGTAGAGGTTCCTTACTAAAGTGTACACGCATTTGCGATACCTTCAGCACTCCGAATCCTCTGCTCTTTAGGTCGTCTCCGATTTCGGAGGGGAGCGTCCGCTCGATCACGCCCCGAATCAACACCATGTATGTGCGTTCGCTATCAAGGGGGAATATGGTGTGGAATGTTTTGCTTCTCCAGTAATCTTTGTAGGTTGACGTAGTCACCATACGTGGAGGTCTGGAGTCGCACTACATCATTAACTTTAACCTCCGTGTAGTGATACGATTTTTACTCGGTGTTAAAGTTTTTATTTATGTCATGTAATCTAGTTTTGTCCGAGTAAATGGTAATGGTAGGTATTTTACGCGCTGCCTCTTTAGTCGATACTGATGCAGGACCAGTACTGTTCCCATCAGCTTGGGCCTATGGGCCTAACACAGGCTTCTGCACCACGTCTGTTGAGGGTTTTGGAACGGATCCACGACTACTTGGAAGAGGGACTTTAAAGCTCTCCTGGGCCGAGTTACCGTCAGTACAGGATAACTTTCTTATTCTCTCTACCGTTCCTCGCTTCACCTCTTTGTCCGAGTCGGTTGAGACTTTCCTCTTCCGCCGATATACCTTCCGATACTTGGTAAAGTCATCGGCGGTTGAGCTGTCAATATTCATTGAATCTTCCTCACTCTCGAGAGTCAGATGGGATCGCAGCTGGCCCTGGAAGAGACCTTCCTCTGCGGGAACAACTAGCTGATCATCCACAGGGTTATTAACTAGTTGGTACCGGAAAGGTTCATGCAGATCTAAAATATTTTCTATTTAGGAAAATAGTATAGGTTTACTATTTTACAGGTGTGGTGGGGGATGTGGAAATAACCTATTGCATAGCCTATATTAAATAAATAGCCTATTATATTTAACCTATACTATTATTGTCCTGTCACTAGTAATAAAAAACTTAGAATATTTTAAGAACTAAGTGCACAGTAGCACTAGTCACATATCATTGAGAATATCTAAATTAGTGATGATTTATTTTATACAATCAAATTTTACAACAAACTAACACACACTTTTTATGCACATGTTTGCAAACACATTTGTAGGTTAGCCATCACCAGCCTTTCCTCCTTCATCTTAGAGGGAATGAAAAAATAATCATAGTTTGAATTAATTTGTAGAGAGTGCAGCACTTACCAAGTCGTATTTTATCTAGTGGCATACACCGCCTATAATATTGCAATGTTGAATGGGCGAGTAAATAGTAAACAACAAGATAGCAGTAGAATATTACTACGAATGTATCAGGAGGCTATGAATTGCAAGAGCAGGTTCACCTGTCGAGTTGTGAAAGTATTGAATTAAATTGTAGGTAATGTTAAAGTGTATTGGTAGTTCAAGGGGTCGTATCCATTAGGGTAAGCTTGGTGTTACACAGCTTTTTTGAACCTCATTATTGTATATATCACTACTCTCTTGTCGTAGGCGATCTGTTATCGTAGAGTGGTATCATTACATGCAGAATTGAAACTGTAAATTGTGTGTTTAAAGTTAAATTACTCATGAGCTACGAACAAATAAAAGTAGCTACAGGAGTGGGAAGAGCCGCCGATGGAGCTACCTTGGATGGAGTAGACGGCGTTGGACCCTAGGCCTGATATTGGTCTGCTCCCTCGATGAAGGACAGTCTTTAAACTTGGGTACCAGGGTTTCAATTGCCGCAGGGGCCTTCGCTACCCCCGCCACAATGGTTGTAGATAATGGTGTGGGTTTTGGGTTAATGTGTGTCTTTGGTTTCGTTGCTTGCGCGTAAGAGACATTTGGACGTGTAGGTCTGATAGGCAGTCGGGGTTGTGTAGTGGTCTTGGTGTGTTGTTGAGGTGTTAAATCACCACTAGCTCTAGACCTTTTCGCCTGGAGCGAGCGTGCTGCCATTTTCTGGGTTTTGCATCCACTATAACTTGCAGTATACCATTTCCCACAAAAGATGCACTTGACGTCCTCGCGTACAGTCGTGCATTCCTTAGAGGAGTGTTCCTCTCTTCACTTCACACACAGTAACTTGGCCTTTCAAAAGCTAGTTGTGTGGACCAATCTTTGTTATAGAGTGGAAATTTAGGAACCCTGTAGAGTTCAATGCGGACTCTTATATAGAGAACCTCTCTTATTTCCATCATATCGCTAGCATCCTTATGGGATGTCAGTTCAGCAAGGAACATCAGTAGAGGTTCCTTACTAAAGTGTACACGCATTTGCGATACCTTCACCACTCCGAATCCTCTGCTCTTTAGGTCGTCTCCAATTTCGGTAGGGAGCGTCCGCTCGCCCACGCCCCGAATCAACACCATGTATGTGCGTTCGCTATCAAGGGGGAATATGGTGTGGAATGTTTTGCTTCTCCAGTAATCTTTGTAGGTTGACGTAGTCACCATACGTGGAGGTCTGGAGTCGCACTCCATCATTAACTTTCACCTCCGTGTAGTGATACGATTTTTACTCGGTGTTAAAGTTTTTATTTATGTCATGTAATCTAGTTTTGTCCGAGTAAATGGTAAGGGCAGGTATTTTACGCGCTGCCTCTTTAGTCGATACTGATGCAGGACCAGTACTGTTCCCATCAGCTTGGGCCTATGGGCCTAACACAGGCTTCTGCACCACGTCTGTTGAGGGTTTTGGAACGGATCCACGACTACTTGGAAGAGGGACTTTAAATCTCTCCTGGGCCGAGTTACCATCAGTACAGGATAACTTTCTTATTCTCTCTACCGTTCCTCGCTTCACCTCTTTGTCCCAGTCGGTTGAGACTTTCCTCTTCCGCCGATATACCTTCCGATACTTGGTAAAGTCATCGGCGGTTGAGCTGTCAATATTCATTGAATCTTCCTCACTCTCGAGAGTCAGATGGGATCGCAGCTGGCCCTGGAAGAGACCTTCCTCTGCGGAAACAACTAGCTGATCATCCACAGGGTTATTAACTAGTTGGTACTGGAAAGGTTCATGCAGATCTAAAATATTTTCTATTTAGGAAAATAGTATAGGTTTACTATTTTACAGGTGTGGTGGGGATGTGGAATTAACCTATTGCATAGCCTATATTAAATATATAGCCTATTATATTTAACCTATACTATTATTGTCCTGTCACTAGTAATAAAAAACTTAGAATATTTTAAGAACTAAGTGCACAGTAGCACTAGTCACATATCATTGAGAATATCTAAATTAGTGATGATTTATTTTATACAATCAGATTTTACAACAAACTAACACACACTTTTTATGCACATGTTTGCAAACACATTTGTAGGTTAGCCATCACCAGCCTTTCCTCCTTCATCTTAGAGGGAATGAAAAAATAATCTAGTTTGAATTAATTTGTAGAGAGTGCAGCACTTACCAAGTCGTATTTTATCTAGTGGCATACACCGCCTATAATATTGCAATGTTGAATGGGCGAGTAGTAAACAACAAGATAGCAGTAGAATATTACTACGAATGTATCAGGAGGCTATGAATTGCAAGAGCAGGTTCACCTGTCGAGTTGTGAAAGTATTGAATGAAATTGTAGGTAATGTTAAAGTGTATTGGTAGCTCAAGGGGTCGTATCCATTAGGGTAAGCTTGGTGTTACACAGCTTTTTTGAACCTCATTATTGTATATATCACTACTCTCTTGTCGTAGGCTATCTGTTATCGTAGAGTGGTATCATTACATGCAGAATTGAAACTGTAAATTGTGTGTTTAAAGTTAAATTACTCATGAGCTACGAACAAATAAAAGTAGCTACAGGAGTGGGAAGAGCCGCCTTGGATGGAGTAGACGGCGTTGGACCCTAGGCCTGATATTGGTCTGCTCCCTCGGTGAAGGACAGTCTTTAGACTTGGGTACCAGGGTTTCAATTGCCGCAGGGGCCTTCGCTACCTCCGCCACAATGGTTGTAGATAATGGTGTGGGTTTTGTGTTAATGTGTGTCTTTGGTTTCGTTGCTTGCGCGTAAGAGACATTTGGACGTGTAGGTCTGATAGGCAGTCGGGGTTGTGTAGTGGTCTTGGTGTGTTGTTGAGGTGTTAAATCACCACTAGCTCTAGACCTTTTCGCCTGGAGCGAGCGTGCTGCCATTTTCTGGGTTTTGCATCCACTATAACTTGCAGTATACCATTTCCCACAAAGGATGCACTTGACGTCCTCGCGTACAGTCGTGCATTCCTTAGAGGAGTGTTCCTCTCTTCACTTCACACACAGTAACTTGGCCTTTCAAAAGCTAGTTGTGTGGACCAATCTTTGTTATAGAGTGGAAATTTAGGAACCCTGTAGAGTTCAATGCGGACTCTTATATAGAGAACCTCTCTTATTTCCATCATATCGCTAGCATCCTTATGGGATGTCAGTTCAGCAAGGAACATCAGTAGAGGTTCCTTACTAAAGTGTACACGCATTTGCGATACCTTCAGCACTCCGAATCCTCTGCTCTTTAGGTCGTCTCCGATTTCGGTGGGGAGCGTCCGCTCGCCCACGCCCCGAATCAACACCATGTATGTGTAGAATATTTTAAGAACTAATTATAATATCTACACTTATACACTCAAATGTATAGCACTAAGCTGTCATAGATTCCCCTGTTCGGTGTGTCTGCACAACACATCACAGGGGAAAAACAATTCACAATAATTCTGCACAGTAGCACTAGTCACATATCATTGAGAATATCTAAATTAGTGATGATTTATTTTATACAATCAGATTTTACAACAAACTAACACACATTTTTTATGCACATGTTTGCAAACACATTTGTATTTTTTTTTTTTTTTTTTTTTTTAAGTTCGCAGGATAGGTGGAAAATCTTCAAAAGATAAAGGGAGAAATCCGCTCTTCCCAATAGTGTGAGCCATCACCAGCCTTTCCTCCTTCATCTTAGAGGGAATGAAAAAATAATCATAGTTTGAATTAATTTGTAGAGAGTGCAGCACTTACCAAGTCGTATTGTATGTAGTGGCATACATCACCTATAAGATTGCAATGTTGAATGGGCGAGTAAATAGTAAACAACAAGATAGCAGTAGAATATTACTACGAATGTATCAGGAGGCTATGAATTGCAAGAGCAGGTTCAACTGTCGAGTTGTGAAAGTATTGAATGAAATTGTAGGTAATGTTAAATTGTATTGGTAGCTCAAGGGGTCGTATCCATTATGGTAAGCTTGGTGTTACACAGCTTTTTTGAACCTCGTTATTGTATATATCACTATTCTCTTGTCGTAGGCTATCTGTTATCGTAGAGTGGTATCATTACATGCAGAATTGAAACTGTAAATTATGTGTTTAAAGTTAAATTACTCATGAGCTACGAACAAATAAAAGGAGCGTGTGCTTAAACCACACGACGTAGGCATATAGGGACAGTTAATTTTATAAAGTCGTAGTCTTTTCGAAGTATTTCAAGCCTAGCGCCAACATTCTGATTGCAACTGTTCTCTGTAGAAACAAGACACTGAAAGCTCATTCATATTTTAAACAATATAGGTCTTTAAAGTTTTGCGAGGAAAATGTCACAGGGGTCGTGTTATGGAGCAACACATCTAGCGTGAAGCGCTGCATGTGAAATGCGTTTTTATTGAAAAGAATAAAAATTGGTTTTAGTCTTTCTTAAACTGTAAATATTTTATAAAATATTATAATATTTTATTACACGTCTACAGAACTCATCTAGGCTTCATCGATCGATGGATATGCTTTAGGGATAAAAAACACTGTTGGAGTGAAACATTTTCAAAAGCCTTTCTGTGTACGCGTCTACAGACCTACTCATAACCATGTTAAAAAATTCATATCTCTAGGCTTCTGGGATCCAGAGATTTGCCTTTGAGGATAAAAAAACACCCTTGGAGTGAAACATTTTAAAAATGCTTTCTTAGTACGCGTTAACAGACCTACGCCAAACCATGTTAAAAGATTCATAGCTCTAGGCTTCTTGGATCCAGAGATAAATTTCAGGAGTAAATAACACTGTTATAGTGGAACATTTTTTAAAACCCTTTCTTAGTACGCGTCTACAGACCTACCACAAACCGTGTCATAAATTTCATAGCTCTAGGATTCGTGGATCAAGAGATATGTTTTAGGGATAAAAAACTCCCTCGGAGTGGAACTTTTCAAAACCCTTTCTTAGTACGCGTCTACAGAGTTGGCCTACCCCAAACCATGTTAAGAAATTCATAGCTCTATGCTTCATGGATCCAGACATCTCTGTTACCAACAATACAAAGAGTACACTCAATCAATCGATAAAACCCTTAGAGTCTGTTGCAGCATTAAAGCTGTTATAATTACACGATTATACAATTATTCCGGTTTTAACAAAAGAAATTAATATTCACCCTTATTCAACTTCAACCACAGTCTGGGTGACAGTCAGTTTACCTTGGTTGAAACAATAAGTTTTTGATCGAGGTAATTCAATTGTACTTCAATAAGTAATTCATTAAACAAAAGTAAATATGGGGGTAAGTGAAGGCTGCACAGTTGTCTGAAAACTAGTTCCCACACAGGATGGAAACAATCTCACAAAGAAAAACGTTTTTGTTATATCTCTTAGTTTGAAAAATATTCACCTTTGAAGTTGACGTTTTATTGCACTTGACTTTACGTAATAAAACCCACTTTTTACTTGGTCATTTTACAAAAATTATTAATTACTAATTCTATTTATAAATTTACCTATTGATTTTATGTTTATTTTAATCTTTATTCATCTTGGTATATTTTCAAGTTAATTGTCTATAACTTTTTATTTATTATTGCAATAAAGTTTACAATTTATAATTTTATAGCCTTTTATCTTAATTTATTATAATTTTTTCTGTTGTTTATTGCTTTCGCTTAAATTAATGAAACGTCCCAAGAATAGTTATTAAAGCCCCTTTTTACTAACTTCCCCATTTAATTTTTTTTTGTTTTTTAAAAATAATTTATGGTTTTCTTATTCTTCCCTCTTATTAACAAACCTTTTATTTATTTCGATTTTTGGTTTTTCATGCTGTTGTTTAAACCTGCATATTTTTTGTTTTATGACAAGTTTTTAATTATCTTGTATTATTTTCCTTTTAATTCAACCCTACTTAACTAGTTTTAATCATAATATCTTTATTTTTTCATAAAATTAGTTCTTGTTACAGGTTTTCATGTCAGATCTTGTCGGCTGATGACTACTGTATCGCTAACGCGTGCTGTAGCTTTACAATTTCTTTATGCAATAAAGTTCTTAAATTAATTGTATGATTTTCTTTTATAAAATCTGGTTTTTTAGTATCGTTTACAGTCCCAACTTTTATTCTGTTTTTTTTTCCTTTCTATTTTTCAGACCAAACTTAAAGTGTAAAGAGATTAGTTAATGGAGGATGGGACTGTCCAATACTTGTATTTAGTCGTACAAGATCAAGCGGAGTTC
The DNA here is from genome assembly GCA_963513935.1 of Aphrophora alni. NCBI lineage: Eukaryota > Metazoa > Arthropoda > Insecta > Hemiptera > Aphrophoridae > Aphrophora > Aphrophora alni. The sequence goes on along the minus strand of OY740765.1, from coordinate 27,723,400 downwards.
TGACCAGTCGAATCATTCTTTCCTTAGCTTCTTGTGGGAAAAACATGAAGAAAAAAAATGAAAAGTCGGTATGGAAAATCGCCGCATCACAACATGTTGGTAAAACTTGAGCACCCCCCTCTGTGGTGATTTTTCAGCATTGTCGTCTACATCACGGAAACAATAGACCTAGTAGAGAAAGGTCAGGTACTAAGGAAGCTTTGCACTCCTTACAGGAAAAGCCTTCAACAAAGAGGGGGGGGAGGATAGAAAGTCATCGTAAACGTCAATGTAGGATGATCCCGCACCCGCCATAAGGAATAACGGATAGATGACCCACTGACAAGAGACCCGATTGGGGGAATCGTTGGATGGTAACTGACAAGGTTAGATGAGATAGCTCAGGGGAAGTCACCAAACAAACCTAATGGAGCGAAAGAAACCCCAAGCGATCACAAGTGTTCTCTCCCCCTTAGAAAACCTCTTAAACAACCCCTTAAAAAGAATATCTAACCTAGAACTCCTTCAAATAATATGAATGAATGATTTATGTGATAACTAATGTAAAACCTTGAAGACAAGTGTCAAGAGATGGATCTAAATCAATACTTGATAATAAATCCCTGAAAAGTTGGTCAAGAGACAGAAAAGAGAGAAAGCCTATAGAACCTCTTCCCTAAATAATTGAAACTATAATAATATATAGAGTGTTATCTAAACGTGTCATTGAGAAAGAGTAGAATATATATGTAAACAAAGATGGCGCCACTAAGTAAATTTTTGAAAGACCAAAAGTTGGTCAGGAGAAAGAGAGGGATTTCAACCAAGAATACAATAACATTAAAAACCTTTGAAAAACCAAAAGTTGGTTAAAGGTGAAAAAAGATAGTGATTTTACCTAACACTAAAAAAATTATTATAATAAATCCCTGAAAGATCAAACGTTGGTCAAGAGATAGAAAAGAGAGGGATCTCACCCAATACTTGAAAACATAAGATATAAAATTATTAGGGTTGAAAAAGGAAAGCGACTCTACGATTTCTCTTTTAGAAGGGTTCAACAGACTAGGAGAAACCGAAACTTTCCAAAAATAACGAAAAATTCAAAAACAACCAATAGGAAGGACGAAATCCTATTTTTTTTGAATTTGTGAAAGTTAGTGTGGCGTTGCCGCTAAACTGAGGAGAGAAAGAAAAAAGGAGTCTTCTACTAGCAGCGAGGGAGTAAGGAGCGACTCTAGAGACTGGTTGTCTCCGAGTCACCAACATAGTATCAGCTTTTTAATAAAATTTAGTAAAGTATAACTTCTAGCCTTCAGCGAAAAGTATTGAGTATTAGCTTCAGCGAGAGATTAAATTAGTAGCCTTCAGCAAAGTACAAAGATTGATATTCGCCTTCAGCAGATAGGAGTTTGATTCGTCGTCTTCAACGCGAAGAAAACGTTGTTCATCGTCACCTTGGGAGAAGGAGATTATCTCGTCATCACCAGGATCCATCATCAAGGAGCAAGTGTGTGCATCGAAAGTGGTTTTTTAAGGGTTAAATAATAAAGGGGAAAGTGCCAGTTGGGGTTTTGTGAAAGTGTGTTTTCATCGAAAGAGGGACCAGGACAAGGATTGATAAGTACCATATGTTTTCTATTAATATCTTTTTAATACTATTTTAATTTCGTTTTGCTTGAGCTTCCAAAGGATTCCCACCGAGATTGTAGATTTAAGTTTTGTTAGTATAGGAAATTAAATTGCACCAAGAGTCAGTAAATTTAATCATTTCATTTGTTTTGTATATCAAGAGCTAGCCGAGGAGTAAATTGGAGAGATTGATAAATTTGAAATTGTTTTTTTTTGGAGAGTATAAAAGTAATTGAGAGAAAGGTAAATTAACTTAAAGTAAAAGTAATAAAAAAAAAAGCAGTAGAAGAAATATATTTGCCCGTATTGAAATTTGTGTTTGTTTAAATATTAGATTGTTAGAAATAAGGAATGAAAGTTGTATGAATGTCTAATACATTTTAGAATAAGTTGCTAAAATTAAGTTGCTAAATGTGTAACTATCCTTACGTACAACAAATTGTTACTTGTTTGTTCTGCGCTAAAATAAATTGAGTTTTAAAATTTTAAAGAATCGTGTATTGACCAAATAATTTCAGTACCAAAATAAATCATAATTAAATCCTAAATAAGTAAGTAAAAGAAATAAAAGTAAAGTAAAAGGTTTTTTATATAACATAAAAAGAAAGGTGAATGTTATACTATTGATAGTAATGAATTTTCCGAAATTAACAAGTTATCATCACCACCTGTGACTATTTCCGAAATAGTGTTGTCGCCCCAAACAGATTTACAAGCAACTACCCAGACACGACGTACAAGATAGGTTACTTTATGAACTTATTGATTCATTTATGGATGATTACGTAGAGGGGAATGAAACGTAAACATGATAGCAAATCCACATTGTAGCCCTGACGCACAAATAGGGCAGGGACAAGATAATTTTGAAATAATTAACGATATTTCAAGAGTGTATAAAAAAATTTAAAACTGATTTTAGAGAAGTAACATTTAAATTTAGAGAACCACGTGCAGACAAAAATAAGCCTCAATGGCATAAACATGTGTTTGACTTCCTTTTAGATTTTAAAATATCAATAGACTACTATTGGTGATGATAGAGTAGGACTTACAATTATTAATGCCGAAAAACCGGAACAAAGGCCCATAGGCATTATTATACGTAGGACAGATCAGTTAAATACTGATGTAGTATTACAAACTGTAGAAAATAATGTATAATGTAATGAAACATTTTTTATTGACGGACCTATGCATGTGAAACTATTACATATAAATATGCCTAGAGGAGGTGCAGGAGGAAGAGGAAAGGTTAACTAATTCATCGTCATTTAGTGAATTTTGCAAAAAAGAAGTATAATTGTAATTAACAATGACGATAACCAATGCCTTAGTTGAGCCATAGCAATAGCAATTGCGCACTCGAAAAAAAAGATGAAAATGAAGATAGTAATAAGTATTATAAGCAAATAAGAGAACCAGAAAGGTATTTACAACAACAGGAAGCTGTACAACTTTGTGAAGCTGTAGGTGTAAATTTAACAAAAGGAGGTGGTATTGACCAGATAAAAGTATTTCAAAATTATTTACACCAGTATAAAATAACAGTACTTAGTGATAGAAGGGGTCGTGGGACGATATTTGAAGGACCTGACGGACATATAAACCTTGATTTAAATCACATTTCAATGTTACAGTATTACGTCAATAACAGGTGCATTTACGACTAACTTTTATTGTCGAAATTGCAAGTTTGGTTATCATAAACAACAACAGCACTTGTGCCCCTTAAAATGTTTATCATGTAACAATTCTCCAATATGTACAAGTACAGAAACACGGAAATGTCAACAATGTAATAGGTTTTTTTAAAAGTGTTGAATGTTTTAATAATCATATGTTACCAATATATAAAAAACAAACCGATTTTGGGTTATTCTCGACTACTAAATAAAATAAAATTTTTATTAAAAAAAAACACTTTTCTAAAGAAATTATGAATTTTAGGAGCCCAGACTTAAATTTTATGAATTTTTTAATTTAAAATTTTAAGACCACAATCGTCACTTTGTAATTTACGTTTGAAATAGTTCTTTGTACAAAGTGTGTTTTTTTAAATCTTTATTTGTTTCTTTTTTTTATGAAAGTAGGTTTAAAAAAAAAAATTGTATTTTTTAGTTATAAACAAATATTCTATTTTTCAATTCGTCTGGCAAATAGGATGGCTTTGTTCCGACAAATGTGAACGTTGCAACTTGGCTGTGAGTTGACCTCAAGAAACTCAAGTCCTACAGTTTAGCCAAATTAGTGTTTTCACAATTTCTTTAATTCAATTTATGTTTAACGACATAATTCCCATGATATTTATTTACGCTAACAGTTATTTAAATTCGCCTCTGGAATTTGTGTTGCGTTGTAAATCGATAATTGGAAATTCCGAAAACACTAAAAAGAACTGTATAGTAAACTAATTAGCTTTATAACGTTTCTCCTTCTTTTTTAAAGAAGATAAAAAAAGAATCAAATAGAGATTTTAAAAAACACACTTTGTACAAAGAACTATTTCAAACGTAAATTACAAAGTGACGTTTGTGGTATTAAAATTTTATATACAAAACTTCATAAAATTTAAGTCTGGGCTCCTAAAATTCATAATTTCTTTAGAAAAGTGTTTTTTTTTTTTTTTTTTAAATTAAAATTTAATTTTTATCTTACGTCTTGTCTTATCTGATCAAAGTAAATCTACTTCGACAGTGTTTCAAACATTGTATATAAGCTGGCCAAGAAGGTATCTCGCTTACCACTCAGCTAGCTTAAACTCAATACATGTTACCGCTCTAGTATCAATGTATATACCGTAGTGTATTGATGGTAATCTCCAAAAATTTCGAGCTCCGTTTTTCAATGATATTCACATTTTATGACCTCAAGAAACTCTAAAAAGTTATTTTAAACATGCTGTCCGTCCATCATCGTTGTCTTTGTTGATTATATTTTGAGGTTCTGCTTGTATTACATTGTATGTTGAGGCTGGGTAACATCTACGATGGCGATGGTGCTCATCAACTTGTTTTACAATATATTTAAAAATAAAACTTATAGTACAATATATGATAGTATTGTTATATACTTTTCATTTTGAAAATAATAGTAGGAGAAGCTTCAAATATGTTCAAGATATTGAGAATGGAAGAAAGTTTTTAACACTGTCTAATCGTGATCAAAGAAGTCGTTCGTGTTTTCTTGACAGAGTAAGGAATAACTTCTTTATTTAGTAATACAAAATACAAAGTGAAAGAATTACGTTAGGAAAAACAATCAATGATGTGATTGTCGTAAATATATCCTTTTAAAAACATCTGATATTAAAAAAAAATTATTATAAAATGTCTATAAACAACTACAAAGCTTGATTTTAGAAGACGTTTAAATGGTTTAATAAAAAAAGCTGAACATAAATATTGGTATAACATCGATAGAATACAGTCTATGAATTGATGTAAAAAACAGTGTAATGTGGTAAACAATTATTGTTTCTTATAAAATTACATACAATCAACACTACCCAAATTTGAGTCTTGTCGGTAATAGTTTGAAATAATCCAAAAGATAACGCTGTGGATTACAGTCTACTTTATCGACAACAGTAAGTTCCTAGATTTCCAGGTTTTTAACTAAATATTATGTACATTGATTCTATACTGTAGTAAATTGCATTGTTTATAACTAAATCTACTCTCTGCGGATGATTTCTATAAAGTTTTTGACTGAAATGGACTTGTATAAAATTCAAATTTCAACGTTTAATTTTCTGAACTTTAAGTGCTTGTAATTCCTAAACGGCTACATATTTTAAAAAATACCCAAAAATAAAACGGTGTAAATAATAGCCTAAATTTTAAATCTCCCATAGAACGTAGATTCTAAATAAAATTAAAATTAAAAAATATACGATTTCCTAAATCGCCTATTGAATACACTTTTCGTCCCATATTAATTATTTTTTTTTACAATTAATTATTACTCTGTTCCATTATTACACCATCTTTAAATATATAGTTTCTAGTCTTTATATAGAAATACAAATTGTAGGGATTTAATATTTAGTTTTTTTATATAAAGCAAAAAAAAAAAAACAGAAAATAATAGATTGGGTGCTATTTGTCCTTTGTTTCTCAGTTAGGTTTTTAAATACACGCTTCTTTTTTTAAATTTGATGACGTTGTAAGAAAACATATTACTTTATGACAAACAGAGTAAATTAATTGGGTAAGCGAGAACATTCTTCGCTCTAATGTTAAGACTGTTTTGTATTAGCGCCCAACAACGTTAGGCATTTACAAAAATTAGGTAAGAATCCGTTTACCTGAATAGTGAATGACTGAAGTGATTGAGCATTCACTATTCAACGAGTTTCCTAAACCACGTCGAAACATGTAACTCATACTAATGTGCATTACTACAATGAGAATGTCGAGTTCTTTATGTTTTTTCTCTCAGAACTTTAATATTTAAATACTAATTTCACTAATTGAATTCATTATATAAATAAATTTACAATTAAAAAGTAATAAAAACTATAAAAAGTCAATAATTTTTATTGTTATAAATAAATAACTTAAAAAACCGACGACACGATCTACAACGCCATCTAGCGGCTACTTTGTGGAACGTTTGCAAACAAGCTTTTTTTTTTTTTTTTTTTTTAAATTTCGCAGGATAGGTGGAAAATCTTCAAAAGACAAAGGGAGAAATCCGCTATACAGTGTTTTACCGATTACAGTATATATGTTATTTATATGAGTTGACGGACTTCCTCTTAGGTTTTTATCTGTTAATAGTAATAAAAATAGACTATCCGCCAATTAACCAATTATATTGTAAGCTCCTTAGAAACCATTTAAATATAACAATTTTTCAAATCCCACGTGGACCGTAACAAACACTCATATTTTATACGTTTACCACCATTCAGTCAAAGCTACTATCATTCATAATAGCAAAATTATCTGTCACTCGCACTCATTAACTAGGTAATATCTTTACTGTAGAACACAACTACAATTTTAACAACTACCAAATTTAATCATGTGCATAAAATCAAACTAGTTACAAAATAAATAACTAAATTTAATCATAATAAATGAAATTTTTTCCTGAATTTCCGTATGTTATAACTAAAATTGATATTAATTCGTCGGTTTGAAAACCGTGTAGTGGTAGGCCTACCTAGCCGACCCTAAAGGCACAAACAGCCTACAAGGATTATAAAACATACTAAATCGGCCCTTCACTAATTACCTTATTTACAAATTACAAAACCAGTGTCCACGAATTTTAAATTAGGCCTTGTCATGTGTCATCTGAAAAAAAATAAAACATCACGAAAAGGCTACAGTTTAGCCAAAATAGTGTTTTCACAATTTCTTTAATTCGATTTATGTTTACCGACATAATTCCCATGATATTTATTTACGCTAACAGTTCTTTAAATTCGCCTTTAGAATTTGTGTTGCGTTGTAAATCGATAATTGGAAATTCCGAAAACACTAAAAAGAACTGTATAGTAAACTAATTAGGTTTATTACGTTTCTCCTTCATTTTTAAGAACTACTGGATTAATTTTTATGAAATATATCATAAATATTTGGTCTAGATGTGTAATATAATTATGTATTATATATGGCTTATGATTGATTCTAACATAAAAATTGACGATACGTTCCATAACGCCATCTAGCGTCAATTCTGTGAATCATTTGCAAAGTACACTATTGGGAAGATCGGATATCTCCCTTTGTCTTTTGAAGATTTTCCACCTCCTACGAAAAAAAAAAAAAAAGAAACCAGTACATTGGTAATGGTTTAATGCTTATAGCTGAATTACCATTTATGCCCAGCAACGCTAGGCATTTCAAAAATTAAATTTATACCTATTATAAACTCCTCGTCTTACAAAAATACGTCAAAATATCTAAGTGAATCTACTGTGTATTATTTGAGTGAGAGTGTAGAGTTTGTAACTTTTTTTTTTCAGAACTCAAATATTTAAATAAAGATCCCACTAACTTACTTCATTAAAAAAATATATATATAATAAAAATTATAATAAAAACTCTAAAATATAATTATATATTGCTTATGGATAATTCAAACTTACACCGACGATACGTTTTACAACGGCATCTAGCGTCAAATCTGTGAAACGTTTGCAAACAAGTAATTACTTAAATTCAAAACATACACGCTGGGGCTGCAGACATACAAACTCAAGTGGGGGAATCCTTTACCGTTACATCGAATCAAACAATGCCATTCTACTGGCTCCCACTGAACCAACACACCTTAGCACTCACAACACAGAAGACATCCTCGACTTGGCTATTGCTAAGGGCTTGACGGTATCACCGCAGCTGCACGTAGATAGGGATTTGAATTCAGATCACTATCCTGTCGTAATGGCGGTGGCTGGCAATCCTATTAGCAAGGAGCCAAGAGAGGTGCTGAACTACCGACTTGCTGACTGGGAGATGTTCCGCCAGCAAGTGGATGGCTCATTACCTAACTCTGATGAGGTTCTGTCTCCTCAGGACATTGATAATGCTGTTTACAAACTAACAGCAGCCATACAGGACGCGACGAAAGCCGCAGTCCCGATTAAATGCCAGCCTCGGCATCACACGTTCATACCACGACACATACTTGCGCTCATCAAGCGTCGCAATAGGCTAAGAAGGGCATTACAGCAGGGAGTAAATAGATGTACACCACGTACACAACTAAACCGTCTCAAGAGACGAATTAAGATAGAACTAACTCAATTTCGAGCTGAAGGCTTCCAAGCCGAATTGGTCAGTCTAGATGTCAGTGAGAAACCCGTATGGCCACTTGTAAAACACTTTACACGTTCACCTATGTGCTATCCCCCACTAATAGGCCCTCATGGACAGGTGGGGGACCCGGATGATAAGGTAAATCTATTTGCTGACACCCTGGAACAAGCGTTTCAACCAAATACTCAGCCCTCTGACCCAGTTTTCACTGACACTGTTGAAAACAACACTTTACAATTCGCCTACTCTCCTCACCAACACTCTATACACAAAACAACCCTCACAGAAATTAAGTGGGCGATTTCACACACAAAGGCCAGGAAAGCTCCTGGGCCAGACACTATTGGAAATACAACACTCAAAAACTTATCGGAGAAAGCGCTCAGGTTCTTTACAAACATATGTAATGCAATTCTCCGCACTCAACATTTCCCTGCTGCTTGGAAAGAAGCTAAAATATTAGTTTTTCCCAAGCTGGGGAAGGACAAGCATAGGCCCGAATCCTACAGACCCATTAGTTTGCTGAATACAATGAGCAAGGTCTTTGAGAAGATCCTGCTCAAACGTATCAACAAACATATACACACACACAACATCTTGAGGCCGGAGCAATTCGGTTTCAGAACCAAACACTCCACAACACTTCAACTGCTGAGAGTTGTTGAATACGCTACCAGGGGTTTCAATGGTAATCAGTCGACCGGGTCAGTCTTCCTGGATATTGAAAAGGCCTTTGATAGGGTTTGGCACAGTGGTCTAATAGACAAACTTAGGCAATACAACTTCCCAGACGGGCTGATACACCTCATTAGGTCTTACCTAGCAGACCGCAAGTTCAGGGTTGATGTAGACCAAACAACATCCACACAGAGGACAATACAAGCTGGCGTGCCTCAAGGTTCGCTCATCGGGCCCGTATTGTTCAATATCTACATCAACGACATTCCAACACTTGATAACACCAATGTGGCTATATATGCTGACGACACCGCGATATCCGCACAGTCATGGCAACCATGTATGATCTACAGTAGGCTACAAACTTCACTAAACAATATAGAGCCATGGCTTAGAGCCTGGAGAGTAAAGGTAAATGTGTCCAAGTGCCAGGCGCTTTTGCTCTCTAAAAGAAACTCACACACCATTAATACTCCTTTACGCTTATTCAATGAAGATATACACTGGCATGGCCAGGTCAAGTACCTCGGGGTCATCCTAGATAGGAAACTGACTTGGTCTGCCCACATATCCGACACAATTAAAAGAGCAAACATGACACTGTCACAACTATATCCATTGCTCAATAAAACAAGTTCTCTTGAATTGAGAACAGCCACCATAATCTATTTATCTATACTTAGAAGCGTCATTACCTATGCAGCGCCCGTCTGGGGACACACTGGGGACACACACATGCGCAGGCTACAGATATTCCAAAACAAGGTTTTGAGAATAATCACTAAAGCACCAATGTGCACCAGAGTTAGGACCTTACATAAAGACTTAAATGTGCCGTTCATCAAACAACACATTCAACAATTATCAGCTAATCTCTACAAGGGGGCACATGCACACCCAACATCAACACTAATCTCTTCACTAGGTACATACGACACAACATTTGACAAACACAGACGGCCGCTGTCCTTATTCGCACGACCGACCTTGATCTCTCGTTTGGGCCTATAAAGCCATGCATAGCCTACTTCATACCTAAATTTCACCTCTTTGCTTTCTAGCTCTGTTTCAGATCAAAGGGTGCACCGCAGCGGCATGAGCCAAGCTGTCGCCACCAGGATGCAGTTGCATGCAGTCTAATCTTGCACGCTTATTTCAGTAATCGAGTAGGCAGCAGAAGAAGATGTAGCTTGTATGTATCTCCTCCAATAAATTCACTAACAAGGTATTTGTAAGGTAACTCCCATCCTTCACCTTGCACGCCACATCTACCAAACCTGGGCTCCTGCATGATCTGTCGCGAGGTTTTACCTGACTGGACTCTGTCAAGTCAGGTCTTTACCTCGTCCTTCGCGCGGATACATAAAGTTCTGCTTTCTTCCACATTTACAATCTCGATACGCCCATGGAAAGAGCTTCTCAGCTTGGTACATGGAAAACCTTTCCTGTTTCCTTGTCCCACGCGATAGGGGTACTAACAGGAAGGAAGGTGGTTTTTAGTGAGTAAGAATCTCACACTATTGGGAAGAGCGGATTTCTCCCTTTGTCTTTTGAAGATTTTCCACCTATCCTGCGAAATTAAAAAAAAAAAAAAAAAAAAAAAAAAATTTGTAAGTATTTATTTGGAAGGTACTTATTATCTGTATACAGTAACTTGGCGCCTGGACCCTTGGATACACCTACATTATTACGTTTATAAAAGCCATTTATATAGCCATGTTTATTCAATACTTCATTTCTACTTGTCAGGAAGTTAAATAAAAACAACAATATTGTTAAGCATGTTTACATAATTACAAGCACTATTTACATACATTAGTTATTTAAAGTAGGTTATAATTCTATGAATCCAATTTCAATTTAAATACTTCAATCGTGTATTAACATTGTTATAAAATTGTATTGAATCAATATTGGTTTGAATCTAAATAATAAAGTATTTTATTTATGAGAAATTAAATTCAATCAAAAGAAAATTAAAGATAATACAATTACAATTTATTAATTCGGTAAAATTAAAATAAAACACGAAAATAAAACTACACCAATAATTACACGATTTCGCACTGAAGTTGTCAACTTACTTACATACTAAATATTCGCATACTATATTTACTAGTTAGGTTATATTTCTATGTACAACAGCTATTTTCAATCAGCCAGAAGAGCTTTCTACTAGCGGCCATCGCGCGTCGTGCACCGTGACTGCAAACATAGTATACGAAACATAATGTATACTCGTTCAAATATACGTACATATATTCACGTTTACAATTAGTACTGGATTAATTAACGTCATTCTAAACATAAGTAAGACATGTAAAATTCCACTAAAGTGTTTCACATTTACATTATTACCTGACGAAAATAAAATTCATTTGCTATAATGCTATTATTTAATTCAATATTATTTCATCACATGAATTGTTTTAACAAGATCATTTTACTTTTTCGTAGAATGCACTATTTCTTTATTACTGTGTTTGCTTAAAATCGGCTTTAATGATTTTCATAAAGTTTTCTTCAAATGTAGTCTCTAAGGGCCCAAACAAAATAAAAGTTCACCATCTTTCATATAATGCCGGTTCTTGAGTATTCGGTTAAAAAAAAAAAAATCGACTACGGGGATGATACAAAATTCTTAATTGCAAGTCATCAAAATATTACGGTTCGTTAAAAATTGGCAAAAACAATAATCAACCTTGACGCCGTCATTGTATCCCAATTTTGTACACAATTGAAGCCCAACTTAAACAATAATATTTCATTAAAATAATATTTCTATCTTTACACAATAACAGAATACCATGCGTCGAACACTTATACAGTTTACAATGCATTGAGTCAAGTTATATGATCATTGATTTTTTATATATTTTACTAGGGAATGTTTGTAAATATACTGGATGAGGCGTTGTAGAATTTCCGAAGGAAATAAAATTGACAAATGGCCGAAGGTGATCAATATTTGTTGGTATCGCAATGTACACAATAAATTAGAAGCAGGTAATCGTTTGGTAGAGGACATTCAAAATGAAATTACGGATGCAGATATACTTGACAAATTATCATTTTGTAAGAAACAATTAAATTTAACATTAAAAAAAGAGAGTTTCATATTTTGCAACTATTCCCTTTTTTCAAATTTACTAGTGTCTAAAGAAAACATTATACGATCAAAGTTTTAAACAATGCCTCAACCAGTATACAGGGTGTCTGAAAAGTATAAGAACGCCGTTATATTTTTAGAACCATTGCAGATTAAGCAATAAAACTTAGCACATCAACACTACACCTTAAAATCTACTTTTTGAAGCAACTGTCAATTTTTCATCTCCTTACCGCGACGGCCCGCAGGGAGTCAGAAGAAAATCTTAAATGAGAGCATAGGTCGAGTTTTACATGAAACTAAAGGTCTCTGTTAGAAGAATACAATGCTGCAAATCCTACCTCGGAAGGTTCATCCTATACAAAATGGCGGCGGCTTAAGGTTACGATGTTGGGCTTTGTTGAAAATGGCTTAATTTTCTTTCTTGGAACGAGTAATATAAGTAAAACCCAGACAATCCACACCGGATGTAAGGAACCATTTTTCTGCATAGTGAGTGACTTTTCACCTCCAGTGGGAACGGTCCACGAGGAGGACGGAGAAATTCCCCCCCCCCCCTGACTATTCCACGGCATCGACCGTAGCGATACCTATTCGGTTTCGCAAGTAATGCTGCGATACACGATGCGGGACCTTTAGGACCTTCGCGGCCATGCAATTTTTTTTATATATGGGAATCAAACCCTCGTACCTACCCCATCCCAACCATACATATCCATTTGTTTGACCACCATTTGGTATTTATTATTGTATGAACTAACTGTTGCGAATATTGTGTTCTGTCACACTACGCAACAGATAGGAGTTGTTATTGTTTTCAGTCATTATGTGCACAGTCAATAAATTACACTTCAGAGTGTGATTTCGACTTGCAACAATCAATGTGTTAGTATATTTGTTGCTTATATTGGATCTCGTTGTTTTTTAGGAATATTTTGTTTAAAATTTGTAGTTTCCCTTTCGGTTACTTACAATTAAAATTTACCCCACATTTTTTGTTAAAATTAACCTTTTGGGTTGATGTCGTTTCGGAGGGTTACAGGAAACCACTAGTTCATAAAACATTGTAAACTATACCTAGGGCCAGCCCAAAAAAATAAACAAAATAAAAATAAAATTAAAAAAATTAAAAAAAATAAAAAATAATATTTAAAAAAATAAATAAAACCAAACTAAAGTTCGGCCATTCAAATTACAACACACCCCATTTCACAATCATACCTTCCCACCTCCCATTACCACCCAATATTTCCTTATACATAATTTCTAAGCAATAGTTTTTAAACTATATATTATCACCAACATCTCATACATAGCGTAGCCTGTAAAGTGAGATTACACTACCCTTAACACCTTACACACCTTAACTTCAATACATAGCCCTTTTTTCTACTCTATCCCCCAACATCACCTTACCCTATATTTACCTTTACTTCAGTTCCTATCCTTCCTATCAACCCACTTAAACTGTCAGAGCGAACCAGCGCTCCTACCCAGCCTCCAAAAAATGTATGACCAGTAAATCTTTTCTTCAACAGCCATCAAATTAGTAGGTTACCGAAGTATTATGAGTAGGAACCGAAGAAATAAATCGAAACATGCCGTCAACCAAGCATGGCTGACAAGGTGGTCCTCACATGAGGGAATCTTGGCTAGGTAGGCAAATCCAGCGCAACTGCCATGTTAAGTTTAACAGACTGTACCTTTCTACAGCTATCCGCCCTATCCTTCTCACTCGCTAAATTCCACCCACATTATTAACATTATCTCCGTTTACCCCTTCTTCTCAATTTATTCTCAATCCTACGGCTATTTTATATATATTTAATTCTCTGTTCACCAAACACCTTTTTTTCTTTAAAAAACTACAGCCAACCTTCCCCTTAGTCATCCTGTCTCGCCGTAATCGCACTCCGCGTAATATCTGTTACATCCATTTTATTTTTATTTAAATTAAGTTTCCGCAATATATATATTATAACGAAATAGAGGGCTCCCAAAAGGTCAGTGCTCGGCAGGCCATAAATTGTAAAGAGTTGAAAGGGTTGACAGCTAGAAAAACTATTCTAACATTAGTCACAGATCTCAAGAAGTCAAATAAACCATTCCAAAAGTCAATGCCTTCAACTGAAAATGTTTGAAATGGACCAATGAAAGAAATTGCGTCAACGTACAAGATTTAAAATAAGCCAATGAAGGAAGATGATCGGAATAAAGCATTTTAAATTAGAACTTATATATAGGGGTGGAAGAGAGGCGCACGAGGTCTTTCCTTTTTGGTTGTTACTGTTTGAAGGAGGGAGTTCCGGAGCAAGTGTTTCTTTGGAAGATCGTCGTGAAAGATTTAGCCAAGATCAAAAGTCAAAATAAAATAATATCTGCGTCGTTTTTTTTTGTATAAGTATTAATAATAATCTCCGAAGAATAGTTTAAAAAATAATCGTCGTTATAAGTTTAAAAGTAATCGTCGTCATAGAAGTGTGTGATAAATTGCGTCGTTATAAAAGTGTTTGAACAGGAATATTAATACAATAAATTAAAGTAATCGTCGTCACGAAAGTGAGTGAGAAATAAGTGTAAGAAGAAAAGAAGATTCGTCGAAAAGATCAAGGCAAATCGATCCATCTACTGGCAGTCTACACGGGAACCACGTGCACGGAACCAGGAACATCGGAGCAGTGAAAAACTTCCAAGCGATAAGTAAAAATTAATGGACAATCTCAATCAAATAAACTACCACCAAATTCTATTTTATATGTAAATTATAGTCACGAAAGAACCTCACGAAACCATAAAGAGAAATTAAATAAAATTAAATTAATAGTACATTTCAGTTAGCCGGAGCATTTTAAAATAAAAAAATTAAAAGTAAAATATTTAAAAGTAAATATTTAAAAGTAAAATATGATGCACTCTTATTTCTTTATTTAGGTTAAGACATGGTAGAATTAGAATTTTATTTTTAACTATGTACTTAGGATAAGTCGTAGGTTAAGATGTTAGTGTATAAGTATTAAGTGCATCAGATTTGGACAATAATTGATTTTATATTGTAAAAGATTTTAAAACTCAATGTTATGAATAATTAAAGAACAACTTAAATATAATTTAGGGTAATTTTAAGCAGCATGTAATCCTGTCACCGTACGAACGGAAACGACAATATTAAATATATCTTTTTTTTTCCTCTCTTCCCACGTTATTCTTATACCACCTTGTTTTTCTCTTCTGCTCATTTATTTTTGTGGAACCAGCAGGTTAGGGTTGTTTTCTAGCCTACACTATTCGTTTCTTCTCCTTCACGGTGATCACCAATAACACATTACCTCCCCCCTTTCCCCTCATACCTGGGTATTAAAAAAATTTTTTTTTTAATAACTCTAGGTAGGTAAGAGTGTTTTTTTTAACGCTAGAGGGGGGGACTGTGGTGAATACACGGGATCACGGTATAAGATAAACGATGCGCGCGTTTCGTAGTCAAGACGAGAAACAGACGTTCACTACTGCGCCGAAGGAGCGGACGTGTGAGTTGTGCGTTGTTTCTTAACGTTTTAGTAATAAACCTAAATGACTGCCTAAACCGCTAATTTCGGGGTCTAATCGACCCCCGGGTGTTACGCAGTCATTCGTAGGTCATCCGTCTAATTTGAGAAGAATTATTATGACCTAAATTGGTTAACATAATTCTCCCATCACGCCTGTCGCTAACCGATAAGTTATTCAACTATAATAATTAATAAGTTAGTTTAGTTATTAAATTATATCTCATCATAAGCTGGCTGTGAACATAGTGATTAGTTGGGTATTAGTTGGGTTTGAGACTAAGCATTAATTAACGTCCCAATATGTTAAATGGTTATGTCCTAGCACGTTGTTCCAAACCCTCCTTCCGGAACCTTAAGCGGTTCGAACTTCTGGTTATATCTAATAACGAGGGCTGACGTTCGCCCCAGTTGGTAGCAGAGACGTTCCCCGCACATTCAATGATAAACTAAGAGAGTCAAGATATGGTACGATCAACAAAAATCTGTAGTTTTCAATCACAGTCTCAGATGGTGGATTACTCCTGTGTTTTTGTTTAGGAGCGATTGAGGTACTGATAACTCAACCCCGACTTTCTCTGCGATGGCGTGAGATTTTTCAAGCAATTCTTCAGAAACTAGATTAATTTCTTGTCAATCTTTCTTGAATATATAAAGTATTTGAATAATACGTTTCCTTACCATAATCAAATCCATATGTTTACCTTGTTAGATGTTCAAAACGGGTTACAAATTAACAGAGTATTTTGCAATCATGACTAATCCTATAATAAAAAATGGTTTAGTAACTGTTGAGTGCAGTTGGTGCGCAGATATTCTTGTAGCATAGTTTCCATCAACCTAAAGATGTTGTAGTGCATTGACGATTTCATAGAAGCTTTCTGAAAATTTTCTTATTCTGTCACTAAGTTTCTCTCATAACTTTATGACCTTTTATTTTATGCTGCTTCTAGGAGGAGGGCAACTGCCCCCTGCCCCTCGCTGGGTACGCCCATAAACAGACAGACACGCCAGAGAAATTATAAGGATCTTTGGTCTCACGTACAGCCCCTATAAAAAAGAAATTAATGTAAGTGCAATCCATTTTTCAAATAGTTATTGAATTGTTTGTCCTGCATCCCACAAAAACTGCTTTTAAAACTTATGCATTTCTCATTGCACGGTTAAATTAGGTTGTATTCATCATTAAAAAAACTTTAATATATTATTTCGCACTGCAATTTATTTTAAATCCAAATTATTTAATTTTAAATTATTTGGTCACCCCGTGTTCAACTTACAGTGGGTGAGGTTATATCTGACACTTTAAATTTGGCTTAGCGCCAACATATTAATTTTTTCGTCAAATAAACATATATACAGTAATCTTAATCAGAATAACTTCTAGTTTTATTTAATACTCCACGCACAATATTTACAAATATTTGCTCCCTAACTACCACAAGATAGGGTGATGTTACCACTTTTTTCCTATATGTTGGACAATAGAAAGAATGCAAAGTTTGAAATATATAGGATTTATCGTCTTGTCTTTGTAGACTGGTTGCGACTTACAGACAGACAGACACAAGCGTGAAATTACAAGCGTCCTTGGTTTTACCTCCGTAACAAAATAAACAATAAAAATAAAAATAATTGGATACATTAAAAAAAAGGAAGAAAAGAACATAAAATAAAGACCTGTAGTCTAATAGAGTAAGGGTCGGAAAATAACAAGACGTACCTTAAAAGAGAGTGATTTAACACAAGTCCACATAAAAAAAAGGTAGATTCAGCTATGTTCGATTGGGATTGCCAAGCCCGTAGTCGCTAAAGATTCCTGGGGGGGGAATTAAAGATGAAAAAAAAACTAAAAATTGTAAATAAATGTTAATAAATTTACAAATGTAAATTTCTCAAAAATTAATTTCTTCAATGAGATTCCATATAAATCGCATCGCATCTTTCATAAGTCTCTTCGCCAATCCGTTGTTCTTTTTATATTTACAAATAACAAAATCGCGGAATTTTATTGTTAAAAATCAGCCGGTTTTTAAATAAATGCATAAAAGTGTATTATTTCCTTCAGGTTTATACTCTCCTATTACAGAGTTGTGTTATATTAGGCCTAACTGTCTCAGAGTAATGTAGATTGCGTCACAAGTCAACTAAGTTGCCATGACAACCACCAGGTAGTCAGACATGAAGGGAGGGGATATAATAGAAACTGTTTTGTGTTTTTAAATAAATGATAGAAGATGATTCTTTACGAACTTTGACTGAAACGAAATAATTATTTTTGTTTATATTATTAAGTTGTAAACAAATGTTAATAAATTTAACAAATATAAATCTCTCAAAAATTAATTTCTTCAAAGAAATTCCATTTAAATCGCATCGCATCTTTCATAAGCCTCTTCGCCAATCCGTTGTTCTTTTTATATTTACAAATAAAAAATCGCGAAAATTTTATTGTTAAAAATCAACTGGTTTTTAAATAAATGCATAAAAGTGTAAGATATCCTTCAGGTTTATACTCTCCTATTACAGAGTTGTGGTTCTTTACCTGTCTCAGAGTAATGTGGATTGCGTCACAAGTCAACTAAGTTGCCATGACAACCACCAGGTAGCCAGACATGAAGGGAGGGGATATAATATAAACTGTTCCATGTTTTTAAATAATTATAGATAAGGATTTTTTACTAACTTTGACTGAAACGAAATCATTAATTTTTGTTTACATTATTAAATTGTAAATAAATGTTAATAAATTTAACAAATATAAATTTCTCAAAAAAGATTTCTTCAATGAGATTTCATCTAAATCGACACTCATATTTCACACGTCTCTTCGCCAATCCGTTGTTCTTTTTATATTTACAAATAACAAAATCGCTGAATTTTATTGTTAAAAATCAGCTGGTTTTTAAATATTATAAAACATTTGATTTCAAAGTATAAAAGAGTATTATTTCCTTCAGGTTTATACTCTCCTATTACAGAGCCATTGAAGTTATACGAAACGATCCTGACATACTGAAAATATTTTACATCGGGCAGAGTGCTGTTTTTTTTCTAAATTAACCCACACATAAATTAAAACCTAGTTTATGAATAATCTAGATTCAGAGGTGTCAAGCACAATTTTGCAGAGGGTCGTATATTAAATTTAGAATGTGTAGGCGGGCCAGATTCAAATTAAAAAATGTACTGAATTATTATAACATTTTAATTTTATATTATAATATATTATGTATAATATATAGTATAAAATCATATCAAAGTTATAAAAGAGGGTAATTATTCTGAGCTCGGGGATCCAGATACCTGACTTCTCTTGTTTTTGGGTGGGAAATAAAGATGAGAAAAAACTAAAATAAGTAAATAAATGTTAATAAATTTACAAATGTAAATTTCTCAAAAATTAATTTCTTCAATGAGATTCCATATAAATCGCGTCGCATCTTTCATAAGTCTCTTCGCCAATCCGTTGTTCTTTTTATATTTACAAATAACAACATCGCGGAATTTTATTGTTAAAAATCAGCTGGTTTTTAAATAAATGCATAAAAGTGTAACATTTCCTTCAGGTTTATACTCTCCTATTACAGAGTTGTGTTATATTAGGCCTAACTGTCTCAGAGTAATGTAGATTGCGTCACAAGTCAACTAAGTTGCCATGACAACCACCAGGTAGCCAGACATGAAGGGAGGGGATATAAGAGAAACTGTTCCATGTTTTTAAATAAATGATAGAAAATGATTTTTTACGAACTTTGACCAAGACTAAATCATTATTATTGTGTATTATTTTTTTAATTCCCCTTTTTGTTTCCCCATTTCACTGCACATTTTTAGGTTATTGACATCCTAACTCAAAATTTTTCTCCCATATTTTTTTCCCTTTTTTCCCCCTCATTTCATAAATGAATTCCGAGTAAATAATATTTAACAAGTTTGGTTTCAGATAATATTACTACTTTTTTTTATTTTAAAAGAAAAGTATTAAAAAATTAGCAAAAATGATCTGCCAGTTTTAGGGTTTTAAGCGCGGCCGCAATATGTCCAGTAAGATCCAGACTGTACCTCCGCCACTGAGCACGGCCCAGCGCAGCCCCTTTTTTGCTTTTTGATTATATTTCAGTTTTTAAAATACCGCTTTTTGAAATAACCTGACATTTCCACATACAGATTATTGAAATAACGAGAATTATTTTCGTGAAAAATTATAAGCGTGCAAGATTAGACTGCATGAAACTGCGTTCTGGTGGCGACAGCTTGGCTCATGCCGTTGCAGTGCACCCTCTGGACTGAAACAGAGCTAGAAAGCAGAGGTTACATTTGAGTGTAGTAGTTATGTACGTGGCACCCCCACTCTGATGTCAGGGAGGGGTGTGTCCCTTCTGCTAATGGAAGATGAAAGTATTTGCATCACCATGCCTCCGGCTTTTTAATTACAATTATAATTTCTTCATAACAAAACATATTGAATTGAACATAAAAAATAAGAATTTATCTCTCAATTTAGGGCGTAAAGTAACTCTAACAAACTCTGGAATATGCGGTTTTCCAGATTTACCATTTTATTTTGTGTTTTACGAAAATATTATTTATTCGCGAAGCGGCTGCACTACGATAATGAGATGAATTATCCCGTCTGGGAAATTATAGTATCTTAGTTTATGGATGAGACTGTCATGCCACACTCTATCGAAGGCCTTTTCTATGTCCGGGAAGACTGAACCAATTGAGCGGTTCCTGTTGAAGCCCTCGGTTACATGTTCAACCACCTCAGCAGTTGTAGCGTTGTGGAATGTAAGTTCTGAAGCCAAATTGCTCCGGCCTCAGGATGTTATGTGTATGTATGTGCTCATTGATACGCTTAAAACCCTCGAAGCAGCATTTGACCCGGTACCGCATCGATGAATGGCTGATGATTTAGTTCGTCGACCCTAAAACACGTATTTTGGAATTCAACATTTCGCTCACGTACAATCGTTCTATCGCAATAAATAAAATACCATTGGAAAGCTAATGTTCAGTAGATGCAAAAAAAATACCACAAAACGTTATAAAAATATTCCAAAAATTGGTAAAGTTTGCATATTTTTGTTACGTAACGTCAAAGATTTGCGCTGACAAGTTGTAAACAAAATAAATATGACATCATTTTTCTATAATGTTCCCAAATTGATATATCTGTCAAACAGATCGACCATAACACTGTTCTATAGATTGCATCTTTCTCTTTCGATCTGTGCTTTCGTAATCTTTGTGTGAGCGAATTGGAGTGTGTTTGTTTGGATTAAGTCAGTGAAAACAGGATCCGAAGAGTGAGAGTTTGGTTGAAACGCAGGCTCGAGGAAGTCAGCAAAGAGATTCGCCTTGTCATCTGGGTCACCAACTTGTCCGTTGGGTCCAAATAATTGTGGATAGCACAAAAGTTCCCGTATAAAGTATTTAGCTAACGGCCAAACTGGTGTATCAGTAATGTTCAGCTTTGACTGTTCCGCCTGGAAGCTGTCGAATATCTCCTGTCTAATTCATCTCTTGAGGCGATTTATTGTGGTGTGTGGAACAAATTTGTTTACACCCTGTTGGAATGCCCTTCTTAACCTATTGCGATGCTTAATCACCCGAAGTATGTGTTTTGTAATATAAGTGTGATGCTGGGGCTGACATTTGATTGGTACTTCAGCTTCTGTCGCAGTTTGTATTGCCGTTGTCAGTAAAGAAACGGCAGTGTTTACATAATGTCGCGTTCGAACATACAAGACGGCGGAAATAATCCAAATTAGCGAGTCTGTGGTTCAATACCCGTCTGTGTTCCTTCGTTATGGGGTTTCCTGCAACAGCCATAATGACAGGATAGAGATTCAATTTCAGATCCCTATCTACGTGCAAACCTTGCGCCACACGCAACGCGTCCCTTAACGAGGGCCAAGTCCTGAATGTCCTCTGTGTTGTGTGTGCTAATGTTGTGTGTTGACTCGAGTGGAGCCATACTAGAACATCTCTTATTTCTATGTATTTGTGCAGGTAATGTCCACTCGTGTTTGCATGTTTACAGCCCCAGCGTGTATGTTTTGAATTTAAATCCCCCGCAATGACATCTTTGTTTGAAGTTAGGAGGAGGAGTTCAATATACCGAATGTTAATTGTGCGCGGGGGATTATATGTATCAATTAGTGTTGTTATGCAATCGTTGAGCTCAACTCGTGTAAGTGTGGGCACCAATAATTCTATATGTTTTACGGTCTTATGTATTATTATTGCCGTACCGCCGTGGCTCTTATCTTCTCTGTCAGTGCGGTAGACTTTGAAATTTTGAATAGTGAATTTATCGTGTGACTTTAAGTGAGTTTCTGTGAGTAAAGCTATTTTGTAGTTATTTCTTTGCATATAGCGAAGGAGTTCCATTGGCATTCCAGCACAAAACTTGTTATTTACTGTCCATCATTGATTGATATGACGTATTGGAGGAAGCAGGTCAGGAAAGAGCTGAAAGTGGTGGGTGGGGAGGTAAGGAGGGAGATCACGAAGGATCCCAGGTTTCCCGTGAATGAGTCCCAGGTAAGGTCACGGATCAAGATGTGGAGGAAAGGTTCAAATGTGGATTGTATCCAATCCGTGTTGTTGGGTTTGCCTGTCTTAACCATGTTTGGTGAGGAGGGTGCTTCTTCTGTCTGTGGAAGCAGCTACAGGAGTGGGAAGAGCCGCCGCTGGAGCTACCTTGGATGGAGTGGACGGCGTTGGACCCTAGGCCTGATATTCGTCTGCTCCCTCGGTGAAGGACAGTCCTTAGACTTGGGTACCAGGGTTTCAATTGCCGCAGGGGCCTTCGCTACCTCCGTCACAATGGTTGTAGATAATGGTGTGGGTGTTGTGTTAATGTGTGTCTTTGGTTTCGATGCTTGCGCGTAAGAGACATTTGGACGTGTAGGTCTGATAGGCAGTCGGGATTGTGTAGTGGTCTTGGTGTGTTGTTGAGGTGTTCCATCATCACTAGCTCTAGACCTTTTCGCCTGGAGCAAGCGTGCTGCCCTTTTCTGGGCCTAGCATCCACTATAACTTGCAGTGTGCCATTTCCCACAAACGATGCACTTGAAGTCCTCGCGTACAGTCGTGCATTCCTTAGAGGAGTGTTCCTCTCTTCACTTTACACGCAGTAACTTGGCCTTTCAAAAGCTAGTTGTGTGGCCAAATCTCTGTTATAGAGTGAAAATTTAGGAACCCTGTAGAGTTCAATGCGGACTCTTATATAGAGAACCTCTCTTATTTCCATCATATCGCTAGCATCCTTATGGGATGTCAGTTCAGCAAGGAACATCAGTAGAGGTTCCTTACTAAAGTGTACACGCATTTGCGATAAATTCAGCACTCCAAATCCTCTGCTCTTTAGGTCGACTCCGATTTCGGTGGGAAGCGTCTGCTCGCCCACGCCCCGAATCAACACCATGTATGTGCGTTCGCTATCAAGAGGGTAAATATGGTGTGGAATGTTTTGCTTCTCCAGTAATTTTTGTAGGTTGACGTAGTCACCATACGTGGAGGTCTGGAGTCGCACTCCATCATTAACATTCACCTCCGTGTAGTGATACGATTTTTACTCGGTGTTAAAGTTTTTATTTATGTCATATAATCTAGTTTTGTCCGGCAATGGTAATGGTAGGTATTTTACATGCTGCCACTTTAGTCGACACTGATGCAAGACCAGTACTGTTCCCATCAGCTTGGGCCGATGGGCCTAACACAGGCTTCTGCACCACGTCTGTTGAGGGTTTTGGAACGGATCCACGACTACTTGGAAGAGGGACTTTAAAGCTCTCCCGGGCTGAGTTACCCTCAGTACAGGATAACTTTCTTATTCTCTCTACCGTTCCTCGCTTCACCTCTTTGTCCGAGCCGGTTGAGACTTTCCTCTTCCGCCGATATACCTTCCGATACTTGGTAGAGTCATCGGCAGTTGAGCTGTCAATATTAATTGAATCTTCCTCATTCTCGAGAGTCAGATGGGATCCGAGCTGGCCCTGGAAGAGACCTTCCTCTGCTGGAACAACTAGCTGATCCTCTACAGGGTTATTAACTAGTTGGTACCGGAAAGGTTCATGCAGATCTAAACTATTTTCCATTTAGGAAAATAGTATAGGTTTACTATTTCACGGGTGTGGTGGGGGATGTGGAATTAACCTATTGTATAGCCTATATTAAGTATATAGCCTATTATATTTAACCTATACTATTATTGTCCTGTCACTAGTAATAAAAAAATTAGAATATTTTAAGAACTAATTATAAAATCTACAATTATTATTTTTTATTAAAAAACAGTCAAATGAATAGCATTAAGCTGGCATAGAATCCCCTGGTCGGTGTGTCTGCACAACACAACACAGGTTAAGAACAATTCATAATAATTCTGCACAGTAGCACTAGTCACATATCATTGAGAATATCTAAATTAGTGATGATTTACTTTATACAATCAGATTTTACAACAAACTAACACACACTTTTTATGCACATGTTTCCAAACACATTTGTATGTTTGTTATCACCTGCCTTTCCTCCTTCATCTTAGAGGGAATGAAAAAATAATCATAGTTTGAATTAATTTGTAGAGAGTGCAGCACTTACCAAGTCAGATGTATGTATGTAGTGGCATACACCGCCGATAAGATTGCGATGTTGAATGGGCGAGTAAAATAGTAAACAACAAGATAGCAGTAGAATATTACTACGAATGTATCAGGAGGTTATGAATTGCAAGAGCAGGTTCAACTGTCGAGTTGTGAAAGTATTGAAGGAAATTGTAGGTAATGTTAAATTGTATTGGTAGCTCAAGGGGTCGTATCCATTAGGGTAAGCTTGGTGTTACACAGCTTTTTTGAACCTCGTTATTGTATATATCACTACTCTCTTGTCGTAGGCTATCTGTTATCGTAGAGTGGTATCATTACATGCAGAATTGAAACTGTAAATTGTGTGTTTAAAGTTAAATTACTCATGAGCTACGAACAAATAAAAGTAGCTTGTGCTAAAACCACATGACGTAGGCATATAGGGACAGTTATTTTTATAAAGTCGTAGTCTTTTTGAAGTATTTCAAACCTAGCGCCAACATTCTGATTGCAACTGTTCTCTGTAGAAACAACACACTGAAAGCTCATTCATATTTTAAACAATATAGGTCTTTAAAGCTTTGCGAGGAAAATGTCACAGGGGTCGTTTTATAGAGCGACACATCTAGTGTGAAGCACTGAATGTGATTTGCGTTTTTATTGAAAAGAATAAAAACTGATTTTAATCTTTCTTAAAATGTAATGTGGAAAAATAATTCAGTAATATTTCCGTACACCTGACAGCACTGCATTTTATAATGTGCTAGTTGATGGCTCCAGTTTCACCAGGAGATAGTTGAGATAGTTTTATAAAGAAATATTTTAAAACCCTTTCTTAGTACACATCTACAGAATTCATAGCTCTAGGCTTCATGGATCCTAGAGATATGCTTTAAAGGTAAATAACACTGTTGGAGTGAAACATTTTCAAAACCCTTTCTTAGTAAGCGTCTACAGGCGTACCACAAACCATGTCAAAAAATTCATGGAAGGCTTCATGGATCCAGGGATATGTTTAGGGATAAAAAACACTGTTGGAGTGTAACTTTTTCCTCCTGTCATATAATATTTTGTGTTTTATGACAAGTTTTTAATTATCTTGTATTATTTTCCCTTTAACTCAACCCCACTTAACTAGTTTTAATCAAAATATCTTTATTTTTTCATAAAATTAGTTTTTGTTAAAGGTTTTCATGTCAGATCTGATTACTACAGTATCGCTAACGCGTGTTGCAGCTTTACAATTTCTTTATGCAATTATGTACTTATGTTAATTCTATGATTTTATTTTATAAAATCTGGTTTTTCCATATCGTTTACAGTCCCAAATTTTATTCTTTTTTTTTCCTTTCTATTTTTCAGACCAAACTTAAAGTGTAATGAGACTGGAGGATGGGACTGTCAAATACTTTATTTAGTCGTACCCGATCAAGCGGAGTTCTGACCAGTTGAATCATTCTTTACTTAGCTTCTTGTGGGAAAAAACATGAAGAAAAACTAAATGAAAAGTCGGTAGGGGAAATCGCCGCATCACAACATGTTGGTGAAACTTGAGCACGCCCTCCGTGGTGATCTTTCAGCATTGTCCTCTACATCACGGAAACAATAGACCTAGTAGAGAAAGGTCAGGTACTAAGGAAGCTTCGCACTCCTTACAGGAAAAGCCTTCAACAAAGAGGGGGGGGAGGATAGAAAGTCATCAGAAATAAATCTTCACGTGTAAAATTAAATTAGAGTTAGAAAATAAAAAAGAGTTTACAAAGGATTGTTAAGAAAGGAGTGGAGGCACAAGCGCTGCAGATGTCCAGAACGAATGGTAAAATTATAACGGTTGAAAAAGGAAAGCGACGCTACGATTTCTCTTTTAGAAGGGTTCAACAGACTAGGAGAAACCGAAACTTTCCAAAAATAACGACAAATTCAAAAACCACAAATAGGAAGGACGAAATCCAATTTTTTTTTGAATTTGTGAAAGTTAGTGTGGCGTTGCCGCGGAACTGAGGAGAGAAAGAAAAAAAGGAGTCTTCTACTAGCAGCGAGGGAGTAAGGTGCGACTTTAGAGACTGGTTGTCTCCAAGTCACCAACATAGTATCAGCTTTTTAATAAAATTTAGTAAAGTATAACTTCTAGCCTTCAGCGAAAATTATTGAGTATTAGCTTCAGGGAGAGATTAAATTAGTAGCCTTCAGCAAAGTACAAAGATTGATATTCGCCTTCAGCAAATAGGAGTTTGATTCGTCGTCTTCAACGCGAAGAAAAAGTTGTTCATCGT
This sequence comes from Aphrophora alni, assembly GCA_963513935.1. Classification (NCBI taxonomy): domain Eukaryota; kingdom Metazoa; phylum Arthropoda; class Insecta; order Hemiptera; family Aphrophoridae; genus Aphrophora; species Aphrophora alni. The sequence goes on along the minus strand of OY740765.1, from coordinate 27,696,811 downwards.
CACCCTGGAAGGAGGAGATTATCTCGTCATCACCAGGATCCATCATCAAGGAGCAAGTGTGTGCATCGAAAGTGGTTTTTTTAAGGGTTTAATAATAAAGGGGAAAGTGCGAGTTGGGGTTTTGTGAAAGTGTGTTTTCATCGAAAGAGGGACCAGGACAAGGATTGATAAGTACCATATGTTTTCTATTAATATCTTTTTAATACTATTTAAATTTCGTTTTGCTTGACCTTCCAAAGGATTCCCACCGAGATTGTAGATTTAAGTTTTGTTAGTATAGGAAATTAAATTGAACCAAGAGTCAGTAAATTTAATCATTTCATTTGTTTTGTATATCAAGAGCTAGTCGAGGAGTAAATTGGAGAGATTGATAAATTTGAAATAGTTTTTTTTTTGGAGAGTATAAAAGTAATTGAGAGAAAGGTAAATTAACTTAAAGTAAAAGTAATAAAAAAAGCAGTAGAAGAAATATATTTGCCCGTATTGGAATTTGTGTTTGTTTAAATATTAGATTGTTAGAAATAAGGAATGAAAGTTGTATGAATGTCTAATACATTTTAGAATAAGTTGCTAAAATTTAGTTGCTAAATGTGTAACTATCCTTACGTACAACAAATTGTTACTTGTTTGTTCTGCGCTAAAATAAATTGAGTTTTAAAATTTTAAAGAATTGTGTATTGACCAAATAATTTCAGTACCAAAATAAATCATAATTAAATCCTAAATAAGTAAGTAAAAGAAATAAAAGTAAAGTAAAAGGTTTTTTATATAACATAAAAAGAAAGGTGAATGTTATACTATTGATAGTAATGGATTTTCCGAAGTTAACAACTTATCATCACCGCTAGTAGTAAGTCACCGGAGAGTGGTCAGACAGTAAACAAAGCAAAGGTCACGGTCCAAAGGTCAAAGATAAGAGCTAGCGACTTTGAGAACGTACTGGCGCCATTGTGTAAACAAAGATAAGAGATTACTTTATGTACATAGTAAATATAGATTAGTGTGTAAATAAAGAGTTCTTCCAGAGCGATTTCTATCGACCAAAGTTGAACCGGAGTATAGGACATGAATAATTGTTGACGTCACTCCCAAAATATAGATAATTATTTGTGTAAATAAAGTGTTCTTCCAGAGCGATTTCTATCGACCAAAGTTGAACCGGAGTATAGGACATGATTAATTGCCGACGTCACACCCGCGAAATTAAAAATTATAAAATATATTGAAATAATTAGTTATTAAAGTTATTACAGTATAAAATACTATGACTAATGAAACGTCAAATTTGAAATCACAGATAAAATGACCATAAGTAGAAGACGTTTGGGTCACTATGTAAACAAAGATAAGGTTGGCATCATTGTGTAAACAAATATAAGAGAGTACAAAGGTAATGTAAATAAAAGAAATTTGATAATTAGTTATTAAAGTAAAAACATGTTTAATGACAAATAAGAGAAAAGTACAAATAAGATGTAGTCTTTCAAGGCAATCTTTGACGGACAGAATCCATCAAGGCATGGGGAGGAGTCAGTTTAAAATTTGTAATATCGGACATGACTTTTGAACACTTCCTATCAGAATTGTTTATGTGAGAAATTATAACAAAAGAGTAAATACTAACTACAATAATATTACTCAACCAATTAGTACCCAAAGTTCAACTTGAGAATACACAAATCAATGTTTACAGTATTAGAAAGTTTATGCCCCCCATATAAACCCCTATGTCTACAATTTCAGTTCAGTTTGATCTGTATTTTCTGGTAGTGTGTTTGATGCTAATTTCAAAGTTTGAATTTTAAGGTTAATTAGTAAAGTTTTAAAAACAAAGTTATTTTAAGTTTGCGTTAATTAGTAAAGTTTTTTAAAACAAAGTTATTTAAAGTTAAGTTTGCGATAAATCAGTTGTGAAAGTGTGTTAATCAACTTTCAAAAGTTAAGTGTAGTGAGATTTACGTGTAAGTACTTTAGTATTTGTAAGCATTTCAGAATAGTTTATAGCAGTGGGACATGGACAAATGAACTTTTATTTTATTCAATAATGTTTAAAAAATAACTATATTAGTTATACTTGTTTTATTTTTATACATTTTAGTAAAACATAACAGTGTCTTTTTTTTCCGACGACATTTCTTTATCGGATTTAATTGATATATACTTAACAGACCCTGTAGATGTAATGGAATGTATAGATAACCCTGATATTATTAGTTTACCATCACCCCCTAGAACACCCCAAGTTATTGATTATTCCGACTTAATTTTGCCTCCACCATCGCCATTTGCTGATTTGACACCAAAACCTCAACCGTATTGTAATCCTAATATTCAATCCGTAGAAAATGAAACCCAAGTGGTCGACTCTCCGAATCTTATTTTGTCTACACCAGCGATATTCGGAAATTTGCCAACAAGTCCTCAGCCTCATTGTAGCCGTGATATCCAAGGCGGCGAAGGCGAAGCGTCGTTTGAAATATTAAGTGATGTTTCTAAACACTATAGTAAATTTGAAACCCATGCTAGGGAAATTGTGATAAAATTTAGACAACCTTCAACAAATGAGAATTTGACACAGTGGTTAAATGAAATGTTCAAAACCTTAGTAACGTTTTTAAAATCTAATGCAGACATTAATGACAAAATAGGTCTAACAATTAGCAATGTAGACAAACCTGAGCAAAAACCCATAGGGATTAGTTTACGCCGAGTTGATCAACTTGATTCCGATATAATTCTACAAACAATTGAGAACATAATACAAAGCAACGAGCAATTTTTATAGACGGTCCCACGCATATTAAATGTTTACATATAAAAATGCCTAGAGGAGGAGGAAGAGGGAGAATTGACTACGTTAGTTCATTTGACGATTTCTGTCGCAAAAAATCTGGTATAATTGTTATTAAAAATGGAAACGATAATTTATGTTTGAGTCGGGCACTTGTTGTAGGAATTGCTAACCTGAAAAAAGATCAAGATGAAGAGACTAAAAAATATTATAATAGAGTAAGGAAACCTTTATCAACAATACAACGTTATGAAGCATTGCGACTTTGTGAATCCGCTGAAGTGAATCTTTCGAATGGTGGTGGAGTTGAACATTTAAAACTTTTTCAACATTAACATCTACACAAGAACCTGAATGGGCAATACCTCTTGATAAAGGAGGGTAAACAGTTCAACCAGTTCCTACACCATTATCTACTATACTTCTTGATAATAATAATGTTAATGAAGGAGGTAGTATTCAAAATCTTATATTATTTATACGAGGAAATGCTATATCAGGAGCACCAATTATTAAAGGAACCAATCAATTTCCAAAGCCACCAATTATAATTGGTATAACTATAAAAAAAAATTATAATAAAAGCGTGAGCAATAACAATAACATTATAAATTTGATCATCTCCAATAAATGATCGGGGTTGTACCAATTCAACCCGAATTAATAATCTTAAAGTTGTACCAATTATACCTGATCAAATACCAAATAAAAAATATAATGTTCCAATATCCCTATGATTTGTAGAAAAAAATCATTTTTTCATGAGTGTTAATATGACTGAAAAAAAGTAATAAATTGTAAATTTATAAATGAATTTAAATATTCTTTTAACATAAAAGATTTTATAGTCAATAAATGATATTAGACTGCAATTCTAAAGTAGTAGTTATTACTAAGATCTATATATTTATTTATATTCTTAACTTTGAAGGTTAAAAGTTTAATTTAACTTAAAATCTTATTAAAAAGATTTAAGAAATATAATTATTATAAATCCAAATATATTAACAAAACATGAAAAAAAAATAATTTGAATTAATAAATATAAATTTTATTCATTTTATTTCAACTGAATCTAATAGAATTATTTTTACTAAAATTCGAATATAATAAAATAATGTTAATAAAGATGTTATAATTATGATTAATACAATAAAATAATTAGAAGAAAAAAATTATAGATTGAATAACTATTCATTTAGGTAGAAATCCTAATAAAGGAGGTAACCCTCCTAATGAAAATATTATTAATAAAATAAAATATTTATTTAATGACAAATTAAAATTAAAAAAAAAATGATTTAAATAATTGAACCCTATTTTATGTATTATTATTATTAATATTGAAATTATGAATGAATAATAAAAAAATAATTAATTCATACAAATGTGCTTACTGTTATTCTTTTAATAATTCAAGCTATATTATTAATAGATGAATAAGCTATTAATTTTTATATTGATCTTTGATTAATTCCCCCAATTGAACCAACAAATAATCTCAACATAACAGAAAATATAATTATAAAATTGTTTATTAAATATCTCAATAATACTAAAACAGCAACTTTTTGTCATGTAGATAAAATAATACAATTAAATCAAGTTAAACCTTCTATAACCCCTGGTAATCACATATGAAAAGGAGCAACCATTAATTTTATTAATAATCTACATATTAAGATAAAAATAGATATATTATTAAATAATTTTAATGAAAAAATAATAACTCCTAAAAGTATAATAGATGATCTTATTCTCTGAATTACAAAATATTTCATTGAGGACTCAGAAGAAAAATAATGTATACTAGAATGAATTAATGGAATAAAAACAACTAAATTAATTTCTAAACCTATTCAACTTCCAGAATTAGCTTAAATTCTTTTGCTGTTAAATAAATATAAAATAAGAAAAATCTTTTTCGACCTTAAAAAAGTCAAAGTGTACCATTAAAAAAATAATTGAACTATTGTTTTATAAGGTAATTTTACAATTGACTCACTCCTTCCCTTCCTTACGATTTTCATATTATTACATCATTTAGTTACCTACGAATCTGGGAACTAGTAATTTATTTAAAACTCTCAATACCCAAACTCTCAGCCTTTGTTAGAGCAACTACTTTATATATTGCTTTCAAAATATTATAATTGTTATTCTTGTAATGCATTTTTATATAATAAACTAAACCATTTGTATTAAAATTAACTTACCTCTACTGTTGTTGAAATTTCCTGAAACCTCCGCTAATCCGTCTCTTTTTCCTCTTCGCAGAAAGTGGTAAACGCGTTTTAGATCCCAAAATTTTATTTATACACCACTTAAATTTAAACACTTAATTATGCAACTGTCTTCGGTAAAATCCGTTAAACTACCACTACGCCCTTACCGACTTCGAACACATAGCGGTATATAGGATTTTCTCTGAATTATCACCAGCCACCTGCACGCTTTTATTTGCAAACTTTTTTTTTCAAACTGAATAAAAATATAAAAAAATTGATGAAAACTTAACAACTAAAAAAGTACAGTAGTAGAATACAGATCAAGCTTTCAAGGGGTACAAGTATCACATTTTTTTACACCTATTAATAATAATTTTTTTAAGAATAATTAAAATCCAATCAAAATGTACATTTTAAAATGGATTCTATTTTTAATTTCTTTTTTTCAAAACTCCACACATATTAGACAAACTATCTATATAATATAACAGCTAATGAACTTCTGTTTCAGTTTTTTTATTTACCTTTTCATGATGCTGTAATATACAATAATTTGATGAGCTCCCCATGTTGACTGCGCGAGCTGCCTGCTTTACTCCCGCCTCCCCTTAAGTGAATACGATTGTTGCTGTTCACAACAGACTCTTTCCAAATTTGAAACTAGTTATTTAAATTTAAGCAAAACATTAAGTTAAACTATTTTACACTAGATTTTAGAAACACCGACTAACTGTACTCAAGGAGTGGAGAGCATGACACAACCCACGTATTTCCCAACTCCTCAAGTAATACTAATTTACCTATTTATACATAAATACGACTTCAACGTAAACCATATTTGATTAAGTGTTTAAAACAGCGGTAAAGTTTAAATTTTGTTTTTTGCCAATTATTCCTGAAATATAATTAGTATTTACTTGAGATTTTGCACACGGGTTTGTGTTATTAATAATCTTCATGTTTCAATAAAATATGAAAAAAATCGGTAGATCTGTGACTGATTTTTTAAAAATAAATCACGAAACTTCATTTTCGGAGAGATACGTTTTTTGGACCTTTAGTGGCTACAAGATTTGATAAAAATCTATAGAGCTGATTATGAAAAATCTTAATTTGGTGATTTTCTTATGACAGCTAATTATGAGTTAACAAAATTTTAAAAATCCTGAGTTGATATGAAGACATAATATAAACATAACATAACAACTTTATTGCTTTAAAGTACAGTGTACATAAGCAAGATGTTGACCATTTACAAAAATAACATATTTTATGACATTGTTTATTTTTATCCTTAGTTTTTTTATAACTAACTTTCCGGTGCATTTATAATACTTACAAAAATATTTTTATACCATTATAACACGTAACACAATTTTAGGAATCGAAGTGACCAAATTATACGAACTAAAATAATATCAGTACATTTCCAAACGAGTTAGTTGTTTGAAGATATTTTACCAAATTAATTTATTACATTAAGTTTAAAATAGATTTTCTAAGTTTTAGGCTATACATAACAAAATGGTAGATCTTTTTCATGGCCTGTACTGAGTTTGAGGTTAAGATTGTCTCTATATTATATAAATATTGCACAGAATTGTAATTGTTCAAATATTTATATCTAAAAAGATTATACCCTTCACATTCCAACAAAAGGTGAGTTATAGTGTCATTTCCTGTTATGCAGATTGGGCAGATTTCACTGGGGTTAAAGCTATAGTTGTCATTCTGCAATATTAATCTATTATATTTCTTGCCAGCAAGGCGTAATTGAGCGGTAATTCTTATTATGTATAAAGGACAATTCTCTTCAAAGTATGGTTCACAGGAGGTTAAGCCACATATATGTCTGTAGTAATTACTGTATCTTGAATTTAAAATGCTATCAATGTCTGAGCATATTAAATTATTCTTGAATTTTTCAACTAAATCTTTTCTTGACTTGATTACATCCCAATGGTTTTGATTCTTCCAGATATTTTCTGCTCCAATCCTTCCCAGCATACATCTAAGCCAGTTAACCCAATTGTATGGGACATACTGTGTGGAGATAGAGGCAAGCTTGAGGTAGCACATCTTTGGCAAACTTTCATCATCCAATTGAAGCAGTGCAGTCCACCAGCTCAAACACCCTGAGTTCCAAATGCACTCTGCCAGTCTCAATTCTCACAAAATCATCAGGCGTACTTCGAGGAATTTGTAACAATCGTTTTAGGAATGTCAGCTGTAAATCTATTGAGCTGATTAAGAAAAATCTTAATTTGGTGTTTTTCTTATGGCAGCTAATTATGAGTTAACAAAATTTAAAAAATCCTGAGATAATGTACAAATATGAAGACATAATATGTAATTTGATTAAATTAGGTCCACTCATTTGGTCTGTAGGGCATACTACAGACATCATTCTAAAAGCCGCATTTTTGGGACCTTTTAAAGGTGATTCGAAAAAATTTAAGTTGGATTTATTTACCCATTACATATAGGCCTACTATGTGAGAAGTAGTAACTGTTTTCAATACCAACACGGTTTATTTATATATTTTTCAAAACTATTCGAGAACAGTCGAATTCTCAGTTTGCTATAGTATTGGTTTTGTTATAACTTATGTACTTCATAAATTTTAGAAAGACTAATTTTGTACTGTTTTAAAGTGTTCAAACTAAAGAATCCTGCTGGTGAAAGTATGTTTAGTGGTTTAGAAAAGGTGATTTCTTTACTTATGTATCTCTTAGCATCAAACTCTTTTATAGAAAGACTATTTACCCAAATAAAAACAGTTCATAAAAATGGGGTTGAAACATTAACCATTTATGCGCTGATCCACACAACGAGAGTTAAAGACTATGCTATAGCTTTTCAACCATCCAACATTTTACTTAAGAATAAATGGAAATAAATGTTTTTGTATATAATATGCAGGGTTTCAGGAATTGCATTCAGTTTTTGTCATTAGATTAAGTTAGTGCTGTTAGATTATCTCCATAACTCTTAAGTCATAATTAATAGCTGTTAAGAATTTAATAATATTCTGAATGAAAAACTATGCTAGATTTCAATATTTCAGTTTAAATTCATTTAATAAAGACAATTTTTGTTGAAATTGTAAAAATTTCCAGATTGATTTAACGTAAAATTTTCCATCTATTAAATCCACTCTAAACTGAGTTAAACTTCTCAAAGAAAAGGTACCAGTTTAAATTACCTTAAGGTATCAATACTGAACTAAACCAATCTTCCCTGACATAATTGTTAAGATTATGATTGAGTGAAGTACCAAATTACTAGGTTTGACCAGCGGTTTCAAAATTAAATTCTACAATGTACATCTTTAAAAAAAAATCAAATTAATGCTTTTTACCAGTTCTGAGAATGGCATATGGTATTTTACTGTCGTCTGCAATATGGGGTAATGCAAATACAAAAGTTTTGTATGCAAATAGCATACATTCAGTAAAAAGTACAGTTCACTGTTACAAAATCTGGAATTTTAACTTTTTCTTCAATTTATATTTTAAATGTTAGAATGTATTCCAAGTTTCAGATAGAAACAGACCAGAATCATATAACATTAAAAAAAAAAAAAAAACAACTTAAGCATTCCAAAACATAGGTTTGCTCAAACTGCTGAATCACGAACCATTTTTTTTGATATCCTCAAAAAATTGAAATAACAGATGTAAGGTCTTTAAAAAAAACTTAAATATTTGAAGGGAAATATTTTTTTATTTCAGTACATTTTAGATTAGGCCTACATATGATTTTCCAGCAGGATGGATCAACTGAACTTTTTCTGTAGTTGCTAGAAATCACTTATTGCATGCTTTTTTTTAAAACTAGATTGTACATGGCGGACCAATCACCATACCTGACCTAACATCACTAAATTACTTCATTTGAGGGCTTATGAAAATGATAGTATACCAACAGAAAGTTAATACAAAAGAAGAGTTACTTATTAATATTCACAACACCGTTGAAGTTATACGAAACGATCCTGACATACTGAAATATTTTACATCAGGCAGACTGCTGTTTCCATTGAAAAGGAGGAAATTTTGAACAATTACTATAACTAAGGTTTGTTATTTTGTTAGAATTTATAGAGAATTACATTTCCACTTTCTTGTGGACAACTTAATTATCCTTTGACATACAAAACCATTCTATATACTATTAAGTGGAAACTTTTTGTCACTTGAAAAATTTTTTGTAAAGTTAACGGTTTTCTAAATTAACCCACACATGAAATAACCCCTAGCTCATGAATAATCTAGATTCAGAGGTGTCAAACTCAATTTTGCAGAGGGTCATATATTAAATTTTGAATGTGTAGGCGGGCCAGATTCAAATTAAAAAATGTACTGAATTATTATAACATTTTATTTTTATATTATAATATAATTATTATGTATAATATATAGTATAAAATCATATCAAAGTTATAAAAGAGGGTAATTATTCTGAGCTCGGGGATCCAGATACCTGACTTCTCTTGTTTTTGACAAGCTCATTGATGTCAGGTATCATTTTCGTTGTAATTATTTTAAGAATTGATTGGAAATGTTCATTCGTAAAGTCTTGTGCGATGTTTGTTCTTATTTATTTTCATGACGGAAAACATAAATAGGCTCACATAATAAGGTGCTACCAAACATGCAGAGAATGCGCGCTACATGCTTTTTTAATTCCGGGTAGTTTTCCAAACTCTTGAAATATTGTGTATAAAATGTAAGAGCGTTAACCTCTTTAAATTTTTCTTTCAAAATACTGTTCGATTGAAGTCTATATCAACTCCATTTGCAAATGAACTGGTGCCTGTGAAGCTTCAAAATCGAACTTCCGTTGAGGAATCGAGTGAAGTCTTAAAAGCTCTAAAAACATGATTCTTCTTTCTGTCACATTGCGATCGCGGGCAGTATCTTTGACATGACTGAATATAAAACAAAATTTGGCCAGAAGAGACAGGTCATACAATTTATTGTGTACATTTAAAACTGTTTTTATTTATGTAATCACTTTTTTTTTTAATAAAATTATATAAATCACTATTTGTAGGTTCTTTGAAAAATAACGCGTACGGTAATATCATGAAGCCAAGTAGCTTGTATTTGGTCTACTAAGCAACTGTATTTCCCATCTCTTCTCTTTCATAATGTACTGGTTTCTGTTACTTTACAATTATAAAGGAACCACCACGTTATCGTTGCTATTGGTTTTGGTTTGTGCCCAGAACACTGAGCGTTACAAAAATTAAGTCAAAATAAAAGTATGTTAAAGTAGAAGTGTGTACAATCGTGTCAAACCATGTAATTGCAATTAATATGTGTTATTCCAGTGAGCGGGTCCTGCTGTTAATGTGTTTCATTCAGAACTCACACATTTAAATTCAAATGTCACTAATTAATGTCATTATATATAAAATAAAAATATAAAATGTATAAAAAAACTACAAAATATATGTATTTAAAATTGATTGTTATAATTAATTAAAACTTTAAAAAAACTGACGAAAGCACATTCAACGCCATCTATCGGCAACTCTGTGAAATGTGTTTACAAATAATTAATTATAATTCCTACGGCAATAAAAAAATATATCTTCTATGATATATGTTAGTTACTTTTGTAAAAATTTGCTCTAACTTAGCTTTGTAAACTATAATGAATTTATTAAAGTTATTATTAACTGATAACATGTTTTGAATATTTCCTATGCATGGTCAAAAGTAATGTGAATGTGAATGAAATTAAGAAAACTCAAAGAAAGTAAAACTATTCTGTCCGAAATTTCGACCACATAAACATAAGAAAAGAATATGTTCTTATTACTTACGCCTTACAAACACACAGTAGAGTACTATTAAAAAAATATATTAAAGTATTTTTGGGAAGAGCGAATTTCTCCCTTTGCTTTTTGAAGATTTTCCACCTTTCCTGCGAAATTAAAATAAAAGAAAAAGTTTTCATGTTACCTACATACAGTAAATCTTGTCAAGGAAGTGCTGCATTCTACACACCATACTAATGAACTATCTGATATCAATGTATCTTAAAACTTAACTAATTTTCGTACAGGTTAATCTTTGCAGTGAAGTAGCTAAAAGAAAACGATTTTGTTCAAACTGCGTTGTTTGTGAAAGTGTGTCACCGTAACCTCAGTAACTTTTATTTAATTTACAACTTTAAATTAAACCTTGTACAGATATTGAGCCAACCAAAATTATCAAATGAATGGAATTTACTTAAACAATAATATTTCTATCTTTACACAATAACAGAATACCATGCGTCGAGCACTTATACAGTTTACAATGCATTGAGTCAAGTTTTACATATATCGATTTTTTATATATTTTTTCACTTTATATTTATTATATATTTTACTAGGGAATGTTTGTAAATATACTGGATGAGATGTTGTATAATTTCCGAAGGAAATAAAATTGACAAATGGCCCAATGTGAACAATATTTGTTGGTATCTCTTCATACTAATCTCAATGTATACAATAAATTAGAAGCAGGTAATCGTTTGGTAGAGGGCATTCAAAATGAAATTTAATTACGAACGCAGATATACTTGACAAATTATCATTTTGTAAGGAACAATTAAATTTAACATTAAAAAAAGAATGTAAATTTCACATTTACTGGTGTCTAAAGAAAACATTATACGATCAAAGTTTTAAACAATGCCTCATCCAGTATACAGGGTGTCTGAAAAGTATAAGAACGCCGTTATATGTTTAGAACCATTGCAGATTAAGCAATAAAACTTAGCACATCAATTATACACCTTAAAATCTACTTTTTGAAGCAACTGTCAATTTTTCATCTCCTTATGGCGACGGCCCGTTGGGAGTCAGAAGAAAATCTTAAATAAGAGCATAGGTCAACTGTTACATAAAACTAAAGGTCTCTGTTAGAAGAATACAATGCAGCAAATCCGACCTCGGAAGGTTCATCCTATACAAAATGGCGGCGGCTTAAGGTTACGATGTTGGGCTTTGTTGAAAATGGCTTAATTTTCTTTCTTGGAACGAGTAATATAAGTAAAACCCAGACAATCCACACCGGATGTAAGGAACCATTTTTCTGCATAGTGAGTGGGAACGGTCCACGAGGAGGTCGGAGAAATTCCCCCCCCCTGACTATTCCACGGCATCGACCGTAGCGATACCTATTCGGTTTCGCAAGTAATGCTGCGATACACGATGCGGGACCTTTAGGACCTTCGCGGCCATGCAATTTTTTTTATATATGGGAATCAAACCCTCGTACCTACCCCATCCCAACCATACATATCCATTTATTTGACCACCATTTGGTATTTATTATTGTATGAACTAACTGTTGCGAATATTGTGTTCTATTACGCAATAGATAGGAGTTGTTATTGTTTTCAGTCATTATGTGCATAGTCAATAAATTACACTTCAGCGAGTGATTTCGACTTGCAACAATCAATGTGTTAGTATATTTGTTGCTTATATTGGATCTCGTTGTTTTTTAGGAATATTTTGTTGTAAAGTTGTAGTTTCCCTTTCGGTTACTTATTAATACATTTAAAATCTACCCCACATTTTTTGTTAAAATTAACCTTTTGGGTTAATGTCGTTTCGGAGGGTTACAGGAAACCACTAGTTCATAAGACATTGTAAACTATACCTAGGGCCAGCCCAAAAAAATTAACAAATAAAAAATTAAATTAAAAAAATTAAAAAATTAAAAATATATAAATAATATTTAAAAAAATAAATAAAACCAAACTAAAGTTCGGCCATTCAAATACCAACACACCCCATTTCACAATCATACCTTCCCACCTCCCATTACCACCCAATATTTCCTTATACATAATTTATAAGCAATAGTTTTTAAACCCTATATTATCACCAACATCTCATACATATCGTAGCCTGTAAAGTGAGATTACACTACCCTTAACACCTTACACACCTTAACTTCAATACATAGCCCTTATTTCTACTCTATCCCCCAACATCACCTTACCCTATATTTACCTTTACTTCAGTTCCTATCCTTCCTATCAACCCACTTAAACTGTCAGAGCGAACCAGCGCTCCTACCCAGCCTCCAACAAATTTATGACCAGTAAAACTTATCTTCAACAGCCATCAAATTAGTAGGTTACCGAAGTATTATGAGTAGGAACCAAAGAAGTAAATCGAAACATGCCGTCAACCAAGCATGGCTGAAGAGGTGGTCCTCACATGAGGGAATCTTGGCTAGGTAGGCAAATCCAGCGCAACTGCCATGTTAAGTTTAACAAACAGCACAGTACCTTTCTACAGCTATCCGCCCTATCCTTCTCACTCGCTAAATTCCACCCACATTATTAACCTTATCTCCGTTTACCCCTTCTTCTCAATTTATTCTCAATCCTACGGCTATTTTATATATATTTAATTCTCTGTTCACCAAACACCTTTTTTTCTTTAAAAAACTACAGCCAACCTTCCCCTTAGTCATCCTGTCTCGCCGTAATCGCACTCCGCGTAGTATCTGTTACATCTATTTTATTTTTATTTAAATTAAGTTTCCGCAATATATATATATTATAACGAAGTAGAGGGCTCCCAAAAGGTCAGTGCTCGGCAGGCCATAAATTGTAAAGAGTTGAAAGGGTTGACAGCTAGAAAAACTATTCTAACATTAGTCACAGATCTCAAGAAGTCAAATAAACCATTCCAAAAGTCAATGACTTCAACTGAAAATGTTTGAAATGGACCAATGAAAGAAATTGCGTCAACGTACAAGATTTAAAATAATCCAATGAAGGAAGAGGATAGGAAGAAAGCATTTTAAATTAGAACTTATATATAGGGGTGGAAGAGAGTCGCACGATGTCTTTCCTTTTTGGTTGTTACTGTTTGAAGGAGGGAGTTCCGGAGGAAGTGTTTCTTTAGAAGATCGTCGTGAAAGATTTAGCCGAGATCAAAAGTCAAAATAAAATAATATCTGCGTAGTTTTTTTTTTGTTATAGGTATTAATAATAATCTCCGAAGACTAGTTTAAAAGATAATCGTCGTTATAAAATTAAAAGTAATCGTCGTCATAGGAGTGTGTGATAAATTGCGTCGTTATAAAAGTGTTTGAACAGGAATATTAATACAATAAATTAAAGTATTCGTCGTCACGAAAGTGAGTGAGAAATAAGTGTAAGAAGAAAAGAAGATTCGTCGAAAAGATCAAGGCAAATCGATCCATCTACTGGCAGTCTACACGGGAACTACGTGCACGGAACCAGGAACATCGGAGCAGTGATAAAACTTCCAAGCGATAAGTAAAAATTAATAGACAATCTCAATCAAATAAACTAACACCAAATTCTATTTTATATGTAAATTATAGTCACCAAAGAACCTCACGAACCCATAAAGGGAAATTAAATAAAATAAAATTAATAGTACATTTCAGTTAGCCGGAGCATTTTATAATAAATAAATTAAAAGTAAAATATGATGCACTCTTATTTCTTTATTTAGGTTAAGACATGGTAGAATTAGAATTTTATTTTTAACTATGTACTTAGGATAAGTAGTAGGTTAAGATGTTAGTGTATAAGTATTAAGTGCATCAGATTTGGACAATAATTCAATTTATATTGTAAAAGATTTTAAAACTCAATGTTATGAATAATTAAAGAACAACTTAAATATAATTTAAGGTAATTTTAAGCAGCATGTAATCCTGTCACCGTACGAACGGAAACGACAATATTAAATATATCTTTTTTTCTCTCTCTTCCCACATTATTCTTATACTTCCCTTGTTTTTCTCTTCTGCTCATTTATTTTTGTTGAGCCAGCAGGTTAGGGTTGTTTTCTAGCCTAGACTATTCGTTTCTTCTCCTTCATAGTGATCACCAATAACACATTCGTTACCGCTCCCCTTTCCCCTCATACCTGGGTATTAAAAACAATTTTTTTTTTTAATAACTCTAGGTAGGTAAGATTGTTTTTTTTAACGCTAGAGGGGGGGGACTGTGGTGAATACACGGGAGCACGGTATAAGATATGCGATGCGCGCGTTTCGTAGTCAAGACGAGAAACAGACGTTCACTACTGCGCCGAAGGAGCGGACGTGTGAGTTGTGCGTTGTTTCTTAACGTTTTAGTAATAAACCTAAATGACTGCCTAAACCGCTAATTTCGGGGTCTAATCGACCCCCGGGTGTTACGCAGTCATTCGTAGGTCATCCGTCTAATTTGAGAAGAATTATTATGAAGTAAATTGGTTAACATAATTCTCCCATCACGCCTGTCGCTAACCGATAAGTTATTCAACTATAATAATTAATAAGTTAGTTTAGTTATTAAATTATATCTCATCATAAGCTGGCTGTGAACATAGTGATTAGTTGGGTATTAGTTGGGTTTGAGACTAAGCATTAATTAACGTCCCAACATGTTAAATGGTTATGTCCTAGCACGTTGTTCCAAACTCTCCTTCCGGAACCTTAAGCGGTTCGAACTTCTGGTCATATCTAATAACGAGGGCTGACGTTCGCCCCAGTTGGTAGCAGAGACGTTCCCCGCACATTCAATGATAAACTAAGAGAGTTAAGATATGGTACGATCAACAACCATCTGTAGTATTGAATCACAGTCTCAGATGGTGGATTACTCCTGTGTTTTTGTTTTGGAGCGATTTGAAGTACTGATAACTCAACCCCGACTTTCTCTGCGATGGCGTGAGATTTTTCAAGCAATTCTTCTGAAACTAGATTAATTTCTTGTCAATCTTTCTTGAATATATAAAGTATTTGAATAATACGTTTCCTTACCATAATCAAATCCATATGTTTACCTTGTTAGACGTTCAAAACGGGTTACAAATTAACAGAGTATTTTGCAATCATGACTAATCCTATAATAAAAAATGGTTTAGTAACTGTTGAGTGCAGTTGGTGCGCAGATCTTCTTGTAGCATAGTTTCCATCAACCTAAAGATGTTGTAGTGCATTGACGATTTCATAGAAGCTTTCTGAAAATTTTCTTATTCTGTCACTAAGTTTCTCTCATAACTTTATGACCTTTTATTTTATGCTGCTTCTAGGAGGAGGGCAACTGCCCCCTGCCCCTCGCTGGGTACGCCCATGGACAGACAGACACGCCAGAGAAATTATAAGGATCTTTGGTCTCACGTACAGCCCCTATAAAAAAGAAATTAATGTAAGTGCAATCCATTTTTCAAATAGTTATTGAATTGTTTGTCCTGCATCCCACAAAAACTGCTTTTAAAACTTATGCATTTCTCATTGCACGGTTAAATTAGGTTGTATTCATCATTAAAAAAACTTTAATATATTATTTCGCACTGCAATTTATTTTAAATCCAAATTATTTAATTTTAAATTATTTGGTCACCCCGTGTTCAACTTACAGTGGGTGAGGTTATATCTGACACTTTAAATTTGGCTTAGCGCCAACATATTATTTTTTTCGTCAAATAAACATATATACAGTAATCTTAATCAGAATAACTTCTAGTTTTATTTAATACTCCACGCACAGTATTTACAAATATTTGCTCCTTAACTACCACAAGATAGGTTGATGTTACCACTTTTTTCCTATATGTTGGACAATACAAAGAATGCAAAGTTTGAAATATATAGGATTTATCGTCTTGTCTTTGTATACTGGTTGCGACTTACAGACAGACAGACACAAGCGTGAAATTACAAGCGTCCTTGGTTTTATCTCCGTAACAAAATAAACAAATCAAAATAAAAAAAATTGGATACATTAAAAAAGGAAGAAAAGAACATAAAATAAAGACCTGAAGTCTAATAGCGTAAGGGTCGGAAAATAACAAGACGTACCTTAAAAGAGAGTGATTTAACCCAAGTCCACATAAAAAAGGTAGATTAAGCTATGTTCGTTTGGGATTGCCAAGCCCGTAGTCGCTAAAGATTCCTTGGGGGGAAATAAAGATGAAAAAAAAACTAAAAATAGTAAATAAATGTTAATAAACTTACAAAATGTAAATTTCTCAAAAAATAATTTCTTCAATGAGATTCCATATAAATCGCATCGCATCTTTCATGAGCCTCTTCGCCAATCCGTTGTTCTTTTTATATTTACAAATAACAAAATTGCGGAATTTTATTGTTAAAAATCAGCCGGTTTTTAAATAAATGCATAAAAGTGTAACATTTCCTTCAGTTTTATACTCTCCTATTACAGAGTTGTGTTGTTTTACCTGTCTCTGAGTAATGTAGATTGCGTCACAAGTCAACTAAGTTGCCATGACAACCACCAGGTAGTCAGACATGAAGGGAGGAGATATAATAGAAACTTTGTGTTTTTAAATAAATGATAGAAAATGATTCTTTACGAACTTTGACTGAAACGAAATAATTATTTATGTTTATATTATTAAGTTGTAAACAAATGTTAATAAATTTAACAAATATAAATCTCTCAAAAATTAATTTCTTCAATGAAATTCCATCTAAATCGCATCGCATCTTTCATAAGTCTCTTCGACAATCCTTTGTTCTTTTTATATTTATAAATAACAAAATCGTGAAAATTTTATTGTTACAAATCAGCCGGTTTTTAAATAAATGCATAAAAGTGTATTATTTCCTTCAGGTTTATACTCTCCTATTACAGAGTTGTGTTATATTAGGCCTACCTGTCTCAGAGTAATGTAGATTGCGTCACAAGTCAACTAAGTTGCCATGACAACCACCAGGTAGCCAGACATGAAGGGAGGGGATATAAGAGAAACTGTGACGTGTTTTTAAATAAATGATAGAAAATGATTTTTTTCGAACTTTGACCAAGACAAATCATTATTATTGTGTATTATTTTTTTAATTTCCCTTTTTGTTTCCCCATTTCACTGCACATTTTTAGGTTATTGACATCCTAACTCAAAATTTTTCTCTCATATTTTTTCACTTTTTTCCCCCTCATTTCATAAATGAATTCCGAGTAAATAATATTTAACAAGTTTGGTTTCAGATAATATTACTACTTTTTTTATTTTAAAAGAAAAGTATTAAAAAATTAGCAAAAATGATCTGCCAGTTTTAGGGTTTTAAGCGCGGCCGCAATATGTCCAGTAAGATCCAGACTGTACCTCCGCCACTGAGCACGGCCCAGCGCAGCCCCTTTTTTGCTTTTTGATTATATTTCAGTTTTTAAAATACCGCTTTTTGAAATAACCTGACATTTCCACATACAGATTGGCTCATGCAGTTGCGACACATCCATGGCGACAGCTTGGCTCATGCCGTTGCAGTGCACCCTCTGGTCTGAAACAGAGCTAGAAAGCAGAGGTTACATTTGAGTGTAGTATTTATGTACGTGGCACCCCCACTCTGATGTCAGGGAGGGGTGTGTCCCTTCTGCTAATGGAAGATGAAAGTATTTGCATCACCATGCCTCCGGCTTTTAAATTACAATTATAATTTCTTCATAACAAAACATATTGAATTGAACATAAAAATTAAGAATTTATCTCTCAATTTAGGGCGTAAAGTCACTCTAACAAACTCTGGAATATGCGGTTTTCCAGATTTACCATTTTATTTTGCGTTTTACAAAAATATTATTTATTCGCGAAGCGGCTGCACTACGATAATGAGATGAATTATCCCGTCTGGGAAATTATAGTATCTTAGTTTATGGATGAGACTGTCATGCCACACTCTATCGAAGGCCTTTTCTATGTCCGGGAAGACTGAACCAATTGAGCGGTTCCTGTTGAAGCCCTCGGTTACATGTTCAACCACCTCAGCAGTTGTAGCGTCGTGGAATGTAAGTTCTGAAGCAAAATTGCTCTGGCTTCAGGATGTTATGTGTATGTATGTGCTCATTGATACGCTTAAAACCCTCGAAGCAGCATTTGACCCGGTACCGGATCGATGAATGACTGATGATTTAGTTCGTCGACCCTAAAACACGTATTTTGGAATTCAACATTTCGCTCACTTACAATCGTCCCATCGCAATAAATAAAATACCGTTGGAAAGCTAATGTTCAGTAGATGCAAAAAAAAAATACCACAAAACGTTATAAAAATATTCTAAAAATTGGTAAAGTTTGCATATTTTTGTTACGTAACGTCAAAGATTTGCGCTGACAAGTTGTAAACAAATATGACATCATTTTTCTATAATGTTCCCAAATTGATATATCTGTCAAACAGATCGACCATAACACTGTTCTATAGATCGCATCTTTCTCTTTCGATCTGTGCTTTAGTAATCTTTGTGTGAGCGAATTGGAGTGTGTTTGTTTCCATTAAGTCAGTGAAAACAGGATCCGAAGAGTGAGAGTTTGGTTGAAACGCAGGCTCGAGGAAGTCAGCAAAGAGATTCGCCTTGTCATCTGGGTCACCAACTTGTCCGTTAGGTCCAAATAATTGTGGATAGCACAAAAGTTCCCGTGTAAAGTATTTAGCTAACGGCCAAACTGGTGTATCAGTAATGTTCAGCTTTGACTGTTCCGCCTGGAAGCTGTCGAGTATCTCCTGTCTACTTCATCTCTTGAGGCGATTTATTGTGGTGTGTGGAACAAATTTGTTTACACCCTGTTGGAATGCCCTTCTTAACCTATTGCGATGCTTAATCACCCGAAGTATGTGTTTTGTAATATAAGTGTGATGCTGGGGCTGACATTTGATTGGTACTGCAGCTTCTGTCGCAGTTTGTATTGCCGTTGTCAGTAAAAAACGGCAGTGTTTACATAATGTCGCGTTCGAACATACAAGACGGCGGAAATAATCCAAATTAGCGAGTCTGTGGTTCAATACCCGTCTGTGGTCCTTCGTTATGGGGTTTCCTGCAACAGCCATAATGACGGGATAGTGATCCGAGTTCAGATCCCTATCTACGTGCAAACGTTGCGCCACACGATTGTGCGCGGGGGATTATATGTAGCAATTAGTGTTGTTATGCAATCGTTGAGCTCAACTCGTGTAAGTGTGGGCACCAATAATTCTATATGTTTTACGGTCTTATGTATTATTAATGCCGTACCGCCGTGGCTCCTATCGTCTCTGTCAGTGCGGTAGACTTTGAAATTTTTAATAGTGTGACTTTAAGTGAGTTTCTGTGAGTAAAGATATTTTGTAGTTATTTCTTTGCATACAGCGAAGGAGTTCCATTGGCATTCCAGCACAAAACTTGTTATTTACTGTCCATCATTGACTGAAATGACGTATTGGAGGAAGCAGGTCAGGAAAGAGCTGAAAGTGGTGGGTGGGGAGGTAAGGAGGGAGATCACGAAGGATCCCAGGTTTCCCGTGAATGAGTCCCAGGTAAGGTCACGGATCAAGATGTGGAGGAAAGGTTCAAATATGGATTGTATCCAATCCGTGTTGTTGGGTTTGCCTGTCTTAACCATGTTTGGTGAGGAGGGTGCTTCTTCTGTCAATGGAAGCAGCTACAGGAGTGGGAAGAGCCGCCGCTGGAGCTACCTTGGATGGAGTGGACGGCGTTGGACCCTAGGCCTGATATTCGTCTGCTCCCTCGGTGAAGGACAGTCTTTAGACTTCGGTACCAGGGTTTCAATTGCCGCAGGGGCCTTCGCTACCTCCGCCACAATGGTTATAGATAATGGTGTGTGTGTTGTGTTAATGTGTGTCTTTGGTTTCGTTGCTTGCGCGTAAGAGACATTTGGACGTGTAGGTCTGATAGGCAGTCGGGGTTGTGTAGTGGTCTTGGTGTGTTGTTGAGGTGTTAAATCACCACTAGCTCTAGACCTTTTCGCCTGGAGCGAGCGTGCTACCATTTTCTGGGCCTCGCATCCACTATAACTTGCAGTATGCCATTTCCCACAAAGGATGCACTTGAAGTCCTCGCGTACAGTCGTGCATTCCTTAGAGGAGTGTTCCTCTCTTCACTTCACACACAGTAACTTGGCCTTTCAAAAGCTAGTTGTGTGGCGAAATCTCTGTTATAGAGTGAAAATTTAGGAACCCTGTAGAGTTCAATGCGGACTCTTATATAGAGAATCTCTCTTATTTCCATCATATCGCTAGCATCGTTATGGGATGTCAGTTCAGCAAGGAACATCAGTAGAGGTTCCTTACTAAAGTGTACACGCATTTGCGATACCTTCAGCACTCCGAATCCTCTGCTCTTTAGGTCGACTCCGATTTCGGTGGGAAGCGTCTGCTCGCCCACGCCCCGAATCAACACCATGTATGTGCGTTCACTATCAAGGGGGTAAATATGGTGTGGAATGTTTTGCTTCTCCAGTAATCTTTGTAGGTTGACGTAGTCACCATACGTGGAGGTCTGGAGTCGCACTCCATCATTAACTTTCACCTCCGTGTAGTGATACGATTTTTACTCGGTGTTAAAGTTTTTATTTATGTCATGTAATCTAGTTTTGTCCGGGTAAATGGTAATGGCAGGTATTTTACGCGCTGCCTCTTTAGTCGACACTGATGCAGGACCAGTACTGTTCCCATCAGCTTGGGCCGATGGGCCTAACACAGGCTTCTGCACCACGTCTGTTGAGGGTTTTGGAACGGATCCACGACTACTTGGAAGAGGGATTTTAAAGCTCTCCCGGGCTGAGTTACCCTCAGTACAGGATAACTTTCATATTCTCTCTACCGTTCCTCGCTTCACTTCTTTGTCCGAGTCGGTTGAGACTTTCCTCTTCCGCCGATATACCTTCCGATACTTGGTAAGGTCATCGGCGGTTGAGCTGTCAATATTAATTGAATCTTACTCACTCTCGAGAGTCAGATGGGATCCGAGCTGGCCCTGGAAGAGACCTTTCTCTACGGGAACAACTAGCTGATCCTCTACAGGGTTATTAACTAGTTGGTACCGGAAAGGTTCATGCAGATCTAAACTTTTTTCCATTTAGGAAAATAGTATAGGTTTACTATTTTACGGGTGTGGTGGGGGATGTGGAATTAGCCTATTGTATAGCCTATATTAACTATATAGCCTATTATATTTAACCTATACTATTATTGTCCTGTCACTAGTAATAAAAAACTTAGAATATTTTAAGAACTAATTATAAAATCTTCACTTATTATTTTTTAATAAAAAACACTCAAATGTATAGCACTAAGCTGGCATAGATTCCCCTGGTCGGTGTGTCTTCACAACACAACACAGGGGAAGAACCATTCACAATAATTCTTAGGGGGAATGAAAAAATAATCATAGTTTGAATTAATTTGTAGAGAGTGCAGCACTTACCAAGTCGTATTGTATGTAGTGGCATACACCGCCTATAAGATTGCGATGTTGAATGGGCGAGTAAATAGTAAACAACAAGATAGCAGTAGAATATTACTACGAATGTATCAGGAGGCTATGAATTGCAAGAGCAGGTTCAACTGTCGAGTTGTGAAAGTATCG
The DNA here is from genome assembly GCA_963513935.1 of Aphrophora alni. NCBI lineage: Eukaryota > Metazoa > Arthropoda > Insecta > Hemiptera > Aphrophoridae > Aphrophora > Aphrophora alni. The sequence goes on along the minus strand of OY740765.1, from coordinate 27,674,415 downwards.
AATGAAATTGTATGTAATGTTAAATTGTATTGGTAGCTCAAGGGGTCGTATCCATTAGGGTAAGCTTGGTGTTACACAGCTTTTTTGAACCTCGTTATTGTATATATCACTACTCTCTTGTCGTAGGCTATCTGTTATCGTAGAGTGGTATAATTATATGTAGAATTGAAACTATAAATTTTTGTTTAAAGTTAAATTACTCATGATCTAAGAACAAATAAAAGGAGCGTGTGCTAAAACCACACGACGTAGGCATATAGGGACAGTTATTTTTATAAAGTCGTAGTCTTTTCGAAGTTTTTCAAGCCTAGCGCCAACATTCTGATTGCAACTGTTCTCTGTAGAAACAAGACACTGAAAGCTCATTCATATTTTAAACAATATAGGTCTTTAAAGCTTTGCGAGGAAAATGTCATAGGGGTCGTGTTATGGAGCAACACATCTAGCGTGAAGCGCTGCATGTGAAATGCGTTTTTATTGAAAAGAATAAAAATTGGTTTTAGTCTTTCTTAAACTGTAAATATTTTATAAAATATTATAATATTTTATTACACGTCTACAGAACTCATAGCTCTAGGCTTCATCGATCGAGGGATATGCTTTAGGGATAAAAAACACTGTTGGAGTGAATCATTTTCAAAAGCCTTTCTGTGTACGCGTCTACAGACCTACTCATAACCATGTTAAAAAATGCATAGCTCTAGGCTTCTGGGATCCAGAGATTTGCCTTTGGGGGTAAAAAACACCCTTGGAGTGAAACATTTTTAAAATGCTTTCTTAGTACGCGTCAACAGACCTACGCCAAACCATGTTAAAAGATTCATAGCTCTAGGCTTCTTGGATCCAGAGATAAATTTCAGGAGTAAATAACACTGTTATAGTGGAACATTTTTTAAAACCCTTTCTTAGTACGCGTCTACAGACCTACCACAAACCGTGTCATAAATTTCATAGCTCTAGGATTCGTGGATCAAGAGATATGTTTTAGGGATAAAAAACACCCTCGGAGTGGAACTTTTCAAAACCCTTTCTTAGTACGCGTCTACAGAGTTAGCCTACCCCAAACCATGTTAAGAAATTCATAGCTCTATACTTCATGGATCCCGACATCTCTGTTACCAATAATACAAAGAGTACACTCAATCAATCGATAAAACCCTTAGAGTCTGTTGCAGCATTAAAGCTGTTGTAATTACACGATTATACAATTATTCCGGTTTTAACAAAAGTAATTAATATTCACCCTTATTCAACTTCAACCACAGTCTGAGTGACAGTCAGTTTACCTTAGTTGAAACAATAAGTTTTTGATCGAGGTAGGCCTAATTCAATTGTACTTCAGTAAAGTAATTCATTAAACAAAAGTAAATATGAGGGTAGGTGGAGGCTGCACAGTTGTCTGAAAACTAGTTCCTACACAGGATGGAAACAATCTCACAAAGAAAAACGTATTTGTTATATCTCTTAGTTTCAAAAATATTCACCTTTGAAGTTGACGTTTTATTGCACTTGACTTTACGTAATAAAACCCACTTTTTACTTGGTCATTTTACAAAAATTATTAATTCTAATTCTATTTATCCATTTACCTATTGATTTTATGTTTATTTTAATATTTATTCATCTTGGTATATTTACAAGTTAATTGTCCATAACTTTTTATTTATTATTGCAATAAAGTTTACAATTTATAATTTTATCTTATTTTATTATTATTTTTTCTGTTGTTTATTGCTTTCGCTTAAATTAATGAAACGTCCCAAGAATAGTTATTAAAGCCCCTTTTTACTAACTTCCCCATTTAATTTGTTTTTTGTTTTTTAAAAATAATTTATGGTTTTCTTATTCCTCACTCTTATTAACAACCTTTTATTTATTTCGATTTTTGGTTTTTCATGCTGTTGTTTAAACCTGCATATTTTTTGTTTTATGACAAGTTTTTAATTATCTTGTATTATTCTCCCTTTAATTCAACCCTACTTAACTAGTTTTAATCTTAATATCTTTATTTTTTCATAAAATTAGTTTTTGTTACAGGTTTTCATGTCAGATCTTGTCGGCTGATGACCACTGTATCGCTAACGCGTGCTGAAGCTTTACAATTTCTTTATGCAATAAAGTTCTTAAATTAATTGTATGATTTTATTTTATAAAATCTGGTTTTTCCATATCGTTTACAGTCCCAACTTTTATTCTTTTTTTTTCCTTTCTATTTTTCAGACTAAACTTAAAGTGTAATGAGATTAGTTAATGGAGGATGGGACTGTCCAATACTTGTATTTAGTTGTACAAGATCAAGCGGAGTTCTGACCAGTCGAATCATTCTTTCCTTAGCTTCTTGTGGGAAAAACATGAAGCAAAAAAAAATTAAAAGTCAGTAGGGGAAATCGCCGCATCACAACATTTTGGTAAAACTTGAGCTCCCCCTCTGTGGTGATCTTTCAGCATTGTCCTCTACATTACGGAAACAATAGACCTAGTAGAGAAAGGTCAGGAACTAAGGAAGCTTTGCACTCCTTACAGGAAAAGCCATCAACAAAGAGGGGGGGAGGATAGAAAGTCATCAGAAACGTCAATGTAGTATGATCCCGCACCCTCCATTAGGAATAACGGATAGATGACCCACTGACAAGAGACCTGATTGGGGGAAACGTTAGATGGTAACTGACAAGGTTAGATGAAATAACTCAGGGGAAATCACCAGACAAACCTAATGGAGCGAAAGAAACCCTAAGAGAACATAAGTGTTCTCTCCCCCTTATAAAACCTCTTAAATAACCCCTTAATAAGATGATCTAACATAGAACTCCTTCAAATAATATGAATGAATGATTTATGTGATAACTAATGTAATATCACCTTGAAGACAAGTGTCAAGAGATGGATCTAAACCAATACTTGATAATAAATCCTTGAAAAGTTGGTCAAGAGACAGGAAAGAGAGACAGCCTATAGAACATCTTCCCTAAATATTTGAAACTATAATAATATATAGAGTGTTATCTAAACGTGTCCTTGAGAAAGAGTAGAATATATATGTAAACAAAGATGGCGCCACTAAGTAAATTTTTGAAAGACCAAAAGTTGGTCCAGAGAAAAAGAGAGGGATTTCAACCAAGAATACAATAACACTAAAAACCTTTGAAAAACCAAAAGTTGGTCAAAGGAGAAAAAAGATAGTGATTTTACCTAACACTAAAAAAAATTAATTTAATAAATCCCTGAAAGAACAAACGTTGGTCAAGAGATAGAAAAGAGAGGGATCTCACCCAATACTTGAAAACATAAGATATAATTTTAAAAACCACTGAGAGGCCAAAAGTTGGTCAAGAGAGAGAGATTGTGATCTCACCCAATACTAGAAAAATATATTGTATAAACAAACAAGTTATATTTCAATAATCATTGTAACTTACTTAATATAATTTAATAAAACCCTATCAAATTGATTCTTCTCATTCCAAAATGATTTTATGGTTGTTCTAATAATCAACTATTATTAAAGTTGTAGCCTACATACTTCGTGATATTCGAAAATAGTTCATCGTAGTTGTCCAAAATATTAATACAATATATTATTATAAATCACAAACGTCGTGTCAAAATCGTACTCGTTAAATTAATATATCTAAAACGTTGTCACAAATTGAATTGCATGTTGACTGGATAAAATGCATTGCTTCTTTGAAAGAAATTATAGATAAATTTAGTTCAAATGTTGTATAGCAAATAAAACCTAAGGGCAAAAGTTAATGTATCATACAAAAAATTTACTTTTTAAGATACGACAGTGGAAAAAAGTGTTCATACAGTCTGAAATAATAGTTTTGACAAATATTGCTACGGTTGGGATAAACTAGGGGGACGGGGGGGGGACGCAAAGACTTGTAACTCTGTACTTAAATATTTGCTACTATGTGAATAAACGAGAACAAAGGTCCATCGGAATGCCTAAGTTAAACAGCACGTGTAAATTGTAAGTACTCTAAATATAATATTTTGATTTACTCATTTTGTAATTTTATTATTATTATATCTAACTAAAATGGTTTTCTTTTCAAACATAACATTAGACGAACTTATTGATGAATATCCTATTGTAACGATATCATCTTAATCAATCCAGATAACATGATTAAAGTGATATCAGAAAAACAAATTGAATTAAATAAATTATGAATAAGAAATAAATCTTCACGTGTAAAATTAAATTAGAGTTAGAAAATAAAAAAAAAAGTTTACAAAGGATTGTTAAGAAAGGAGTGGAGGCACAAACGCTGCAGATGTCCAGAACGAATGGTAAAATTATTAGGGTTGAAAAAGGAAAGCGACGCTACGATTTCTCTTTTAGAAGGGTTCAACAGACTAGGAGAAACCGAAACTTTCCAAAAATAACGACAAATTAAAAAAAAAACCAATAGGAAGGACGAAATCCTATTTTTTTGAATTTGTGAAAGTTAGTGTGGCGTTGCCGCGGAATTGAGGAGAGAAAGAAAAAAGGAGTTTTCTACTAGCAGCGAGGGAGTAAGGTGCGACTCTAGAGACTGGTTGTCTCCGAGTCACCAACATAGTATCAGCTTTTTAATAAAATTTAGTAAAGTATAACTTCTAGCCTTCAGCGAAAAGTATTGAGTATTAGCTTCAGCGAGAGATTAAATTAGTAGCCTTCAGCAAAGTACAAAGATTGATATTCGCCTTCAGCAGATAGGAGTTTGATTCGTCGTCTTCAACGCGAAGAAAACGTTGTTCATCGTCACCTTGGGAGAAGGAGATTATCTCGTCATCACCAGGATCCATCATCAAGGAGCAAGTCTGTGCATCGAAAGTGGTTTTTTAAGGGTTAAATAATAAAGGGGAAAGTGCCAGTTGGGGTTTTGTGAAAGTGTGTTTTCATCGAAAGAGGGACCAGGACAAGGATTGATAAGTACCATATGTTTTCTATTAATATCTTTTAAATGCTATTTTAATTTCGTTTTGCTTGAGCTTCCAAAGGATTCCCACCGAGATTGTAGATTTAAGTTTTGTTAGTATAGGAAATTAAATTGCACCAAGAGTCAGTAAATTTAATCATTTCATTTGTTTTGTATATCAAGAGCTAGCCGAGGAGTAAATTGGAGAGATTGATAAATTTGAAATTGTTTTTTTTTTGGAGAGTATAAAAGTAATTGAGAGAAAGGTAAATTAACTTAAAGTAAAAGTAATAAAAAAAAAAGCAGTAGAAGAAATATATTTGCCCGTATTGAAATTTGTGTTTGTTTAAATATTAGATTGTTAGAAATAAGGAATGAAAGTTGTATGAATGTCTAATACATTTTAGAATAAGTTGCTAAATGTGTAACTATCCTTACGTACAACAAATTGTTACTTGTTTGTTCTGCGCTAAAATAAATTGAGTTTTAAAATTTTAAAGAATTGTGTATTGACCAAATAATTTCAGTACCAAAATAAATCATAATTAAATCCTAAATAAGTAAGTAAAAGAAATAAAAGTAAAGTAAAAGGTTTTTTATATAACATAAAAAGAAAGGTGAATGTTATACTATTGATAGTAATGAATTTTCCGAAATTAACAACTTATCATCACCACCTGTGACTATTTCCGAAATAGTGTTGTCGCCCCAAACAGATTTACAAGCAACTACCCTGCCACGACGTACAAGATAGGTTACTTTATGAACTTATTGATTCATTTATGGATGATTACGTAGAGGGGAATGAAACGTAAACATGATAGCAAATCCACATTGTAGCCCTGACGCAAAAATAGGGCAGGGACAAGATAATTTTGAAATAATTAACGATATTTCAAGAGTGTATAAAAAAATTTAAAACTGATTTTAGAGAAGTAACATTTAAATTTAGAGAACCACGTGCAGACAATAATATGTCTCAATGGCATAAACATGTGTTTGACTTCCTTTTAGATTTAAAAATATCAATAGACTACTATTGGTGATGATAGAGTAGGACTTAAAATTATTAATGCCGAAAAACCGGAACAAAGGCCCATAGGCATTATTATACGTAGGACAGATCAGTTAAATACTGATGTAGTATTTCAAACTGTAGAAAATAATGTATAATGTAATGAAACATTTTTTATTGACGGACCTATGCATGTGAAACTATTACATATAAATATGCCTGCAGGAGGAAGAGGAAAGGTTAACTAATTCATCGTCATTTAGTGAATTTTGCAAAAAAAGAGGTATAATTGTAATTAACAATGACGATAACCAATGCCTTAGTCGAGCCATAGCAATAGCAATTGCGCACTCGAAAAAAAGTGAAAATGAAGATAGTAAAAAGTATAGTAAGCAAATAAGAGAACCAGAAAGGTATTTACAACAACAGGAAGCTGTAAAATTTTGTGAAGCTGTAGGTGTAAATTTAACAAAAGGAGGTGGTATTGACCAGATAAAAGTATTACAAAATTATGTACACCAGTATAAAATAACAGTATTTAGTGATAGAAGGGGTCGAGGGACGATATTTGAAGGACCTGACGGACATATAAACCTTGATTTAATACACATTTCAATGTTACAGTATTACGTCAATAACAGGTGCATTTACGACTAACTTTTACAGTCGAAATTGTAAGTTTGGTTATCATAAACAACAACAGCACTTGTGCCCCTTAAAATATTTATCATGTAACAATTCTCCAATATGTACAAGTACAGAAACACGGAAATGTCAACAATGTTGTTATGATTGTATTTGAGATAAGATTAGGTTGACGACACTGCAGAGTCTGGAGGCAAGACGGGTGTAAGCAGGTCGTAGGCAACAGCCTTGTCTGTAGTTTGTACATGTAATAAAGATATTGTAACAATTACAAAAGTATAATTTTATTAACAATAACAACAAATATAACATGGTGGCAGTGGTGAACAAGTGAAGTGATTATTAATTATAAAATGCCTACTTTAAAAAGCATTATTATATAAGACATGTGAACAGCTGGCCGATTGTCGGTAAGTTTTAGTATAGACACGTAAGCCTAAAAAAGTGCAAAGCTAAATTTATAAATCGTTAGTGTTATATGGCTAAATTACAACAACAAGAATTAGATATTCCTGAAGCAAAAGACATATTTTTTACAATGGATTATCACGCTAATATTCCTAGTCAAATGTCATTTGAAGGAAACTTGACTGAAAATTGGACAAAGTTTAAACATAAATTTAATCTATATTGTGACGCTTTTTTAACTGAAAATGTACAAGATAAACGTAAAATTGCGTTATTATTACATTCAATGGGTGATCAGGGTGTTGAAATTTTTAATTCTTTTAATTTAACAAAGGAAAGTGCAAAAGTGTTTGAACATGTCATAACAGTATTCGATGAATACTTTCTTCCGTTAAACAACGTGACGTATGAAAGACATATTTTTTTCAACCGGAAACAGTTACATAATGAATCATTTGAACAATATATGGCTATACTTAGAAATTTAAGTTCTACATGTGAATTTGGAAATTTAAGGGACAGTCTGGTAACAGATATTTTCATTAGTGGAATTACAGATTCATCAGCAAAAGAAATATTACTAAAGACAAAAAATATCGATATAAAATCAGCCTTGGAAATTTGTAAAACAAAGGAAATGGCTCATAGAAGAGCACGCCATCTAGATATTAAAACTGAAACGGGTACGTCATCAACCGATATTGACTCTATCAACAAAACTAAGAAGCATTATTTATTATCAAAGTCAAGCAGCGATAGTAACTTCAAACAAGGACAGGTCAAAAGTAAACATAGGCCTAAATCGTCGTTTCAACAGAAGCAAACAACAGATGTACAAGTTCAACGACATAATCGTGTTATACAAACTTCTTGCGGTAAATGTGGTTACAAACATAAGTTTGGTGAATGTTTTGCTTTTGGAAAAAAATGTAATAAGTGCGGAAAAGCGAATCATTTTGCCAATATGTGTAGATATAATCGCAAATTAGTAAGTACTCTAGACAATACTCAAAAATTTAATAGTCTAGCATCAATAAGTGATCCTAGTTTAAACTTTATTATAGATATAGTAAATATAAATAGTAATCAAAATTCTGAAGTAGAACAATGGTATGAGAAATTAGTTATTAATGGAAAAGAATGCCTACTAAAATTAGATACAGGGGCACAAATTAATATTTTATCAATTAAATCATTTAAAGAACTTAAAATTAACCATAAATTTGTAAAAAAGACAAACACATCAGTAACGTCTTTTACAAAAAATTGTGTTCCTATATTAGGCACATGTAGTGTTAATTGTCAAGTAAAGGGTAAAACAGAAGTGCATAAATTAATATTTTATGTTGCAAATATTAATTGTTCTAATATACTTGGTTTAAAATCTTGTATTGAATTAGATCTCATAAAAAAAATTGAAACTGTAGAGATTTTTAAGTGTGAGAAATATAAGCAATTATTTGACGAAGGAATCGGTAAAATACCAATTGAAGTAAAATTACAATTAAAAGACAACACAATACCAGTTGTAAGTCCATCTCGTAAAATGCCAGTTTTATTATATGATAAATTAAAAGCAGAACTAAAAAGATTAGTTAAATTAGACATTATAAAAGAGATTAATGAACCAACAGAATGGCTTAATCAAATTGTTATTGTAGAAAAGAAAAATGGAGATTTAAGAATTTGCTTAGATCCATTTCATTTGAACAATGCAATCAAAAGGTCTCATATACAATTTCCAACTTTTGAAGAACTCTCTTCAAAGCTTACAAATGCTAAGTATTTTACTAAGTTAGATGCAAGTGCAGGTTTTTGGATGTTACCTTTAGAAAAAGAAAGTGCTAAATTATGTGCATTTCAAACTCCTTTTGGAAGATATATTTTTAAACGATTGCCTTTTGGTCTAAATTGCTCAAGTGAAATTTTTTATAAAATTATGTTACAAACCTTTGATGAAATACCAGGTGTAATTTTATATATAGACGATATTTTAATACATGCTGATACTATAGAAGAATTAAATAATAGAGTGAAGCTAGTGTTAGATAGAGCTAAAGACTCTGGAATTAAATTTAACAAAGACAAATGTATTTTTAATGCTAAAGAAGTAACATTTTTAGGTCATAAATTTAGTGCTAAAGGTATCGAAATAGATCAAAATAAGATAAAAGCGATTGTTGATATGCCTTCACCAAGAGATGCAAGGGCTCTTGAACGTATTTTAGGTATGGTAAATTACGTTTCGAAATTCATACCCAATTATTCAGAATTAACTAAACCGTTTAGAGATTTATTAAAAAAAGATAATGTTTTTGTCTGGAATAAAACTTTGGAGAATTTATATGTGAAACTCAAGAAATATATTACAGAAGCGCCTGTACTAACATATTTTGATCCCAATAAACAGAGTACGTTATCAGTCGATGCATCTCAATTTGGTTTAGGTGCAGTATTATTACAAAATGGAAAAGTAGTGGCTTATGCTTCAAAAGCACTAACAAGCGTACAAACGAGATATTCTCAAATAGAAAAAGAGTTGTTAAGTATTGTATTTGGTTGTGAACGTTTTAAACAATATGTATATGGTAGTATTAATGTACTAGTAGAAACAGATCACAAACCATTGATACCAATTTTTAAAAAACCTTTATGTGATGTTCCAATAAGGCTGCAAAGAATGTTACTAAGATTACAACCTTATAATTTAAAAGTTACATATTATATACCCGGTAAATACCTATTTTTGGCGGATACTCTATCCAGAACATGTAATATAGCTTCTAAAGAAATAGATCCTTTTGATGAAGAAATTGAAGTTCAGGTAAATCTTTTAATTAGCAATATGCCTATTACTGAGACCAACAAACTAAATATTAAACAAGAAACCATGAAAGATGCAGTAATGTGTAAATTAAAAAAATATATTCAAAATGGTTGGCCTAAATATAAAAAAGACGTAGAGATTGAGATTCAACCTTATTTTGAATTGCAATCCCAATTATGTATAATAGATAAAATCATATTTAAAAATAACGCAATTGTTGTTCCTAAAACATTAAGATTATCAATGTTAAACAAAATACATTTAGGACACAGTGGCATTTCAAGATGTAAGTCTAGAATAAGAAATATTCTATTTTGGCCCAACATGTCAAATGATATTGAAAATTTTGTAAAATGTTGTCAAACATGTGCTAGATACAAAAGAAACAAATCAAATGAACCATTAATATGTCATAAAGTACCTGAAATACCATGGCAAAATGTAGGTTGTGATATTTTTGAGCTAAACAAAAAATATTTCATAGTGGTAGTAGATTACTTTTCATACTTTATACAAGTTTCCCACATATCTAATTGTACTAGTACAACAATAATTGATAAACTTAAATCATTCTTTTCACGTCATGGCATACCATTAAATTTCTATTCGGATAATGCAACTTATTATATGTCCGATGAATTTAAAAAATTTATGAAAGAATGGAATTTTAATCATATAACTTCTAGCCCCCACCATCCAAAGTCTAATGGAATGGCGGAGTCGGCTGTTAAAGTCATCAAAAATATTTTTAGAAAATGTTTAGATTCTAAGCAGGACCCCTATCTTGCGCTTTTAGAATTTAGAAATACTCCAAGACAAAATTTAAGTTCGCCTGCTCAATTATTAATGTCAAGGTCTTTAAGAACCACTATACCTAGACACATAAACCATCTGAAACCTAAAATTAATTTTAAGAAAGATAGACAAAAAATGATAAAAAACAAAAGTATTATGAAACAACATCATGATGTTAGAGCTAAGGATATGAAGGAAAACTTTTCTAGTGGCAATAATGTATGGTTTAAAAGAAATCCCAAATCATTGTGGTGTCCAGGTAGAATTGTAAATAAATGTGAACAAACCAGATCCTTTACGATCCAAGATCAAAATGGAAATTCATACAGACGTAATACTATTCATATTCCACCAGACAATACAATAAATACAGAACATGGCATTAATAATCATTCTGATAATTACAATGAATTAAATAATCAAAATAGTCTAAGTAAACAATTGCCCATACCATCAACTAGTACAGAAGACACTTCTGTAACAGACCCACACAAATATACAACTAAATATGGCAGAGTGGTTAATACTACTAAAAGATATCCTCAGGAATAAAAAGTTAGATAATAAGTAATAAATGAAAAAAGATTAAGTTATGAATATTTTGTTATTGATTAAGTTAGATATACAAGGAATTAATTTTATTTAAGTAATTAAATTGTTTTGTAATGTAAAGACAAAGAAGTTTAAAAGTGTAGTTAATTTAATTTTTAATAATAATAAGAGAGATGTTATGATTGTATTTGAGATAAGATTAAGTTGACGACACTGCAGAGTCTGGAGGCAAGACGGGTGTAAGCAGGTCGTAGGCAACAGCCTTGTCTGTAGTTTGTACATGTAATAAAGATATTGTAACAATTACAAAAGTATAATTTTATTAACAATAACAACAAATATAACAAATGTAATAGGTTTTTTTAAAAGTGTTGAATGTTTTAATAATCATATGTTACCAATATATAAAAAACAAACCGATTTTGGGTTATTCTCGACTACTAAATAAAACAAAATTTTTATTTTAAAAAAACACTTTTCTAAAGAAATTATTAATTTTAGGAGCCCAGACTTAAATTTTATGAATTTTTTAATTTAAAATTTTAAGACCACAATCGTCACTTTGTAATTTACGTTTGAAATAGTTCTTTGTACAAAGTGTGTTTTTTAAATCTTTATTTGTTTCTTTTTTTATGAAAGTAGGTTTAAAAAAAAATGTATTTTTTAGTTATAAACAAATATTCTATCTTTCAATTAATTCGTCTGGCAAATAGGATGGCTTTGTTCCGACAAATGTGAACGTTGCAACTTGGCCTCAAGTCCTACAGTTTAGCCAAATTAGTGTTTTCACAATTTCTTTAATTCGATTTATGTTTAACGACATAATTCCCATGATATTTATTTACGCTAACAGTTATTTAAATTCGCCTTTAGAATTTGTGTTGCGTTGTAAATCGATAATTGGAAATTCCGAAAACACTAAAAAGAACTGTATAGTAAACTAATTAGGTTTATAACGTTTCTCCTTCTTTTTTAAAGAAGATAAAAAAAGAATCAAATAGAGATTTTAAAAAACACACTTTGTACAAAGAACTATTTCAAACGTAAATTACAAAGTGACGTTTGTGGTATTAAAATTTTATATACAAAACTTCATAAAATTTAAGTCTGGGCTCCTAAAATTCATAATTTCTTTAGAAAAGTGTTTTTTTTTTTTTTAAATTAAAATTTAATTTTTATCTTACGTCTTGTCTTATCTGATCAAAGTAAATCTACTTCGACAGTGTTTCAAACATTGTATATAAGCTGGCCAAGAAGGTATCTCGCTTACCACTCAGCTAGCTTAAACTCAATACATGTTACCGCTCTAGTATCAATGTAGGCTATATACCGTAGTGTATTGATGGTAATCTCCAAAAATTTCGAGCTCCGTTTTTCAATGATATTCACATTTTATGACCTCAAGAAACTCTAAAAAGTTATTTTAAACATGATGTCCGTCCATCATCGTTGTCTTTGTTGATTATATTTTGAGGTTCTGCTTGTATTACATTGTATGTTGAGGCTGGGTAACATCTACGATGGCGATGGTGCTCATCAACTTGTTTTACAATATATTTAAAAATAAAACTTATAGTACAATATATGATAGTATTGTTATATACTTTTCATTTTGAAAATAATAGTAGGAGAAGCTTCAAATATGTTCAAGATATTGAGAATGGAAGAAAGTTTTTAACACTGTCTAATCGTGATCAAAGAAGTCGTTCGTGTTTTCTTGACAGAGTAGGGAATAACTTCTTTATTTAGTAATACAAAATACAAAGTGAAAGAATTACGTTAGGAAAAACAATCAATGATGTGATTGTCGTAAATATATCCTTTTAAAAACATCTGATATTAAAAAAAAAATTATTATAAAATGTCTATAAACAACTACAAAGCTTGATTTTAGAAGACGTTTAAATGGTTTAATAAAAAAAGCTGAACATAAATATTGGTATAACATCGATAGAATACAGTCTATGAATTGATGTAAAAAACAGTGTAATGTGGTAAACAATTATTGTTTCTTATAAAATTACATACAATCAACACTACCCAAATTTGAGTCTTGTCGGTAATAGTTTGAAATAATCCAAAAGATAACGCTGTGGATTACAGTCTACTTTATCGACAACAGTAAGTTCCTAGATTTCCAGGTTTTTAACTAAATATTATGTACATTGATTCTATACTGTAGTAAATTGCATTGTTTATAACTAAATCTACTCTCTGCGGATGATTTCTATAAAGTTTTTGACTGAAATGGACTTGTATAAAATTCAAATTTCAACGTTTAATTTTCTGAACTTTAAGTGCTTGTAATTCCTAAACGGCTACATATTTTAAAAAATACCCAAAAATAAAACGGTGTAAATAATAGCCTAAATTTTAAATCTCCCATAGAACGTAGATTCTAAATAAAATTAAAATTAAAAAATATACGATTTCCTAAATCGCCTATTGAATACACTTTTCGTCCCATATTAATTATTTTTTTTACAATTAATTATTACTCTGTTCCATTATTACACCATCTTTAAATATATAGTTTCTAGTCTTTATATAGAAATACAAATTGTAGGGATTTAATATTTAGTTTTTTTATATAAAGCAAAAAAAAAACAGAAAATAATAGATTGGGTGCTATTTGTCCTTTGTTTCTCAGTTAGGTTTTTAAATGCACGCTTCTTTTTTTAAATTTGATGACGTTGTAAGAAAACATATTACTTTATGACAAACAGAGTAAATTAATTGGGTAAGCGAGAACATTCTTCGCTCTAATGTTAAGACTGTTTTGTATTAGCGCCCAACAACGCTAGGCATTTACAAAAATTAGGTAAGTATCCGTTTACCTGAATAGTGAATGACTTAAGTGATTGAGCATTCACTATTCAACGAGTTTCCTAAACCACGTCGAAACATGTAACTAATACTAATGTGCATTACTACAATGAGAATGTCGAGTTCTTTATGTTTTTTCTCTCAGAACTTTAATATTTAAATACTAATTTCACTAATTGAATTCATTATATAAATAAATTTACAATTAAAAAGTAATAAAAACTATAAAAAGTCAATAATTTTTATTGTTATAAATAAATAACTTAAAAAACCGACGACACGATCTACAACGCCATCTAGCGGCTACTTTGTGGAACGTTTGCAAACAAGCTATACAGTGTTTTACCGATTACAGTATATATGTTATTTATATGAGTTGACGGACTTCCTCTTAGGTTTTTATCTGGTATAGTAATAAAAATAGACTATCCGCCAATTAACCAATTATATTGTAAGCTCCTTAGAAACCATTTAAATATAACAATTTTTTCAAATCCCAGGTGGACCGTAACAAACACTCATATTTTATACATTTACCACCATTCAGTCAAAGCTACTGTCATTCATAATAGCAAAATTATCTGTCACTCGCACTCATTAACTAGGTAATATCTTTACTGTAGAACACAACTACAATTTTAACAACTACCAAATTTAATCATGTGCATAAAATCAAACTAGTTACAAAATAAATAACTAAATTTAATCATAATAAATGAAATTTTTTCCTGAATTTCCGTACGTTATAACTAAAATTGATATTAATTCGTCGGTTTGAAAACCGTGTAGTGGTAGGCCTACCTAGCCGACCCTAAAGGCACAAACAGCCTACAAGGATTATAAAACATACTAAATCGGCCCTTCACTAAATACCTTATTTACAAATTACAAAACCAGTGTCCACGAATTTTAAATTAGGCCTTGTCATGTGTCATCTGAAAAAAAATAAAACATCACGAAAAGGCTACAGTTTAGCCAAAATAGTGTTTTCACAATTTCTTTAATTCGATTTATGTTTACCGACATAATTCCCATGATATTTATTTACGCTAACAGTTCTTTAAATTCGCCTTTAGAATTTGTGTTGCGTTGTAAATCGATAATTGGAAATTCCGAAAACACTAAAAAGAACTGTATAGTAAACTAATTAGGTTTATTACGTTTCTCCTTCATTTTTAAGAACTACTGGATTAATTTTTATGAAATATATCATAAATATTTGGTCTAGATGTGTAATATAATTATGTATTATATATGGCTTATGATTGATTCTAACATAAAAATTGACGATACGTTCCATAACGCCATCTAGCGTCAATTCTGTGAATCATTTGCAAAGTACACTATTGGGAAGATCGCCTTTTGCAAATGCCATAGCGCCTAATCAGGACGCTCCCACTGGACGTACTGGGGCATCTGTCAAATTCCTCCCATTACAATATACCCAGACAACACCAGGCTGGCGGAAATCAACCGTCAATTTAAAGCCAAGTACGACCCATATTTCTATATGGCGGTAAAGGTGAAGGATGGAGTGCGACTCCAAACCTCGACCTACAAGGATTATATAAACCTACAGAGGTTCTTGGACGAACACAAAGTCCCTCACCATATATATCGTCTGTCGAATGAACGGACGTACAAGGTTGTCCTTCGTGGAATTGATGAGGAGACATACCCATCTGAGGTGAAAGCCGATCTGGAGAGCCGGGGTATTGAGGTACTTAAGGTATCTCAAATGCGTGGGCACTACAACAGGAAGCCCCTCCCAATGTTTCTGGTAGAGCTGCCTTCTGATAAGATTGCCAGCTCTGTTTTAGAACTGAAGGAGGTACTCTGTATGAAGGTACGCGCAGAGGCCTATAAGCACCCCAATACACCTACCCAGTGTTTTAGGTGCCAAAGGTTTGGCCATACGACAAGCTGTTGTAAGGCAAAGCCCAGGTGCGTAAAATGTGGGCAGGAGCATGACTCAAAAGAATGTGAAGCTTCGAGGGAGAACTTCAAGTGCGTCCTTTGTGGGAAGTCGCACACCGCGAGCTATCGTGGATGCGATGCCCATAAACAGGCAGCACGAGACATCAATGCCAGGAAGGAAAAGGCGAATGTTGACTCCGCCAAGCCAACTCCACGCACCAGGCCCTCTTCCACCCCCCGACATACAAGGCCAAATGTTTCGTATGCGCAAGCATCGATTCAGAAGGCTGCTTCAACACCACAGGCACCAGCGACAGTTCCAATGGAGACCACGGTACCCGCTGTGTCGACAGTCCCCATAGCCCCGAAGGAGAGGGCTCAGGTTTCTCTAAAGGAAAAGGCAATTCCTGTTCTTAAAGAGCAGCCAAAGCCTGCACCTAGGGAGCGGAGGACCCGGCGCACCAGGTCCCGTACCACTCCATGTGCTGAAAAGCAAGCTGAGGTGTCACAACCACAGACACCCACATCCAAAACCACTCTAGCCCAGAACAACACAACACAGCCCAATTCAGGCACATCCGACTCCAACACGGATTCATTCCAAAACTCCATTGAATCCGTCCTAAGATTGTTAAACCCAGCTTTCACCTGGGACGCATTTCTTCCTGCTTTCCTACAACTCCTATTATCCCTAATGACTACCCCCAACACTACCTTTTCGTCCTTCCTGACCTCCCTCCTCAACACCATTAAATCCGTAAATAATAATGGACAATAGACTACCTGTACTTTTTTGGAACGCTCAAGGCATTAAAAACAAAAAATTAGAATTTCTTCGCTATATGCAAAGAAATAACTATAAAATAGCTTTAATTTCAGAAACACATTTAAAGCCACACAATAAATTTACTCTTTCAAATTTTAAAATATACCGCACCGACAGAACAAACAGAGCCGGAGGTGGTACGGCTGTAATAATAAATAAGCATATAAAACATGTTGAAATTTTGTTGCCCACACTAACACGCATTGAAGCTACTGCTATCAAGCTTGAGCTCAATGGCAGCCACACTACACTCATTTCAGCGTACAATCCCCCGGGTAATATAGACACCCGTGATATAGATAAACTCCTGTTAACTTCTAACAAAGTTGTCATCGCCGGGGACTTAAATTCAAAACATACACGCTGGGGCTGCAGACATACAAACTCAAGTGGGGGAATCCTTTACCGCTACATCGAATCAAACAATGCCATTCTACTGGCTCCCACTGAACCAACACACCTTAGCACTCACAACACAGAAGACATCCTCGACTTGGCTATTGCTAAGGGCTTGACGGTATCACCGCAGCTGCACGTAGATAGGGATTTGAATTCAGATCACTATCCTGTCGTAATGGCGGTGGCTGGCAATCCTATTAGCAAGGAGCCAAGAGAGGTGCTGAACTACTGACTTGCTGACTGGGAGATGTTCCGTCAGCAAGTGGATGGCTCATTACCTAACTCTGATGAGGTTCTGTCTCCTCAGGACATTGACAATGCTGTTTACAAACTAACAGCAGCCATACAGGACGCGACGAAAGCCGCAGTCCCGATTAAATGCCAGCCTCGGCATCACACGTTCATACCACGACACATACTTGCGCTCATCAAGCGTCGCAATAGGCTAAGAAGGGCATTACAGCAGGGAGTAAATAGATGTACACCACGTACACAACTAAACCGTCTCAAGAGACGAATTAAGATAGAACTAACTCAATTTCGAGCTGAAGGCTTCCAAGCCGAATTGGTCAGTCTAGATGTCAGTGAGAAACCCGTATGGCCACTTGTAAAACACTTTACACGTTCACCTATGTGCTATCCCCCACTAATAGGCCCTCATGGACAGGTGGGGGACCCGGATGATAAGGTAAATCTATTTGCTGACACCCTGGAACAAGCGTTTCAACCAAATACTCAGCCCTCTGACCCAGTTTTCACTGACACTGTTGAAAACAACACTTTACAATTCGCCTACTCTCCTCACCAACACTCTATACACAAAACAACCCTCACAGAAATTAAGTGGGCGATTTCACACACAAAGGCCAGGAAAGCTCCTGGGCCAGACACTATTGGAAATACAACACTCAAAAACTTATCGGAGAAAGAGCTCAGGTTCTTTACAAACATATGTAATGCAATTCTCCGCACTCAACATTTCCCTGCTGCTTGGAAAGAAGCTAAAATATTAGTTTTTCCCAAGCTGGGGAAGGACAAGCATAGGCCCGAATCCTACAGACCCATTAGTTTGCTGAATACAATGAGCAAGGTCTTTGAGAAGATCCTGCTCAAACGTATCAACAAACATATACACACACACAACATCTTGAGGCCGGAGCAATTCGGTTTCAGAACCAAACACTCCACAACACTTCAACTGCTGAGAGTTGTTGAATACGCTACCAGGGGTTTCAATGGTAATCAGTCGACCGGGTCAGTCTTCCTGGATATTGAAAAGGCCTTTGATAGGGTTTGGCACAGTGGTCTAATAGACAAACTTAGGCAATACAACTTCCCAGACGGGCTGATACACCTCATTAGGTCTTACCTAGCAGACCGCAAGTTCAGGGTTGATGTAGACCAAACAACATCCACACAGAGGACAATACAAGCTGGCGTGCCTCAAGGTTCGCTCATCGGGCCCGTATTGTTCAATATCTACATCAACGACATTCCAACACTTGATAACACCAATGTGGCTATATATGCTGACGACACCGCGATATCCGCACAGTCATGGCAACCATGTATGATCTACAGTAGGCTACAAACTTCACTAAACAATATAGAGCCATGGCTTAGAGCCTGGAGAGTAAAGGTAAATGTGTCCAAGTGCCAGGCGCTTTTGCTCTCTAAAAGAAACTCACACACCATTAATACTCCTTTACGCTTATTCAATGAAGACATACACTGGCATGGCCAGGTCAAGTACCTCGGGGTCATCCTAGATAGGAAACTGACTTGGTCTGCCCACATATCCGACACAATTAAAAGAGCAAACATGACACTGTCACAACTATATCCATTGCTCAATAAAACAAGTTCTCTTGAATTGAGAACAGCCACCATAATCTATTTATCTATACTTAGAAGCGTCATTACCTATGCAGCGCCCGTCTGGGGACACACTGGGGACACACACATGCGCAGGCTACAGATATTCCAAAACAAGGTTTTGAGAATAATCACTAAAGCACCAATGTGCACCAGAGTTAGGACCTTACATAAAGACTTAAATGTGCCGTTCATCAAACAACACATTCAACAATTATCAGCTAATCTCTACAAGGGGGCACATGCACACCCAACATCAACACTAATCTCTTCACTAGGTACATACGACACAACATTTGACAAACACAGACGGCCGCTGTCCTTATTCGCACGACCGACCTTGATCTCTCGTTTGGGAATATAAAGCCATGCATAGCCTACTTCATACCTAAATTTCACCTCTTTGCTTTCTAGCTCTGTTTCAGATCAAAGGGTGCACCGCAGCGGCATGAACCAAGCTGTCGCCACCAGGATGCAGTTGCATGCAGTCTAATCTTGCACGCTTATTTCAGTAATCGAGTAGGCAGCAGAAGAAGATGTAGCTTGTATGTATCTCCTCCAATAAATTCACTAACAAGGTATTTGTAAGGTAACTCCCATCCTTCACCTTGCACGCCACATCTACTAAACCTGGGCTCCTGCATGATCTGTCGCGAGGTTTTACCTGACTGGACTCTGTCAAGTCAGGTCTTTACCTCGTCCTTCGCGCGGATACATAAAGTTCTGCTTTCTTCTACATTTACAATCTCGATACGCCCATGGAAAGAGCTTCTCAGCTTGGTACATGGAAAACCTTTCCTGTTTCCTTGTCCCACGCGATAGGGGTACTAACAGGAAGGAAGGTGGTTTTTAGTGAGTAAGAATCTCACACTATTGGGAAGAGCGGATTTCTCCCTTTGTCTTTTGAAGATTTTCCACCTATCCTGCGGTTTTAAAAAAAAAAAAAAAAAATTGGGAAGATCGGATATCTCCCTTTGTCTTTTGAAGATTTTCCACCTCCTACGAAAAAAAAAAAAAAAAAGAAACCAGTACATTGGTAATGGTTTAATGCTTATAGCTGAATTACCATTTATGCCCAGCAACGCTAGGCATTTCAAAAATTAAATTTATACCTATTATAAACTCCTCGTCTTACAAAAATACGTCAAAATATCTAAGTGAATCTACTGTGTATTATTTGAGTGAGAGTGTAGAGTTTGTAACTTTTTTTTTTCAGAACTCAAATATTTAAATAAAGATCCCACTAACTTACTTCATTAAAAAAATATATATATAATAAAAATTATAATAAAAACTCTAAAATATAATTATATATTGCTTATGGATAATTCAAACTTACACCGACGATACGTTTTACAACGGCATCTAGCGTCAAATCTGTGAAACGTTTGCAAACAAGTAATTATTTGTATGTATTTATTTGGAAGGTACTTATTATCTGTATACAGTAACTTGGCGCCTGGACCCTTGGATACACCTACATTATTACGTTTATAAAAGCCATTTATATAGCCATGTTTATTCAATACTTCATTTCTACTTGTCAGTAAGTTAAATAAAAACAACAATATTGTTAAGCATGTTTACATAATTACAAGCACTATTTACATACATTAGTTATTTAAAGTAGGTTATAATTCTATGAATCCAATTTCAATTTAAATACTTCAATCGTGTATTAACATTGTTATAAAATTGTATTGAATCAATATTGGTTTGAATCTAAATAATAAAGTATTTTATTTATGAGAAATTAAATTCAATCAAAAGAAAATTAAAGATAATACAATTACAATTTATTAATTCGGTAAAATTAAAATAAAACACGAAAATAAAACTACACCAATAATTACACGATTTCGCACTGAAGTTGTCAACTTACTTACATACTAAATATTCGCATACTATATTTACTAGTTAGGTTATATTTCTATGTACAACAGCTATTTTCAATCAGCCAGAAGAGCTTTCTACTAGCGGCCATCGCGCGTCGTTCACCGTGACTGCAAACATAGTATACGAAACATAATGTATACTCGTTCAAATATACGTACATATATTCACGTTTACAATTAGTACTGGATTAATTAACTTCATTCTAAATTTAAGTAACACATATAAAATTCCACTAAAGTGTTTCACATTTACATTATTACCTGACGAAAATAATATTCATTTGGTCTAATGCTATTATTTAATTCAATATTATTTCATCACATGAATTGTTTTAACAAGTTCATTTTACTTTTTCGTAGAATGCACTATTTCTTTATTACTGTGTTTGCTTAATTTCTCAAAATCGGCTTTAATGATTTTCATAAAGTTTTCTTCAAATGTAGTCTCTAAGGGCCCAAACAAAAAGTAAAGTTCACCATCTTTCATATAATGCCGGTTCTTGAGTATTCGGTTAAAAAAAACAAACCCGCGACGGGGATGATATAAAATTCTTAATTTCTTTAAAATCCACTCTACTGATTTCTTTCATTTTTGTGTGAAATGTGAAGAATAGTGACCCAAATCCGTGTACAAAATTGCAAGTCATCAAAATATTACGGTTCGTTAATAATTGGCAAAAACAATAATCAACCTTGACGCCGTCATTGAAGCCCAATTTTGTACACAATTGAAGCCCAACTTAAACAATAATATTTCATTAAAATAAAATTTCTATCTTTACACAATAACAGAATACCATGCGTCGAACACTTATACAGTTTACAATGCATTGAGTCAAGTTATATGATCATCGATTTTTTATATATTTTACAAGGGAATGTTTGTAAATATACTGGATGAGGCGTTGTAGAATTTCCGAAGGAAATAAAATTGACAAATGGCCGAAGGTGAACAATATTTGTTGGTAACTCAATGTACACAATAAATTAGAAGCAGGTAATCGTTTGGTAGAGGACATTCAAAATGAAATTACGGACGCAGATATACTTGACAAATTATCATTTTGTAAGAAACAATTAAATTTAACATTAAAAAAAGAGAGTTTCATATTTTGCAACTATTCCCTTTTTTCACATTTACTAGTGTCTAAAGAAAACATTATACGATCAAAGTTTTAAACAATGCCTCAACCAGTATACAGGGTGTCTGAAAAGTATAAGAACGCCGTTATATTTTTAGAACCATTGCAGATTAAGCAATAAAACTTAGCACATCAATACTACACCTTAAAATCTACTTTTTGAAGCAACTGTCAATTTTTCATCTCCTTACCGCGACGGCCCGCAGGGAGTCAGAAGAAAATCTTAAATGAGAGCATAGGTCGAGTTTTACATGAAACTAAAGGTCTCTGTTAGAAGAATACAATGCTGCAAATCCTACCTCGGAAGGTTCATCCTATACAAAATGGCGGCGGCTTAAGGTTACGATGTTGGGCTTTGTTGAAAATGGCTTAATTTTCTTTCTTGGAACGAGTAATATAAGTAAAACCCCGACAATCCACACTGGATGTAAGGAACCATTTTTCTGCATAGTGAGTGACTTTTCACCTCCAGTGGGAACGGTCCACGAGGAGGACGGAGAAATTCCCCCCCCCCCTGACTATTCCACGGCATCGACCGTAGCGATACCTATTCGGTTTCGCAAGTAATGCTGCGATACACGATGCGGGACCTTTAGGACCTTCGCGGCCATGCAATTTTTTTTATATATGGGAATCAAACCCTCGTACCTACCCCATCCCAACCATACATATCCATTTGTTTGACCACCATTTGGTATTTATTATTGTATGAACTAACTGTTGCGAATATTGTGTTCTGTCACACTACGCAACAGATAGGAGTTGTTATTGTTTTCAGTCATTATGTGCACAGTCAATAAATTACACTTCAGAGTGTGATTTCGACTTGCAACAATCAATGTGTTAGTATATTTGTTGCTTATATTGGATCTCGTTGTTTTTTAGGAATATTTTGTTTAAAATTTGTAGTTTCCCTTTCGGTTACTTACAATTAAAATTTACCCCACATTTTTTGTTAAAATTAACCTTTTGGGTTGATGTCGTTTCGGAGGGTTACAGGAAACCACTAGTTCATAAAACATTGTAAACTATACCTAGGGCCAGCCCAAAAAATAAACAAAATAAAAATAAAATTTAAAAAATAAAAAAAAATAAAAAATAATATTTAAAAAAAAAAAATAAATAAAAAATAATATTTAAAAAAATAAATAAAACCAAACTAAAGTTCGGCCATTCAAATACCAACACACCTCATTTCACAATCATACCTTCCCACCTCCCATTACCACCCAATATTTCCTTATACATAATTTATAAGCAATAGTTTTTAAACCCTATATTATCACCAACATCTCATACATAGCGTAGCCTGTAAAGTGAGATTACACTACCCTTAAAACCTTACACACCTTAACTTCAATACATAGCCCTTATTTCTACTCTATCCCCCAACATCACCTTACCCTATATTTACCTTTACTTCAGTTCCTATCCTTCCTATCAACCCACTTAAACTGTCAGAGCGAACCAGCGCTCCTACCCAGCCTCCAACAAATTTATGACCAGTAAATCTTATCTTCAACAGCCATCAAATTAGTAGGTTACCGAAGTATTATGAGTAGGAACCGAAGAAATAAATCGAAACATGCCGTCAACCAAGCATGGCTGACAAGGTGGTCCTCACATGAGGGAATCTTGGCTAGGTAGGAAAATCCAGCGCAACTGCCATGTTAAGTTTAACAGACAGCACAGTACCTTTCTACAGCTATCCGCCCTATCCTTCTCACTCGCTAAATTCCACCCACATTATTAACCTTATCTCCGTTTACCCCTTCTTCTCGATTTATTCTCAATCCTACGGCTATTTTATATATATTTAATTCTCTGTTCACCAAACACCTTTTTTCTTTAAAAAACTACAGCCAACCTTCCCCTTAGTCATCCTGTCTCGCCGTAATCGCACTCCGCGTAATATCTGTTACATCTATTTTATTTTTATTTAAATTAAGTTTCCGCAATATATATATATATGAGGGCTCCCAAAAGGTCAGTGGTCGGCAGGCCATATATTGTAAAGTGTTGAAAGGGTTGACAGCTAGAAAAACTATTCTAACGTTAGTCACAGATCTCAAGAAGTCAAATAAACCATTCCAAAAGTCAATGCCTTCAACTGAAAATGTTTGAAATGGACCAATGAAAGAAATTGCGTCAACGTTCAAGATTTAAAATAAGCCAATGAAGGAAGAGGATCGGAAGAAAGCATTTGAAATTAGAACTTATATATAGGGGGTGGAAGAGAGGCGCACGAGGTATTTTCTTTTTGGTTGTTACTGTTTGAAGGAGGGAGTTCCGGAGCAAGTGTTTCTTTAGAAGATCGTCGTGAAAGATTTAGCCGAGATCAAAAGTCAAAATAAAATAATATCTGCGTAGTTTTTTTTTGTTATAAGTATTAATAATAATCTCCGAAGTATAGTTTAAAAGATAATCGTCGTTATAAAATTAAAAGTAATCGTCGTCATAGGAGTGTGTGATAAATTGCGTCGTTATAAAAGTGTTTGAACAGGAATATTAATACAATAAATTAAAGTAATCGTCGTCACGAAAGTGAGTGAGAAATAAGTGTAAGAAGAAAAGAAGATTCGTCGAAAAGATCAAGGCAAATCGATCCATCTACTGGCAGTCTAACTATGTATTCCTAACTATGTACTTAGGATAAGTAGTAGGTTAAGATGTTAGTGTATAAGTATTAAGTGCATCAGATTTGGACAATAATTCATTATATATTGTAAAAGATTTTAAAACTCAATGTTATGAATAATTAAAGAACAACTTAAATATAATTTAAGGTAATTTTAAGCAGTATGTAATCCTGTCACCGTACGAACGGAAACGACAATATTAAATATATCTTTTTTTTTCTGTCTTCCCACATTATTCTTATACTTCCCTTGTTTTTCTCTTCTGCTCATTTATTTTTGTTGAGCCAGCAGGTTAGGGTTGTTTTCTAGCCTAGACTATTCGTTTCTTCTCCTTCACAGTGATCACCAATAACACATTCGTTACCGCCCCCTTTCCCCTCATACCTGGGTATTAAAAATAATTTTTTTTTTTTTAATAACTCTAGGTAGGTAAGAGTGTTTTTTTTAACGCTAGAGGGGGGGACTGTGGTGAATACACGGGATCACGGTATAAGATATGCGATGCGCGCGTTTCGTAGTCAAGATTTGAAGTACTGATAACTCAACCCCGACTTTCTCTGCGATGGAGTGAGATTTTTCAAGCAATTCTTCTGAAACTAGATTAATTTCTTGTCAATCTTTCTTGAATATATAAAGTATTTGAATAATACGTTTCCTTACCATAATCAAATCCATATGTTTACCTTGTTAGACGTTCAAAACGGGTTACAAAATAACAGAGTATTTTGCAATCATGACTAATCCTATAATAAAAAATGGTTTAGTAACTGTTGAGTGCAGTTGGTGCGCAGATCTTCTTGTAGCATAGTTTCCATCAACCTAAAGATGTTGTAGTGCATTGACGATTTCATAGAAGCTTTCTGAAAATTTTCTTATTCTGTCACTAAGTTTCTCTCATAACTTTATGACCTTTTATTTTATGCTGCTTCTAGGAGGAGGGCAACTGCCCCCTGCCCCTCGCTGGGTACGCCCATGGACAGACAGACACGCCAGAGAAATTATAAGGATCTTTGGTCTCACGTACAGCCCCTATAAAAAAGAAATTAATGTAAGTGCAATCCATTTTTCAAATAGTTATTGAATTGTTTGTCCTGCATCCCACAAAAACTGCTTTTAAAACTTATGCATTTCTCATTGCACGGTTAAATTAGGTTGTATTCATCATTAAAAAAACTTTAATATATTATTTCGCACTGCAATTTATTTTAAATCCAAATTATTTAATTTTAAATTATTTGGTCACCCCGTGTTCAACTTACAGTGGGTGAGGTTATATCTGACACTTTAAATTTGGCTTAGCGCCAACATATTAATTTTTTCGTCAAATAAACATATATACAGTAATCTTAATCAGAATAACTTCTAGTTTTATTTAATACTCCACGCACAATATTTACAAATATTTGCTCCTTAACTACCACAAGATAGGTTGATGTTACCACTTTTTTCCTATATGTTGGACAATGCAAAGTTTGAAATATATAGGATTTATCGTCTTGTCTTTGTATACTGGTTGCGACTTACAGACAGACAGACACAAGCGTGAAATTACAAGCGTCCTTGGTTTTATCTCCGTAACAAAATAAACAAATCAAAATAAAAAAAAATTGGATACATTAAAAAAGTAAGAAAAGAACATAAAATAAAGACCTGAAGTCTAATAGCGTAAAGGTCGGAAAATAACAAGAGGTACCTTAAAAGAGAGTGATTTAACCCAAGTCCACATAAAAAAGGTAGATTCAGCTATGTTCGATTGTGATTGCCAAGCCCGTAGTCACTAAATATTCCTTGGGGGGAAATAAAGATGAAAAAAAAACTAAAAATTGTAAATAAATGGTAATAAATGTAACAAATAAAAATTTCTCAAAAATTAAAAACTTTAATGAGATTCCATCTAAATCGCCACGCATCTTTCATAATAAGTCTCTTCGCCAATCCGTTGTTCTTTTTATATTTACAAGAAACAAAATCGCGGAATTTTATTGTAAAAAATCAGCTGGTTTTTAAATATTATAAACTTTTGATTTCAACGCATAAAAGTGTAACATTTCCTTCAGGTTTATACTCTCCTATTACAGAGTTGTATTATATTACCTGTCTCAGAGTAATGTAGATTGCGTCACAAGTCAACTAAGTTGCCATGACAACCACCAGGTAGCCAGACATGAAGGGAGGGGATATAATATAAACTGTTCCATGTTTTTAAATAATTATAGATAAGGATTTTTTACTAACTTTGACTGAAACGAAATCATTAATTTTTGTTTACATTATTAAATTGTAAATAAATGTTAATAAATTTAACAAATATAAATTTCTCAAAAAAGATTTCTTCAATGAGATTTCATCTAAATCGACACACATATTTCACACGTCTCTTCGCCAATCTGTTGTTCTTTTTATATTTACAAATAACAAAATCGCGGAATTTTATTGTTAAAAATCAGCTGGTTTTTAAATATTATAAAACATTTGATTTCAAAGTATAAAAGTGTATTATTTCCTTCAGGTTTATACTCTCCTATTACAGAGCCGTTGAAGTTATACGAAAAGATCCTGACATACTGAAAATATTTTACATAGGGCAGAGTGCTGTTTTCTAAATTAACCCACACATGAATTAAAACCTAGTTTATGAATAATCTAGATTCAGAGGTGTCAAGCACAATTTTGCAGAGGGTCGTATATTAAATTTAGAATGTGTAGGCGGGCCAGATTCAAATTAAAAAACGTACTGAATTATTATAACATTTTAATTTTATAGTATAATATATTATGTATAATATATAGTATAAAATCATATCAAAGTTATAAAAGAGGGTAATTATTCTGAGCTCGGGGATCCAGACTTCTCTTGTTTTTGGGGGGGGGGGAAATAAAGATGAGAAAAAACTAAAATAAGTAAATAAATGTTAATAAATTTACAAATGTAAATTTCTCAAAAATTAATTTCTTCAATGAGATTCCATATAAATCGCATCGCATCTTTCATAAGTCTCTTCGCCAATCCGTTGTTCTTTTTATATTTACAAATAACAAAATCGCGGAATTTTATTGTTAAAAATCAGCCGGTTTTTAAATAAATGCATAAAAGTGTATTATTTCCTTCAGGTTTATACTCTCCTATTACAGAGTTGTGTTATATTAGGCCTAACTGTCTCAGAGTAATGTAGATTGCGTCACAAGTCAACTAAGTTGCCATGACAACCACCAGGTAGCCAGACATGAAGGGAGGGGATATAAGAGAAACTGTGACGTGTTTTTAAATAAATGATAGAAAATGATTTTTTACGAACTTTGACCAAGACTAAATCATTATTATTGTGTATTATTTTTTTAATTCCCCTTTTTGTTTCCCCATTTCACTGCACATTTTTAGGTTATTGACATCCTAACTCAAAATTTTCTCCCATATTTTTTTCCCTTTTTTCCCCTCATTTCATAAATGAATTCCGAGAAAATAATATTTAACAAGTTTGGTTTCAGATAATATTACTACTTTTTTTATTTTAAAAGAAAAGTATTAAAAAATTAGCAAAAATGATCTGCCAGTTTTAGGGTTTTAAGCGCGGCCGCAATATGTCCAGTAAGATCCAGACTGTACCTCTGCCACTGAGCACGGCCCAGCGCAGCCCCTTTTTTGCTTTTTGATTATATTTGCCATCGCCCTTTACATTGGAACTAATTTACCCGACTCACTCAATCCAACATTTCTCAGCGTTTGGTCACACCAAACACTAAGAACACTTCCCCGAACTTCTCCCGGACCTCTGTGCCGGAAACTCTGGGCCAAACAAACACCTACATCTCCCTTACTGTCGAACAGAAAAGGGCAGCTCGTGATTGGTCCAGACTCAACTCGCGAGGGGCCGCGGACGGTCTCTCGCCGAACACATAAACTTCAGATTCTCCGACCCAATCACAGCACGCTAAGCCACCCACGCCTCTAGCCGGCCTGTGATTGGATCGCAGAATAGTGAAAGTCGCACAATGGCTTCTCCATTGTTCGACTGTAGGAAAACGTATAAAACCAGACGTTTTCCTAACCAAAACACACAGCTCTTCTCTCTACAGAGATAGACACACAGCTCCTCGAGCTTACCACCAGGACACACTTCATCCTCTGTCTCTCATCCGAGAGACACGATAGACATTCTCTTCTCTCGTCTCTCAGCCGAGAGACACGACCACACTGCATCTGACGCTCTACTACACGTCTAACACACCAGCCGTGAAGGGAAGCCCACAGAGCATCAACCTATCTTGCCAATTACTTCTGTGTTTATCATTCATTCTCTACCACCAACCACTCGCCTCCCGTCAGGGAAAGAGCTAAATAGGGGAAACCCGGCGAGCTACTGCCTTACCGCCTCCCGACAGGGAAATTTAATAGGGTAGTAGTGACCCGGCGGACCCCTGTGCTACATGCCAGGGAGACGGAGCAACAAGGAACGACGGGCTGTACGCCGTCTCCAGCGAAGGGCCAGCAGAGCGTTGAGGAACTCCACAACCCGAGCCAACACGACCAAGCCTGAGAACGGTCGTTCTCAGGGCCAAGAAGGCCACCCTACCTCAACACTCCAAGGCCCTTTCAAGGGCCAAGCTCCTGCTCCTTGCCTGACGTGGCGACCTCCCGTCCCCTTACCTGAAGCACCTTGCCCTTACTCCTACAGTGTCCCCGGACTTCCACATTTTGACCCCCGTTCACCTTATTACATTCCTTTCTAACCACCTAAAATAACCCGCTCCACCATTCCCCGACACAAAAACCTATCCCCGGCTAGACAGCCGCCTACCACCCTCACCGACTATTACTCTGCCCAACAGCTTAGCCGACGTCATATTTCAGTTTTTAAAATACCGCTTTTTGAAATAACCTGACATTTCCACATACAGATTATTGAAATAACGAGAATTATTTTCGTGAAAAATTATAAGCGTGCAAGATTAGACTGCATGCAACTGCGTTCTGGTGGCGACAGCTTGGCTCATGCCGTTGCAGTGCACCCTCTGGTCTGAAACAGAGGTAGAAAGCAGATGTTACATTTGAGTGTAGTAGTTATGTACGTGGCACCCCCACTCTGATGTCAGGGAGGGGTGTGTCCCTTCTGCTAATGGAAGATGAAAGTATTTGCATCACCATGCCTCCGGCTTTTAAATTACAATTATAATTTGTTCATAACAAAACATATTGAATTGAACATAAAAAATAAGAATTTATCTCTCAATTTAGGGCGTAAAGTCACTCTAACAAACTCTGGAGTATGCGGTTTTCCAGTTTTACCATTTTATTTTGTGTTTTACAAAAATATTATTTATTCGCGAAGCGGCTGCACTACGATAATGAGATGAATTATCCCGTCTGGGAAATTATAGTATCTTAGTTTATGGATGAGACTGTCATGCCACACTCTATCGAAGGCCTTTTCTATGTCCAGGAATACTGAACCAATTGAGCGGTTCCTGTTGAAGCCCTCGGTTACATGTTAAACCACCTCAGCAGTTGTAGCGTCGTGGAATGTAAGTTCTGAAGTAAAATTGCTCCGGCTTCAGGATGTTATGTGTATGTATGTGCTCATTGATACGCTTAAAACCCTCGAAGCAGCATTTGACCCGATACCGGGTCGATGAATGACTGATGATTTAGCTCGTCGACCCTAAAACACGTATTTTGGAATTCAACATTTCGCTCACTTACAATCGTCCTATCGCAATAAATAAAATACCGTTGGAAAGCTAATGTTCAGTAGATGCAAAAAAAAAATACCACAAAACGTTATAAAAATATTCCAAAAATTGGTAAAGTTTGCATATTTTTGTTACGTAACGTCAAAGATTTGCGCTGACAAGTTGTAAACAAATATGACATCATTTTTCTATAATGTTCCCAAATTGATATATCTGTCAAACAGATCGACCATAACACTGTTCTATAGATCGCATCTTTCTCTTTCGATCTGTGCTTTCGTAATCTTTGTGTGAGCGAATTGGAGTGTGTTTGTTTCCATTAAGTCAATGAAAACAGGATCCGAAGAGTGAGAGTTTGGTTGAAACGCAGGCTCGAGGAAGTCAGCAAAGAGATTCGCCTTGTCATCTGGGTCACCAACTTGTCCGTTAGGTCCAAATAATTGTGGATAGCACAAAAGTTCCCGTGTAAAGTATTTAGCTAACGGCCAAACTGGTGTATCAGTAATGTTCAGCTTTGACTGTTCCGCCTGGAAGCTGTCAAGTATCTCCTGTCTAATTCATCTCTTGAGGCGATTAATTGTGGTGTGTGGAAGAAATCTGTTTACACCCTGTTGGAATGCCCTTCTTAACCTATTGCGATGCTTAATCACCCGAAGTATGTATTTTGTAATGTAAGTGTGATGCTGGGGCTGACATTTGATTGGTACTGCAGCTTCTGTCGCAGTTTGTATTGCCGTTGTCAGTAAAGAGACGGCAGTGTTTACATAATGTGGCGTTAGAACATCCAAGACGGCGGAAATAATCCAAATTAGCTAGTCTGTGGTTCAATACCCGTCTGTGTTCCTTCGTTATGGGGTTTCATGCAACAGCCATATTGACGGGATAGTGATTCGAGTTCAGATCCCTATCTACGTGCAAACGTTGCGCCACACGCAACGCGTCCCTTAACGAGGGCCTAGTCCAGAATGTCCTCCGTGTTGTGTGTGCTAATGTTGTGTGGTGACTTGAGTGGAGCCATGACTAGAACATCTCTTATTTCTATGTATTTGTGCAGGTAATGTCCACTCGTGTTTGTATGTTTACAGCCCCAGCGTGTATGTTTTGAATTTAAATTTCCCTCAATGACATCTTTGTTTGAAGTTAAGAGGAGGAGTTCAATGTCCCGAATGTTAATTGTGCGCGGGAGATTATATGTAGCAATTAGTGTTGTTATTCAACCGTTGAGCTCAACTCGTGTAAGTGTGGGCACCAATAATTCTATATGTTTTACGGTCTTATGTATTATTATTGCCGTACCGCCGTGGCTCCTATCTTCTCTGTCAGTGCGGTAGACTTTGAAATTTTGAATAGTGAATTTATCGTGCGACTTTAAGTGAGTTTATGTGAGAAAAGCTATTTTGTAGTTATTTCTTTGCATATAGCGATGGAGTTCCATTGGCATTCCAGCACAAAACTTGTTATTTACTGTCCATCGTTGATTGATATGACGTATTGGAGGAAGGAGGTCAGGAAAGAGCTGAAAGTGATGGGTGGGGAGGTAAGGAGGGAGATCATGAAGGATCCCAGGTTTCCCGTGAATGAGTCCCAGGTAAGGTCACGGATCAAGATGTGGAGGAAAGGTTCAAATGTGGATTGTATCCAATCCGTGTTGTTAGGTGTGCCTGTCTTAACCATGTTTGGTGAGGAGGATGCTTCTTCTGTCTGTGAAAGCAGCTACAGGAGTGGGAAGAGCCGCCGCTGGAGCAACCTTGGATGGAGTGGACGGCGTTGGAAACTAGGCCTGATATTCGTCTGCTCCTTCGGGGAAGGACAGTCTTTAGAAATGGGTACCAGGGTTTCAATTGCCGCAGGGGCCTTCGCTACCTCCGCCACAATGGTTGTAGATAATGGTGTGGGTGTTGTGTTAATGTGTGTCTTTGGTTTCGATACTTGCGCGTAAGAGACATTTGGACGTGTAGGTCTGATAGGCAGTCGGGGTTGTGTAGTGGTCTTGGTGTGTTGTTGAGGTGTTCCATCACCACTAGCTCTAGACCTTTTCGCCTGGAGCGAGCGTGCTGCCCTTTTCTGGGCCTCGCATCCACTATAACTTGCAGTATGCCATTTCCCACAAAGGATACACTTGACGTCCTCGCGTACAGTCGTGCATTCCTTAGAGGAGTGTTCCTCTCTTCACTTCACACACAGTAACTTGGCCTTTCAAAAGCTAGTTGTGTGGACCAATCTTTGTTATAGAGTGGAAATTTAGGAACCCTGTAGAGTTCAATGCGGACTCTTATATAGAGAACCTCTCTTATTTCCATCATATCGCTAGCATCCTTATGGGATGTCAGTTCAGCAAGGAACATCAGTAGAGGTTCCTTACTAAAGTGTACACGCATTTGCGATACCTTCAGCACTCCGAATCCTCTGCTCTTTAGGTCGTCTCCGATTTCGGTGGGGAGCGTCCGCTCGCCCACACCCCGAATCAACACCATGTATGTGCGTTCGCTATCAAGGGGGAATGTAATGTGGAATGTTTTGCTTCTCCAGTAATCTTTGTAGGTTGACGTAGTCACCATACGTGGAGGTCTGGAGTCGCACTCCATCATTAACTTTCACCTCCGTGTAGTGATACGATTTTTACTCGGTGTTAAAGTTTTTATTTATGTCATGTAATCTAGTTTTGTCCGAGTAAATGGTAATGGCAGGTATTTTACGCGCTGCCTCTTTAGTCGATACTGATGCAGGACCAGTACTGTTCCCATCAGCTTGGGCCGATGGGCCTAACACAGGCTTCTGCACCACGTCTGTTGAGGGTTTTGGAACGGATCCACGACTACTTGGAAGAGGGACTTTAAAGCTCTCCCAGGCCGAGTTACCGTCAGTACAGGATAACTTTCTTATTCTCTCTACCGTTCCTCGCTTCACCTCTTTGTCCGAGTCGGTTGAGACTTTCCTCTTCCGCCGATATACCTTCCGATACTTGGTAAAGTCATCGGCGGTTGAGCTGTCAATATTCATTGAATCTTCCTCACTCTCGAGAGTCAGATGGGATCGCAGCTGGCCCTGGAAGAGACCTTCCTCTGCGGGAACAACTAGCTGATCATCCACAGGGTTATTAACTAGTTGGTACCGGAAAGGTTCATGCAGATCTAAAATATTTTCTATTTAGGAAAATAGTATAGGTTTACTATTTTACAGGTGTGGTGGGGGATGTGGAATTAACCTATTGCATAGCCTATATTAAATATATAGCCTATTATATTTAACCTATACTATTATTGTCCTGTCACTAGTAATAAAAAACTTAGAATATTTTAAGAACTAATTATAATATCTACACTTATACACTCAAATGTATAGCACTAAGCTGTCATAGATTCCCCTGTTCGGTGTGTCTGCACAACACATCACAGGGGAAAAACAATTCACAATAATTCTGCACAGTAGCACTAGTCACATATCATTGAGAATATCTAAATTAGTGATGATTTATTTTATACAATCAGATTTTACAACAAACTAACACACACTTTTTATGCACATGTTTGCAAACACATTTGTATTTTTTATTATTTTTTTTTTTTAAGTTTGCAGGATAGGTGGAAAATCTTCAAAAGATAAAGGGAGAAATCCGCTCTTCCCAATAGTGTGAGCCATCACACCAGCCTTTCCTCCTTCATCTTAGAGGGAATGAAAAAATAATCATAGTTTGAATTAATTTGTAGAGAGTGCAGCACTTACCAAGTCGTATTGTATGTAGTGGCATACATCACCTATAAGATTGCAATGTTGAATGGGCGAGTAAATAGTAAACAACAAGATAGCAGTAGAATATTACTACGAATGTATCAGGAGGCTATGAATTGCAAGAGCAGGTTCAACTGTCGAGTTGTGAAAGTATTGAATGAAATTGTAAGTAATGTTAAATTGTATTGGTAGCTCAAGGGGTCGTATCCATTAGGGTAAGCTTGGTGTTACACAGCTGTTTTGAACCTCTTTATTGTATATATCACTATTCTCTTGTCGTAGGCTATCTGTTATCGTAGAGTGGTATCATTACATGCAGAATTGAAACTGTAAATTGTGTGTTTAAAGTTAAATTACTCATGAGCTACGAACAAATAAAAGGAGCGTGTGCTAAAACCACACGACGTAGGCATATAGGGACAGTTATTTTTATAAGGTCGTAGTCTTTTCGAAGTATTTCAAACCTAGCGCCAACATTCTGATTGCAACTGTTCTCTGTAGAAACAAGACACTGAAAGCTCATTCATATTTTAAACAACATAGGTCTTTAAAGCTTTGCGAGGAAAATGTCACAGGGGTCGTGTTATGGAGCAACACATCTAGCGTGAAGCGCTGCATGTGAAATGCGTTTTTATTGAAAAGAATAAAAATTGGTTTTAGTCTTTCTTAAACTGTAAATATTTTATAAAATATTATAATATTTTATTACACGTCTACAGAACTCATAGCTCTAGGCTTCATGGATCGAGGGATATGCTTTAGGGATAAAAAACACTGTTGGAGTAAAACATTTTCAAATGCCTTTCTGTTTACGCGTCTACAGACCTACTCATAACCATGTTAAAAAATTCATAGCTCTAGGCTTCTGGGATTTAGAGATTTGCCTTTGGGGGTAAAAAACACCCTTGGAGTGAAACAGTTTAAAAATTCTTTCTTAGTACGCGTCAACAGACCTACGCCAAACCATGTTAAAAGATTCATAGCTCTAGGCTTCTTGGATCCAGAGATAAACTTCAGGAGTAAATAATACTCTTATTGTGGAACATTTTTTAAAACCCTTTCTTAGTACGCGTCTACAGACCTACCACAAACCGTGTCATAAATTTCATAGCTATAGGATTCGTGGATCAAGAGATATGTTTTAGGGATAAAAAACACCCTCGGAGTGGAACTTTTCAAAACCCTTTCTTAGTACGCGTCTACAGAGTTAGCCTACCCCAAACCATGTTAAGAAATTCATAGCTCTATGCTTCATGGATCCAGACATCTCTGTTACCAACAATACAAAGAGTACACTCAATCAATCGATAAAACTCTTAGAGTCTGTGTAACAGTATTAAAGCTGTTGTAATTACACGATTATACTATTATTCCGGTTTTAACAAAAGTAATTAATATTCACCCTTATTCAACTTCAACCACAGTCTGAGTGACAGTCAGTTTACCTTGGTTGAAACAATAAGTTTTTGATCGAGGTAATTCAATTGTACTTCATTAAAGTAATTTATTAAACAAAAGTAAATATGAGGGTAGGTGGAGGCTGCACAGTTGTCTGAAAATTAGTTCCCACACAGGATGGAAACAATCTCACAAAGAAAAACTTTTTTTTACATTTCTTAGTATCAAAAATATTCACCTTTGAAGTTGACGTTTTATTGCACTTGACTTTACGTAATAAAAAACCCTCTTTTTACTATTTTTATTTGGTCATTTTACAAAAATATTACTTACTAATTCTATTCATCCATTTACCTATTGATTTTATGTTTATTTTAATATTTATTCATCTTGGTATATTTACAAGTTAATTGTCCATAACTTTTTATTTATTATTGCAATGAAGTTTACAATTTATAATTTTATAGCCTTTTATCTTAATTTATTATTATTATTTCAGTTGTTTATTGCTTTCGTTTAAATTTATGAAACGTCCCAAGAATAACTATTAAAGCCCCTTTTTACTAACTAAAAAAAAAAAAATTATTGTTTTCTTATTCCTCCCTCTTATTACCAACCTTTTATTTATTTCGATTTTTGGTTTTTCATGCTGTTGTTTAAACCTGCATATTTTTTGTTTTATGACAAGTTTTAAATTATCTTGTATTATTTTCCCTTTAACTCAACCCCACCTAACTAGTTTTAATCAAAATATCTTTATTTTTTCATAAAATTTGTTTTTGTTACAGGTTTTCATGTCAGATCTTGTCGGCTGAAGACGACAGTATCGCTAACGCGTGCTGCAACTTTACAATTTCTTTACACAATAAAGTAAAATTTCTTTACACAATTATTTGTTTTTATTTGTGATTTATGATTTTATTTTATAAAATATGGTTTTTTCGTTTACAGTCCTAACTTTTATTCTGTTTTTTTTTTTCTATTTTTCAGACCAAACTTAAAGTGTAATGAGACTAGTTAATGGAGGATGGGACTGTCAAATACTTGTATTCAGTCGTACCCGATCAAGCGTTGTTCTGACCAGTCGAATCATTCTTTCCTTAGCTTCTTGTGGAAAAAACATGAAGAAAAACTAAATGAAAAGTCGGTAGGGGAAATCGCCGCATCACAACATGTTGGTGAAACTTGAGCACGCCCTCCGGGGTGATCTTTCAGCATTGTCCTCTACATCACGGAAACAATAGACCTAGTAGAGAAAGGTCAGGTACTAAGGAAGCTTCGCACTCCTTACAGGAAAAGCCTTCAACAAAGAGGGGGGGAGGATAGAGAGTCATCAGAAACGTCAATGTAGGATGATCCCGCACCCGCCCTTAGGAATAACGGATAGATGACCCACTGACAAGAGACCCGATTGGGGGAAACGTTGGATGGTAAATGACAAGGTTAGATGAGATAGCTCAGGGGAAGTCACCAAACAAACCTAATGGAGCGAAAGAAACCCCAAGAGAACACAAGTGTTCTCTCCCCCTTAGAAAACCTCTTAAACAACCCCTTAAAAAGAATATCTAACATAGAACTCCTTCAAATAATATGAATGAATGATTTAAGTGATAACTAATGTAATATCACCTTGAAGACAAGTGTCAAGAGATGGATCTAAACCAATACTTGATAATAAATCCCTGAAAAGTTGGTCAAGAGACAGAAAAGAGAGACAGCCTATAGAACCTCTTCCCTAAATAATTGAAACTATAATAATATATAGAGTGTTATCTAAACGTGTCCTTGAGAAAGAGTAGAATATATATGTAAACAAAGATGGCGCCACTAAGTAAATTTTTGAAAGACCAAAAGTTGGTCAAGAGAGAGAGAGAGAGAGAGGGATTTCAACCAAGAACACAATAACATTAAAAACCTTTGAAAAACCAAAAGTTGGTCAAAGGAGAAAAAGAAAGTGATTTTACCTAACACTAAAAAAAATTAATTTAATAAATCCCTGAAAGACCAAACGTTGGTCAAGAGATAGAAAAGAGAGGGATCTCACCCAATACTTGAAAACATAAGATATAATTTAAAAAACCCCTGAGAGGCCAAAGTTGGTCAAGAGAGAGAGATTGTGATCTCACCCAATACTAGAAAAATATTTGGTAGAAACAAACAAGTTATATTTCAATAATCATTGTAACTTGCTTATTATAATTTAATAAAACCCTATCTTATTCGATCAAATTGATTAATCTCATTCCAAAATGATTTTTATGGTTTTCTAATAATCAGCTATTATTAAAGTTGTAGCCTACATACTTCGTGATATTCGAAAATAGTTCATCGTAGTTGTCCAAAATATTAATACAATGTATTATTATAAATCACAAACGTCGTGTCAAAATCGTACTCGTTAAATTAATATATCTAAAACGTTGTCACAAATTGAATTGCATGTTGACTGGATAAAATTCTTTGCTTCTTTGAAAGAAATTATAGATAAATTTAGTTCAAATGTTGTATAGCAATTAAAACCTAAGGGCAAAAGTTGATGTAGCATACAAAAAATTTACTTTTTAAGATACGACAGTGGAAAAAAGTGTTGATACAGTCTGATATATTAGTTTTGACAAATATTGCTACGGTTGGGATAAACTAATCTGGGGGGGGGACGCGAAGACTTGTAACTCTGTACCTAAATATTTGCTACTATGTGAGTAAACAAGAACAAAGATCCATCGGAATGCCTAAGTTAAACAGCACGTGTAAATTGTAAGTACTCTAATTATAACAAACATTAACATTAAATTTTTAGATATACGTAATATTTTGATTTACTCATTTTGTAATTTTATTATTATTATATCTAACTAAAATGGCTTTCTTTTCAAACATAACATTAGACGAACTTATTGATGAATATCCTATTGTAACGATATCATCTCAATCAAACCAGATAACATGATTAAAGTGATATCAGAAAAACAAATTAAATTAAATAAATTATGAATAAGAGATAAATCTTCACGTGTAAAATTAAATTAGAGTTAGAAAATAAAAAGAAAAAAGGTTTACAAAGGATTGTTAAGAAAGGCGTGGAGGCACAAGCGCTGCAGATGTCCAGAACGAACGGTTAAATTATTAGGGTTGAAAAAGGAAAGCGACTCTACGATTTCTCTTTTAGAAGGGTTCAACAGACTAGGAGAAACCGAAACTTTCCAAAAATAACGAAAAATTCAAAAACAACCAATAGGAAGAACGAAATCCTATTTTTTTTTGAATTTGTGATAGTTAGTGTGGCGTTGCCGCTAAACTGAGGAGAGAAAGAAAAAAGGAGTCTTCTACTAGCAGCGAGGGAGTAAGGTGCGACTCTAGAGACTGGTTGTCTCCGAGTCACCAACATAGTATCAGCTTTTTAATAAAATTTAGTAAAGTATAACTTCTAGCCTTCAGCGAAAAGTATTGAGTATTAGCTTCAGCGAGAGATTAAATTAGTAGCCTTCAGCAAAGTACAAAGATTGATATTCGCCTTCAGCAGATAGGAGTTTGATTCGTCGTCTTCAACGCGAAGAAAAAGTTGTTCATCGTCACCCTGGGAGAAGGAGATTATCTCGTCATCACCAGGATCCATCATCAAGGAGCAAGTGTGTGCATCGAAAGTGGTTTTTTTGGGTTAAATAATAAAGGGGAAAGTGCCAGTTGGGGTTTTGTGAAAGTGTGTTTTCATCGAAAGAGGGACCAGGACAAGGATTGATAAGTACCATATGTTTTCTATTAATATCTTTTTAATACTATTTAAATTTCGTTTTGCTTGACCTTCCAAAGGATTCCCACCGAGATTGTAGATTTAAGTTTTGTTAGTATAGGAAATTAAATTGGACCAAGAGTCAGTAAATTTAATCTTTTCATTTGTTTTGTATATCAAGAGCTAGCCGAGGAGTAAATTGGAGAGATTGATAAATTTAAAATTTTTTTTTTTTTGGAGAGTATAAAAGTAATTGAGAGAAAGGTAAATTAAATAAAGTAAAAGTAATAAAAAAAAAAAGCAGTAGAAGAAATATATTTGCCTGTATTGAAATTTGTGTTTGTTTAAATATTAGATTGTTAGAAATAAGGAATGAAAGATAAATATTGGTGTAACATCGATAGAATACAGTCTATAAACTGATGTAAAAAACAGTGTAATGTGGTAAACAATGATTGTTTCTTATAAAATTACCTACAATCAACACTACCCAAATTTGGGTCTTGTCGGTAATAGTCATGGTAGTTTGAAATAATCAAAAAGATAAAGCTGTGGATTACAGTCTACTTTATCGACAGCAGTAAGTTCCTAGCTTTCCAGGTTTTTAACTAAATATTATGTACATTGATTCTATACTGTAGTAAATTGCATTGTTTATAACTAAATCTGCTATCTGCGGATGATTTCTATAAAGTTTTTGACTGAAATGGACTTGTATAAAATTCAAATTATTTAAAAAATACCCAAAAATAAAACGGTGTAAATAATAAATTTTAAATCTCCCATAGAACGTAGATTCTAAATAAAATTAAAATTAAAAAATATACGATCTCCTAAATCGCCTATTGAATACACTTTTCGTCCCATATTAATTATTTTTTTTACAATTATTACTCTGTTCCATTATTACACCATCTTTAAATATATAGTTTCTAGTCTTTATATAGAAATACAAATTGTAGGGATTTAATATTTAGTTTTTTTATATATAGCAAAAAAAACAGAAAATAATAGATTGGGTTCTATTTGTCCTTTGTTTCTCAGTTAGGTTTTTAAATGCACACTTCTTTTTTAAAATTTGATGACGTTGTAAGAAAACATATTACTTTATGACAAACAGGGTAAATTAATTGGGTAAGCGAGAACATTCTTATTCTTGGGTATATTTTGATAAACCTAACCGTTCAAGCTTCTGCCCAAGAAGGTTATAAATAAAAACCATCACCTATATACTGATTTCATGTTCAAAAATAGAACTGTGAATATTAATTATTTTAAATACAGAGTGCTAATAAAATGAAGTAACACCCAATTAAAAGACTTTCGCTCTAATGTTAAGACTGTTTTGTATTAGCGCCCAACAACGTTAGGCATTTACAAAAATTAGGTAAAAAATCCTATAGTACCTGAATAGTGAATGACTTAAGTGACTGAGCATTCACTATTCAACGAGTTTCCTAAACCACGTCGAAACATGTAACTCATACTAATGTCAAACACTACAATGAGAATGTCGAGTTCTTAATGTTTTTTCTCTCAGAACTTTAAATTTTAAATACTAATTTTACTAATTGAATTCATTATATAAATAAATTTACAATTAAAAAATAATAAAAACTATAAAAAGTCAATAATTTTTATTGTTATAAATAAATAACTTAAAAAACCGACGACACGATCTACAACACCATCTAGCGGCAATTTTGTGGAACGTTTGCAAACAAGCTATACAGTGCTTTACCGATTACAGTATATGTTATTTATATGAGCTGACGGACTTCCTCTTAGGTTTTTATCTGTTAATAGTAATAAAAATAGATCATCCGCCAATTAACCAATTAAATTGTAAGCTCCTTATAAACCATTTAAATATAACATTTTTTTTTTCCAATCCCAAGTGGACCGTAACAAACACTCACATTTTATACATTTGTCACCATTCAGTCAAAGCTACTGTCATTCATAATAGCAAAATTATCTGTCACAATAGCACTCATTAACTAGTTAATATCTTTATTGTAGAACACAACTACCAAATTTAATCATGTGCATAAAATCAAACTAGCTACAAAATAAATAACTAAAACTAATCATAATAAATGAAATTTTTTCCTGAATTTCCGTACGTTATAACTAAATTTAATATTAATTCGTCGGTTTGAAAACCGTGTAGTGGTAGGCCTACCTATCCGACCCTAAAGGCACAAACAGCCTACAAGGATTATAAAACATCCTAAATCGGCCCTTCACTAATTACCTTATATACAAATTACAAAACCAGTGTCCACGAATTTTAAATTAGGCCTTGTCATGTGAGCCTAATATCTGAAAAAAAATAAAACATCACAAAAAGTCCTACAGTTTAGCCAAAATAGTGTTTTCACAATTTCTTTAATTCGATTTATGTTTACCGACATAATTCCCATGATATTTATTTACGCTAACAGTTATTTAAATTCGCCTTTGGAATTTATGTTGCGTTGTAAATCGATAATTGGAAATTCCGAAAACACTAAAAAGAACTGTATAGTAAACTAATTAGGTTTATAACGTTTCTCCTTCATTTTTAAGAACTACTGGATTAATTTTTATGAAATTTATCATAAATATTTGGTCTAGCTGTAGTCTAGAAATATTAATAGTGCAAAATCATCGCATGTACTTTCCCACACAACAATCAATTGAACCAAAGCTAATCGTCACTAAAAATGTCAGTTGGGTAGTTTTCAACCAAAAAGTAAATAAAACGTAAAGAAATATTTATATATTTAAATAAAGCACTAAGCTTGCTTCGCTTGTACCATAACCACGTCCTTGTAATGACGGTGATCGGTGGCACTCGAGTTCGTCACCAAATCTGACCATCGTCAAAAGTTGTACAGGCGTTATTTATTCCACACTAGAGTTCGGCAACAGGGCAGTTTACAGGGAGAGCGGAGAGATTCCCCCTAACCTAACCTAACCAATGGTACTAAGGAATGTTGTATTCTAATAGGTTATTTTTGCTACACATCAATTAATTTATAACTAGGAAATCATAGTACAGTGCGTGCAAAGTTTCATAATTGCATTTGTTAGGAATTCTGAAGTAA
The DNA here is from genome assembly GCA_963513935.1 of Aphrophora alni. Lineage (NCBI taxonomy): Eukaryota > Metazoa > Arthropoda > Insecta > Hemiptera > Aphrophoridae > Aphrophora > Aphrophora alni. The sequence continues at coordinate 27,632,107 of OY740765.1, read as the reverse complement.
TAAACGTTTAGATAAAAACAGCAGGACATATAAAATACAACATATTTACGTGAACATGGTTAACGCGAACATCTGTTGAGTTTGTCTAGGATAGAGTCCGAGGGCTTGTGAAGGTTCCACTTTTTATATAATCTTGTGGAGCATAACAGGACGTATCTTGTACTGTGTGATTTTGGCGGGATTGGGTTAAAATCTTCAATGTAAATGTAGGTCATATGGCACATCATTGTAAAACTTATTAAAAAACAAAGTAAATAGTTCAAACTAGAGCTTAGTATAGTCTTGCTCCGTTCTAAAATAACGGACAATCAAAATTCTAAAAAGTGGTATTTTTTCCAGAATTTTAATTGTCTTACTTATTCCCTCCTCAGTCCCAAAAAAATCACAGAAGGACGTATGTCAAATTAACGTTCTTTTATGCACTAGAAGATATATAAAATTCTCTTAATTTATTTTAAGCAATAAAAAATTAAAAGGATTAAAGGGGCTTTTTGAACACCAGGTATCGAGATACAAGTATTTTGATGTTTTAGAGTTAAGTCGTAAAGGTCAATAAAAATTGTTTTGAAACCATTAAGAAAAAATAAAACTAGTTTGGTAAACCCTTCATAGTGCTCAGTGGTGAACCTCAAAATATTATTTTGTAATTCCCTCCACAAAATTACAGGGTAAAAATTGATGGACTCCATTACTTAGCCCTATCATATAATATAATACAAGCAGACCGTCTAAATATAATGCCCAACGGTAGATTTTATTGGCTTTGTAGGATATGTTAAATTGTATTGGTAGGTCAAAGGGTGTTATCTAGTAAGGTGAGTTTGTTTAAAACAGTTATTATACAGGTTTCCTGAAACTCGTAATTATGTATTTAACTACACTCTTGACGTCTGGTAGGTAGTATTTAGTCTTTCCTGAGCTAGCGTGGCTCTGGTCACGTGAACCATCCTTTCCCTAGTTATTCGTAGGATAAACATTGAGAGAGAAATTAAAAATAATAAGTAAGTGCGAGATGTCACCGCAACTCAACATACAGATAGGATGGTCCATGGCTCTGCGTAATGACTATCAGCATGAGAAGTAATCTGCGTTGAGAGATTTCCTCCACAACTCAGAAATAATAAACCTACTATAAAAAGTTCTAACAGGCCACTAAGGAGGAATACCACTAATTATGGATGAATAACCTAACAAATAGGGGTAGATAGAACTGAAACATGGAAAAAGGAACAACCCGCTCCCGTCACTATGACAACATGGAATGATAAATAACCCACTAGCAAAAGGTCTGAGTAGGGCCTACTTCAGGACAAGGAACCAGAGAAAATCATGGTAAACGCATTGGAGAAAAAAAATTCTCACGAAAACACAAGTGTAAAGAGAGGAACAGAAGAAATCCACTCTTAAAAAGAAAGAGACACAAATAGAAGGAGATTAATAGATACCAAGCGCCCCCCTTAGTAAAGAATTCCCCTATCTACTGGAACTCCACAAAATCAATCAAAGGGACTATTCTCCCCAAATAATATCCAGAGATGAATGCGATACAATAATACATAAAAGGACTAGGAATCTTGGAGGATACTAGATTGATATACAATAGATACCTACCCATAAAACTGTTTCACATGTTGCCCTTCCTAAAGGAGTTTAGACTCTAGGGACTCTGTAAACGAGAATTCTATCAAGATTGCAGGTAAATATCCCGTAGAGTGTTTATTGTGATGTATATGTCAAACACTATGTATATTAAATCAATTGCAAAGCTAAATTACAAGATTAATCAGAAATATCATAGCTACCATTATTGTTTAGGTTGCCATAGCAACAGCACATTAACAGTGTTATTATTTAATCCAATACGTACTTGATTAGAGCACTCTCTTAACTAAACGAAATCAGATACAACGTGATCATGTTTAATTATAGAGCACAGATATTACACTAAATCATAACAGGAAAACAAACATTCATTACAATATTTCTCGGAATATTTATTAAAAAAATTATCTATTAAATAAATAGTGTGAACACATTACACTAACTTGGTTACACAAGGCAACAAAATCAAACACCAAACAAAATAACGATATTAGTGGGAAATGTCAGATTTTAATTTCTCAGTGAACAACTGAAAATTAACCTTGAAGCCTTACAAAAAATATATTAAAAAATTGATATAATTAGGCAAAGCTTTCTTGAAGCAAATTTGTAAAAATGGCTTTTAATTTAAGGTTAATTCTTGTTTTCAAATTTAACTTAAATTTAAACGAAATCAATCAGAAGAACCGATATAAAGAATTTTTTTTTCATAACAACGCCATAGCTTAAGTTTTTGGTTTTTATACTAACTCATGAATGTCATTTAAAAAAATAAAAAATTTTTATTATGATGATCACTAATACGTTGAGGAGAGACAATTTTTAAAAAATTAAAAATCGGTACAACCGATTTTAGTAAACTCGGAATTTTATATTTTGTTCTTGTGGTAAGTACTCTCAAATTAGAGTTATCGAGATAAGGCCAAATATGCCAACATAAAATATTTTACAAAATCAATTCATTTCTTTGCTTTGTACAACACTATACAAACGACAGACAGATTTCACCACCAGAAAAACGAATTTTAACCATTCCTAGCCTTCTTTGAACTTTATTATTTTTAGTTGACGCGTTTCGGAGTACCTCCATTTTCAAAAAGGCTAAAATTGAACCTAGTGTAAACTTTTTATAAACACACATCTTACGAAGCCCGACGCGACGTCAAGAAAGTAATGAGATAAACAGTTTGGAAAACTTGTGTAACAACTGCTTTTAAACAATCTTCCTCTACTGGATAATAATCATTTACTTGATATACTAATAATATTTAATTTTTCCTTCAATGCCTAGGACACCAACTTGTTGAAGATCTGCTTGTATTAAGATCGTACGATAGGACAGAGTAAATACGTCCAAACTCTGTGAATCATTTGCAAAGCATAATAAAGAAACCAATAAATTGGTAATGGTTTAATGCTTATAGCTGAATTACCATTTATGCCCAGCAACGCTGATCATTTCAAAAATGAAATTTATACCTATTATAAACTCCTCGTCTTACAAAAATACTTCAACATATCTAAGTGAATCTACTGTGTATTATTTCAGTGAGAGTGTAGAGTTTGTAACTTTTTTTTTTCAGAACTCAAATATTTAAATAAACATTCTCCTAAGATAATTCATTAAAAAAATAAATTTATAATAAATATTCAAAACTATATGTATTTGTAAGTACTATAAGTATTATGAATAATTCAAACTTAAAAACTGACGATACGATCTACAACGGCATCTAGCGTCAAATCTGTGAAACGTTTGAAAAGAAACTAATATTTGGAAGTTTCTTTTAAAAAGCAATTATATAAACAAAAATATTGGTAAAATATAATAGGTAAATTTTCAGTAGCGAAAATTAATAACATATTCTCTATGCAAAACAATAAATACATGATTATTAACAAAATTAAAACAATTTCAACTAAAAAAAAAGATCTTTAAAATATCCTATTACGTCTAAACCTCTAAGTCACTTTATTGTGTATTATTTCAGTGAGAGTCGATTTATAAACTTTTTTTTTCAGAACTCAAATATTTAAATAAACCCACTAACTTAATTCATTAAAAAAAATTATTTTGTAATAATAAATAATCTAAAATATAATTATGTATTATATTATATAGCTTATGATTAATTCTAACATAAAAATTGACGATACGTTCTATAACGCCATCTAGCCTCAATTCTGTGAATCATTTCCAAAGCACAATATTGGGAAGATCGGATATCTCCCTTTGTCTTTTGAAGATATTCCACCTCCTACGAAATTAAAAAAAAAAAAAAACAATACATTGGTAATAGTTTAATGCTTATGGCTGAATTACCATTTATGCCCAGCAACGCTGAGGCTTTCAAAAATTAAGATTATACCTATTATAAACTCCTCGTCTTTCAAAAATACGTCAAAATATCTAAGTGAATCTACTGTGTATTATTTCAGTAAGAGTGTAGAGTTTGTAACTTTTTTTTTTTTTCAGAACTCAAATATTTAAATAAAGATTCCACTAACTTACTTCATTAAAAAAAATATATATAATAAAAATTATAAAAAAAACTCTAAAATATAATAATTATATATTGCTTATGGATAATTCAAACTTAAAAACTGACGATACGTTTTACAACGGCATCTAGCGTCAAATCTGTGAAACGTTTGCAAACAAGTAAATATTTGTACTTGGCGCCTGGACCCTTGGATACCTACATTATTACGTTTATAAAAGCCATTTATATAGCCATGTTTATTCAATACTTCATTTCTACTTGTCAGGAAGTTAAATAAAAACAACAATATTGTTAAGCATGTTTACATAATTACAAGCACTATTTACATACATTAGTTATTCAAAGTAGGTTATAATTTTATGAATCCAATTTCAATTTAAATACTTCAATCGTGTATTAACATTGTTATAAAATTGTATTGAATCAATATTGGTTTGAATCTAAATAATAAAGTATTTTATTCATGAGAAATTAAATTCAATCAAAAGAAAATTAAAGATAATACAATTACAATTTATTAATTCGGTAAAATAAAAATAAAACACGAAAATAAAACTGCACCAATAATTACACGATTTCACACTGAAGTTGTCAACTTACTTACATACTAAATATTCGCATACTATAATTTACTAGTTAGGTTATATTTCTGTGTACAACAGCTATTTTCAATCGGCCAGAAGAGCTTTTTACTAGCGGCCATAGCGCGTCGTGCACCGTGACTGCAAACATAGAAAACGAAACATAATGTATACTCGTTCATATATACGTACACATATTCACGTTTACAATTAGTAATGTAATAATTAAATTACCTTTGGTTTCCGCCAGGTGACTTCTTTTTATATACACTTACGCGTTTCGAAGCGTACGCTCCATCTTCAGAGTTCTATTATCTTTTTCACTCGATTGAGGTCGTTATACATTAAAATAACACATAAAAAAAACACGGACACTACATATAATATGGTTATAAATTAATACATCGCTTATGATAACGCGACACTTGCGATGCGTATCACATCAATCTCCTAGGACAACTCAACATGATATCAACATGATTCTTAAATTAGTATTGGATTAATTAACTTCATTCTAAATTTAAGTAACACATATAAAATTCCACTAAAGTGTTTCACATTTACATTATTACCTGACGAAAATAAAATTCATTTGCTCTAATGCTATTATTTAATTCAATATTATTTCATCACATGAATTGTTTTAACAAGTTCATTTTACTTTTTCGTAGAATGCACTATTTCTTTATTACTGTGTTTGCTTAATTTCTCAAAATCGGCTTTAATGATTTTCATAAAGTTTTCTTCAAATGTAGTCTCTAAGGGCCCAAACAAAAAGTAAAGTTCACCATCTTTCATATAATGCCGGTTCTTGAGTATTCGGTAAAAAAAAAACAAACCGGCGACGGGGATGATATAAAATTCTTAATTTCTTTAAAATCCACTCTACTGATTTCGTTCATTTTTGTGTGAAATGTGAAGAATAGTGACCCAAATCCGTGTACAAAATTGCAAGTCATCAAAATATTACGGTTCGTTAATAATTGGCAAAAACAATAATCAACCTTGACGCCGTCATTGAAGCCCAATTTTGTACACAATTGAAGCCCAACTTAAACAATAATATTTCATTAAAATAAAATTTCTATCTTTACACAATAACAGAATACCATGCGTCGAACACTTATACAGTTTACAATGCATTGAGTCAAGTTATATGATCATCGATTTTTTATATATTTTACAAGGGAATGTTTGTAAATATATTGGATGAGGCGTTGTAGAATTTCCAAAGGAAATAAAATTGACAAATGGCCGAAGGTGAACAATATTTGTTGGTATCGCAATGTACACAATAAATTAGAAGCAGGTAATCGTTTGGTAGAGGACATTCAAAATGAAATTACGGATGCAGATATACTTGACAAATTATCATTTTGTAAGAAACAATTAAATTTAACATTAAAAAAAGAGAGTTTCATATTTTGCAACTATTCCCTTTTTTCACATTTACTAGTGTCTAAAGAAAACATTATACGATCAAAGTTTTAAACAATGCCTCAACCAGTATACAGAGTGTCTGAAAAGTATAAGAACGCCGTTATATTTTTAGAACCATTGCAGATTAAGCAATAAAACTTAGCACATCAATACTACACCTTAAAATCTACTTTTTGAAGCAACTGTCAATTTTTCATCTCCTTATGGCGACGGCCCGCAGGGAGTCAGAAGAAAATCTTAAATGAGAGCATAGGTCAACTGTTACATAAAACTAAAGGTCTCTGTTAGAAGAATACAATGCAGCAAATCCGACCTCGGAAGGTTCATCCTATACAAAATGGCGGCGGCTTAAGGTTACGATGTTGGGCTTTGTTGAAAATGGCTTAATTTTCTTTCTTGGAACGAGTAATATAAGTAAAACCCCGACAATCCACACCGGATGTAAGGAACCATTTTTCTGCATAGTGAGTGACTTTTCACCTCCAGTGGGAACGGTCCACGAGGAGGACGAAGAAATCCCCCCCCTGACTATTTCACGGCATCGACCGTAGCGATATCTATTCGGTTTCGCAAGTAATGCTGCGATACACGACCTTTAGGAACTTCGCGGCCATGCAATTTTTTTTATATATGGGAATCAAACCCTCGTACCTACCCCATCCCAACCATACATATCCATTTGTTTGACCACCATTTGGTATTTATTATTGTATGAACTAACTGTTGCGAATATTGTGTTCTGTCACACTACGCAACAGATAGGAGTTGTTATTGTTTTCAGTCATTATGTGCATAGTCAATAAATTACACTTCAGAGTGTGATTTCGACTTGCAACAATCAATGTGTTAGTATATTTGTTGCTTATATTGGATCTCGTTGTTTTTTAGGAATATTTTGTTTAAAAGTTGTAGCTTCCCTTTCGGTTACTTATTAATACAATTAAAATCTACCCCACATTTTTTGTTAAAATTAACCTTTTGGGTTAATGTCGTTTCGGAGGGTTACAGGAAACCACTAGTTCATAAGACATTGTAAACTATACCTAGGGCCAGCCCAAAAAAATAAACAAATAAAAAATAAAATAAAAAAATAAATAAAATAAAAAATAAATAAATAATATTTAAAAAAATAAATAAAACCAAAGTAAGGTTCGGCCATTTAAATACCAACACACCCCATTTCACAATCATACCTTCCCACCTCCCATTACCACCCAATATTTCCTTATACATAATTTATAAGCAATAGTTTTTAAACCCTATATTATCACCAACATCTCATACATATCGTAGCCTGTAAAGTGAGATTACACTACCCTTAAAACCTTACACACCTTAACTTCAATACATAGCCCTTATTTCTACTCTATCCTCCAACATCACCTTACCCTATATTTATCTTTACTTCAGTTCCTATCATTCCTATCAACCCACTTAAACTGTCAGAGCGAACCAGCGCTCCTACCCACCCTCCAACAAATTTATGACCAGTAAATCTTATCTTCAACAGCCATCAAATTAGTAGGTTACCGAAGTATTATGAGTAGGAACCGAAGAAATAAATCGAAACATGCCGTCAACCAAGCATGGCTGACAAGGTGGTCCTCACATGAGGGAATCTTGGCTAGGTAGGAAAATCCAGCGCAACTGCCATGTTAAGTTTAACAGACAGCACAGTACCTTTCTACAGCTATCCGCCCTATCCTTCTCACTCGCTAAATTCCACCCACATTATTAACCTTATCTCCGTTTACCCCTTCTTCTCAATTTATTCTCAATCCTACGGCTATTTTATATATATTTAATTCTCTGTTCACCAAACACCTTTTTTTCTTTAAAAAACTACAGCCAACCTTCTCCTTAGTCATCCTGTCTCGCCGTAATCGCACTCCGCGTAGTATCTGTTACATCTATTTTGTTTTTATTTAAATTAAGTTTCCGCAATATATATATTATAACGAAATAGAGGGCTCCCAAAAGGTCAGTACTCGGCAGGCCATAAATTGTAAAGAGTTGAAAGGGTTGACAGTTAGAAAAACTATTCTAACATTAGTCACAGATCTCAAGAAGTCAAATAAACCATTCCAAAAGTCAATGCCTTCAACTGAAAATGTTTGAAATGGACCAATGAAAGAAATTGCGTCAACGTACAAGATTTAAAATAAGCCAATGAAGGAAGAGGATCGGAAGAAAGTATTTTAAATTAGAACTTTTATATAGGGGTTGAAGAGAGGCGCACGAGGTATTTTCTTTTTGGTTGTTACTGTTTGAAGGAGGGAGTTCCGGAGCAAGTGTTTCTTTAGAAGATCGTCGTGAAAGATTTAGCCGAGATCAAAAGTCAAAATAAAATAATATCTGCGTAGTTTTTTTTTTTTGTTATAAGTATTAATAATAATCTCCGAAGAATAGTTTAAAAGATAATCGTCGTTATAAAATTAAAAGTAATCGTCGTCATAGGAGTGTGTGATAAATTGCGTCGTTATAAAAGTGTTTGAACAGGAATATTAATACAATAAATTAAAGTAATCGTCGTCACGAAAGTGAGTGAGAAATAAGTGTAAGCAGAAAAGAAGATTCGTCGAAAAGATCAAGGCAAATCGATCCATCTACTGGCAGTCTACACGGGAACTACGTGCACGGAACCAGGAACATCGGAGCAGTGATAAAACTTCCAAGCGATAAGTAAAAATTAATGGACAATCTCAATCAAATAAACTAACACCAAATTCTATTTTATATGTAAATTATAGTCACCAAAGAACCTCACGAACCCATAAAGGGAAATTAAATAAAATTAAATTAATAGTACATTTCAGTTAGCCGGAGCATTTTATAATAAATAAATTAAAAGTAAAATATGATGCACTCTTATTTCTTTATTTAGGTTAAGACATGGTAGAATTAGAATTTTATTTTTAACTATGTACTTAGGATAAGTAGTAGGTTAAGATGTTAGTGTATAAGTATTAAGTGCATCAGATTTGGACAATAATTCATTATATATTGTAAAAGATTTTAAAACTCAATGTTATGAATAAATTAATAACAACTTAAATATAATTTAAGGTAATTTTAAGCAGCATATAATCCTGTCACCGTACGAACGGAAACGACAATATTAAATATATCTTTTTTTTTCTGTCTTCCCACATTATTCTTATACTTCCCTTGTTTTTCTCTTCTGCTCATTTATTTTTGTTGAGCCAGCAGGTTAGGGTTGTTTTCTAGCCTAGACTATTCGTTTCTTCTCCTTCACAGTGATCACCAATAACACATTCGTTACCGCCCCCCTTTCCCCTCATACCTGGGTATTAAAAATAATTTTTTTTTTTTAATAACTCTAGGTAGGTAAGAGTGTTTTTTTTAACGCTAGAGGGGGGGACTGTGGTGAATACACGGGATCACGGTATAAGATAAACGATGCGCGCGTTTCGTAGTCAAGACGAGAAACAGACGTTCACTACTGCGCCGAAGGAGCGGACGTGTGAGTTGTGCGTTGTTTCTTAACGTTTTAGTAATAAACCTAAATGACTGCCTAAACCGCTAATTTCGGGGTCTAATCGACCCCGGGTGTTACGCAGTCATTCGTAGGTCATCCGTCTAATTTGAGAAGAATTATTATGACCTAAATTGGTTAACATAATTCTCCCATCACGCCTGTCGCTAACCGATAAGTTATTCAACTATAATAATTAATAAGTTAGTTTAGTTATTAAATTATATCTCATCATAAGCTGGCTGTGAACATAGTGATTAGTTGGGTATTAGTTGGGTTTGAGACTAAGCATTAATTAACGTCCCAATATGTTAAATGGTTATGTCCTAGCACGTTGTTCCAAACTCTCCTTCCGGAACCTTAAGCGGTTCGAACTTCTGGTCATATCTAATAACGAGGGCTGACGTTCGCCCCAGTTGGTAGCAGAGACGTTCCCTGCACATTCAATGATAAACTAAGAGAGTTAAGATATGGTACGATCAACAACCATCTGTAGTATTCAATCACAGTCTCAGATGGTGGATTACTCCTGTGTTTTTGTTTTGGAGCGATTTGAAGTACTGATAACTCAACCCCGACTTTCTCTGCGATGGCGTGAGATTTTTCAAGCAATTCTTCTGAAACTAGATTAATTTCTTGTCAATCTTTCTTGAATATATAAAGTATTTGAATAATACGTTTCCTTACCATAATCAAATCCATATGTTTACCTTGTTAGACGTTCAAAACGGGTTACAAATTAACAGAGTATTTTGCAATCATGACTAATCCTATAATAAAAAATGGTTTAGTAACTGTTGAGTGCAGTTGGTGCGCAGATCTTCTTGTAGCATAGTTTCCATCAACCTAAAGATGTTGTAGTGCATTGACGATTTCATAGAAGCTTTCTGAAAATTTTCTTATTCTGTCACTAAGTTTCTCTCATAACTTTATGACCTTTTATTTTATGCTGCTTCTAGGAGGAGGGCAACTGCCCCCTGCCCCTCGCTGGGTACGCCCATGGACAGACAGACACGCCAGAGAAATTATAAGGATCTTTGGTCTCACGTACAGCCCCTATAAAAAAGAAATTAATGTAAGTGCAATCCATTTTTCAAATAGTTATTGAATTGTTTGTCCTGCATCCCACAAAAACTGCTTTTAAAACTTATGCATTTCTCATTGCACGGTTAAATTAGGTTGTATTCATCATTAAAAAAACTTTAATATATTATTTCGCACTGCAATTTATTTTAAATCCAAATTATTTAATTTTAAATTATTTGGTCACCCCGTGTTCAACTTACAGTGGGTGAGGTTATATCTGACACTTTAAATTTGGCTTAGCGCCAACATATTATTTTTTTCGTCAAATAAACATATATACAGTAATCTTAATCAGAATAACTTCTAGTTTTATTTAATACTCCACGCACAATATTTACAAATATTTGCTCCTTAACTACCACAAGATAGGTTGATGTTACCACTTTTTTCCTATATGTTGGACAATACAAAGAATGCAAAGTTTGAAATATATAGGATTTATCGTCTTGTCTTTGTATACTGGTTGCGACTTACAGACAGACAGACACAAGCGTGAAATTACAAGCGTCCTTGGTTTTATCTCCGTAACAAAATAAACAAATCAAAATAAAAAAAATTGTATACATTAAAAAAGGAAGAAAAGAACATAAAATAAAGACCTGAAGTCTAATAGCGTAAGGGTCGGAAAATAACAAGACGTACCTTAAAAGAGAGTGATTTAACCCAAGTCCACATAAAAAAGGTAGATTCAGCTATGTTCGTTTGGGATTGCCAAGCCCGTAGTCGCTAAAGATTCCTTGGGGGGAAATAAAGATGAAAAAAAAACTAAAAATAGTAAATAAATGTTAATAAACTTACAAAATGTAAATTTCTCAAAAAATAAATTCTTCAATGAGATTCCATATAAATCGCATCGCATCTTTCATGAGCCTCTTCGCCAATCCGTTGTTCTTTTTATATTTACAAATAACAAAATTGCGGAATTTTATTGTTAAAAATCAGCCGGTTTTTAAATAAATGCATAAAAGTGTAACATTTCCTTCAGTTTTATACTCTCCTATTACAGAGTTGTGTTGTTTTACCTGTCTCAGAGTAATGTAGATTGCGTCACAAGTCAACTAAGTTGCCATGACAACCACCAGGTAGTCAGACATGAAGGGAGGAGATATAATAGAAGCTTTGTGTTTTTGTTTTGTGTTTTTAAATAAATGATAGAAAATGATTCTTTACGAACTTTGACTGAAACGAAATAATTATTTTTATGTTTATATTATTAAGTTGTAAACAAATGTTAATAAATTTAACAAATATAAATCTCTCAAAAATTAATTTCTTCAATGAAATTCCATCTAAATCGCATCGCATCTTTCATAAGTCTCTTCGACAATCCTTTGTTCTTTTTATATTTATAAATAACAAAATCGTGAAAATTTTATTGTTACAAATCAGCCGGTTTTTAAATAAATGTATAAAAGTGTATTATTTCCTTCAGGTTTATACTCTCCTATTACAGAGTTGTGTTATATTAGGCCTACCTAGAGTAATGTAGATTGCGTCACAAGTCAACTAAGTTGCCATGACAACCACCAGGTAGCCAGACATGAAGGGAGGGGATATAAGAGAAACTGTGACGTGTTTTTAAATAAATGCATAAAAGTGTATTATTTCCTTCAGGTTTATACTCTCCTATTACAGAGTTGTGTTATATTAGGCCTAACTGTCTCAGAGTAATGTAGATTGCGTCACAAGTCAACTAAGTTGCCATGACAACCACCAGGTAGCCAGACATGAAGGGAGGGGATATAAGAGAAACTGTGACGTGTTTTTAAATAAATGATAGAAGATGATTTTTTACAAACTTTGACTAAGACAAATCATTATTATTGTGTATTATTTTTTTAATTTCCCTTTTTGTTTCCCCATTTCACTGCACATTTTTAGGTTATTGACATCCTAACTCAAAATTTTTGTCCCATATTTTTTTCCCCTTTTTCCCCCTCATTTCATAAATGAATTCCGAGTAAATAATATTTAACAAGTTTGGTTTCAGATAATATTACTACTTTTTTTATTTTAAAAGAAAAGTATTAAAAAATTAGCAAAAATGATCTGCCAGTTTTAGGGTTTTAAGCGCGGCCGCAATATGTCCAGTAAGATCCAGACTGTACCTCCGCCACTGAGCACGGCCCAGCGCAGCCCCTTTTTTGCTTTTTGATTATATTTCAGTTTTTAAAATACCGCTTTTTGAAATAACCTGACATTTCCACATACAGATTGGCTCATGCCGTTGCGACACATCCATGGCGACGGCTTGGCTCATGCCGTTGCAGTGCACCCTCTGGTCTGAAACAGAGCTAGAAAGCAGAGGTTACATTTGTGTGTAGTATTTATGTACGTGGCACCCCCACTCTGATGTCAGGGAGGGGTGTGTCCCTTCTGCTAATGGAAGATGAAAGTATTTGCATCACCATGCCTCCGGCTTTTAAATTACAATTATAATTTGTTCATAACAAAACATATTGAATTGAACATAAAAAATAAGAATTTATCTCTCAATTTAGGGCGTAAAGTCACTCTAACAAACTCTGGAATATGCGGTTTTCCAGATTTACCATTTTATTTTGTGTTTTACAAAAATATTATTTATTCGCGAAGCGGCTGCACTACGATAATGAGATGAATTATCCCGTCTGGGAAATTATAGTATCTTAGTTTATGGATGAGACTGTCATGCCACACTCTATCGAAGGCCTTTTCTATGTCCGGGAAGACTGCCCCAATTGAGCGGTTCCTGTTGAAGCCCTCGGTTACATGTTCAACCACCTCAGCAGTTGTAGCGTCGTGGAATGTAAGTTCTGAAGCCAAATTGCTCCGGCCTCAGGATGTTATGTGTATGTATGTGCTCATTGATACGCTTAAAACCCTCGAAACAGCATTTGACCCGGTACCGGGTCGATGAATGACGGATGATTTAGTTCGTCGACCCTAAAACACGTATTTTGGAATTCAACATTTCGCTCACATACAATCGTCCTATCGCAATAAATAAAATACCGTTCGAAAGCTAATGTTCCGTAGATGCAAAAAAAAATACCACAAAACGTTATAAAAAATATTCCAAAAATTGGTATAGTTTGTATATTTTTGATACGTAACGTCAAAGATTTGCGCTGACAAGTTGTAAACAAATACGACATCATTTTTCTATAATGTTCCCAAATTGATATATCTGTCAAACAGATCGACCATAACACTGTTCTATAGATCGCATCTTTTTCTTTCGATCTGTGCTTTCCAAATCTTTCAATCTGTTATAGTTTTTATTATATAAAAATTATACAAAATCAAGATGGAGTGGACGGCGTTGGACCCTAGGCCTGATATTCGTCTGCTCCCTCGGTGAAGGACAGTCTTTAGACTTCGGTACCAGGGTTTCAATTGCCGCAGGGGCCTTCGCTACCTCCGCCACAATGGTTATAGATAATGGTGTGTGTGTTGTGTTAATGTGTGTCTTTGGTTTCGATGCTTGCGCGTAAGAGACATTTGGACGTGTAGGTCTGATAGGCAGTCGGGGTTGTGTAGTGGTCTTGGTGTGTTGTTGAGGTGTTCCATCACCACTAGCTCTAGACCTTTTCGCCTGGAGCGAGCGTGCTGCCCTTTTCTGGGCCTCGCATCCACTATAACTTGCAGTATGCCATTTCCCACAAAGGATGCACTTGAAGTCCTCGCGTACAGTCGTGCATTCCTTAGAGGAGTGTTCCTCTCTTCACTTCACACACAGTAACTTGGCCTTTCAAAAGCTAGTTGTGTGGCGAAATCTCTCTTATAGAGTGAAAATTTAGGAACCCTGTAGAGTTCAATGCGGACTCTTATAAAGAGAATCTCTCTTATTTCCATCATATCGCTAGCATCGTTATGGGATGTCAGTTCAGCAAGGAACATTAGTAGAGGTTCCTTACTAAAGTGTACACGCATTTGCGATACCTTCAGCACTCCGAATCCTCTGCTCTTTAGGTCGACTCCGATTTCGGTGGGAAGCGTCTGCTCGCCCACGCCCCGAATCAACACCATGTATGTGCGTTCGCTATCAAGGGGGTAAATATGGTGTGGAATGTTTTGCTTCTCCAGTAATCTTTGTAGGTTGACGTAGTTACCATACGTGGAGGTCTGGAGTCGCACTCCATCATTACCTTTCACCTCCGTGTAGTGATACGATTTTTACTCGGTGTTAAAGTTTTTATTTATGTCATGTAATCTAGTTTTGTCCGGGTAAATGGTAATGGCAGGTATTTTACGCGCTGCCTCTTTAGTCGACACTGATGCAGGACCAGTACTGTTCCCATCAGCTTGGGCCGATGGGCCTAACACAGGCTTCTGCACCACGTCTGTTGAGGGTTTTGGAACGGATCCACGACTACTTGGAAGAGGGACTTTAAAGCTCTCCCGGGCTGAGTTACCCTCAGTACAGGATAACTTTCTTATTCTCTCTACCGTTCCTCGCTTCACCTCTTTGTCCGAGTCGGTTGAGACTTTCCTCTTCCGCCGATATACCTTCCGATACTTGATAGAGTCATCGGCGGTTGAGCTGTCGATATTAATTGAATCTTCCTCATTCTCGAGAGTCAGATGGGATCCGAGCTGGCCCTGGAAGAGACCTTCCTCTGCTGGAACAACTAGCTGATCCTCTACAGGGTTATTAACTAGTTGGTACCGGAAAGGTTCATGCAGATCTAAAATATTTTCTATTTAGGAAAATAGTATAGGTTTACTATTTTACAGGTGTGGTGGGGGTTGTGGAATTAACCTATTGCATAGCCTATATTAAATATATAGCCTATTATATTTAACCTATACTATTATTGTCCTGTCACTAGTAATAAAAAACTTAGAATATTTTAAGAACTAATTATATCTAATATCTACACTTATACACTCAAATGTATAGCACTAAGCTGTTATAGATTCCCCTGTTCGGTGTGTCTGCACAACACATCACAGAGGAAAAACAATTCACAATAATTCTGCAGAGTAGCACTAGTCACATATCATTGAGAATATCTAAATTAGTGATGATTTATTTTATACAATCAGATTTTACAACAAACTAACACACACTTTTTATGCACATGTTTGCAAACACATTTGTAGGTTTTTTTTTTTTTTTTTTTTTTTTTAATTTCGCAGGATAGGTGGAAAATCTTCAAAAGACAAAGGGAGAAATCCGCTCTTCCCAATAGTGTGAGCCATCACCAGCCTTTCCTCCTTCATCTTAGAGGGAATGAAAAAATAATCATAGTTTGTATTAATTTGTAGAGAGTGCAGCACTTACCAAGTCGTATTGTATGTAGTGGCATACACCACCTATATAAGATTGCAATGTTGAATGGGCGAGTAAATAGTAAACAACAAGATAGCAGTAGAATATTACTACGAATGTATCAGGAGGCTATGAATTGCAAGAGCAGGTTCAACTGTCGAGTTGTGAAAGTATTGAATGAAATTGTAAGTAATGTTAAATTGTATTGGTAGCTCAAGGGGTCGTATCCATTAGGGTAAGCTTGGTGTTACACAGCTATTCTGAACCTCATTATTGTATATATCACTACTCTCTTGTCGTTGGCTATCTGTTATCGTAGAGTGGTATCATTACGTGCAGAATTGAAACTGTAAATTGTGTGTTTAAAGTTAAATTACTCATGAGCTATGAACAAATAAAAGGAGCGTGTGCTAAAACCACACGACGTAGGCATATAGGGACAGTTATTTTTATAAGGTTGTAGTCTTTTCGAAGTATTTCAAACCTAGCGCCAACATTCTGATTGCAACTGTTCTCTGTAGAAACAAGACACTGAAAGCTCATTCATATTTTAAACAATATAGGTCTTTAAAGCTTTGCGAGGAAAATGTCACAGGGGTCGTGTTATGGAGCAACACATCTAGCGTGAAGCGCTGCATGTGAAATGCGTTTTTATTGAAAAGAATAAAAATTGGTTTAAAAATATAATATTTTATAAAATATTATAATATTTTATTACACGTCTACAGAACTCATCTAGGCTTCATCGATCGATGGATATGCTTTAGGGATAAAAAACACTGTTGGAGTGAAACATTTTCAAAAGCCTTTCTGTGTACGCGTCTACAGACCTACTCATAACCATGTTAAAAAATTCATATCTCTAGGCTTCTCTGATCCAGAGATTTGCCTTTGAGGATAAAAAAACACCCTTGGAGTGAAACATTTTAAAAATGCTTTCTTAGTACGCGTTAACAGACCTACGCCAAACCATGTTAAAAGATTCATAGCTCTAGGCTTCTTGGATCCAGAGATATATTTCAGGAGTAAATAACACTGTTATAGTGGAACATTTTTTAAAACCCTTTCTTAGTACGCGTCTACAGACCTACCACAAACCGTGTCATAAATTTCATAGCTCTAGGATTCGTGGATCAAGAGATATGTTTTAGGGATAAAAAACACCCTCGGAGTGGAACTTTTCAAAACTCTTTCTTAGTATGCTTCTACAGAGTTAGCCTACCCCAAACCATGTTAAGAAATTCATAGCTCTATGCTTCATGGATCCAGACATCTCTGTTACCAACAATACAAAGAGTACACTCAATCAATCGATAAAACTCTTAGAGTCTGTTGCAGCATTAAAGCTGTTGTAATTACACGATTATACAATTATTCCGGTTTTAACAAAAGTAATTAATATTCACCCTTATTCAACTTCAACCACAGTCTGGGTGACAGTCTGGGTGACAGTCAGTTTACCTTGGTTGAAACAATAAGTTTTTGATCGAGGTAATTCAATTGTACTTCAATAAGTAATTCATTAAACAAAAGTAAATATGGGGGTAAGTGAAGGCTGCACAGTTGTCTGAAAACTAGTTCCCACACAGGATGGAAACAATCTCACAAAGAAAAACGTTTTTGTTATATCTCTTAGTTTGAAAAATATTCACCTTTGAAGTTGACGTTTTATTGCACTTGACTTTACGTAATAAAACCCACTTTTTACTTGGTCATTTTACAAAAATTATTAATTACTAATTCTATTTATCCTTTTACCTATTGATTTTATGTTTATTTTAATATTTATTCATCTTGGTATATTTACAAGTTAATTGTCCATAACTTTTTTTTTATTATTGCAATAAAGTTTACAATTTATAATTTTATAGCATTTTATCTTAATTTATTATTATTTTTTCTGTTGTTTATTGCTTTCGCTTAAATTAATGAAACGTCCCAAGAATAGTTATTAAAGCCCCTTTTTACTAACTTCCCCATTTAATTGTTTTATTGTTTTTTAAAAATAATTTATGGTTTTCTTATTCTTCCCTCTTATTAACAACCTTTTATTTATTTCGATTTTTGGTTTTTCATGCTGTTGTTTAAACCTGCATATTTTTTGTTTTATGACAAGTTTTTAATTATCTTGTATTATTTTCCCTTTAACTCAACCCTACTTAACTAGTTTTAATCATAATATCTTTATTTTTTTCATAAAATTAATTTTTGTTACAGGTTTTCATGTCAGATCTTGTAGGCTGATGACTACAGTATCGCTAACGCGTGTTGCAGCTTTACAATTTCTTTATGCAATAAAGTTCTTAAATTAATTGTATGATTTTATTTTATAAAATCTGGTTTTTTCATATCGTTTACAGTCCCAACTTTTATTCTGTTTTTTTCCCCTTTCTATTTTTCAGACCAAACTTAAAGTGTAAAGAGATTAGTTAATGGAGGATGGGACTGTCCAATATTTGTATTTAGTCGTACCCGATCAAGCGGAGTTCTGACCAGTCGAACCATTCTTTCCTTAGCTTCTTGTGGGAAAAACCATGAAGAAAACAAAATGAAAAGTCGGTAGAGGAAATCGCCGCATCACAACAAGTTGGTAAAACTTGAGCACCCCTCCGTGGTGAACTTTCAGCATTGTCCTCTACATCACGGAATCAATAGACCTAGTAGAGAAAGGTCTGGTACTAAGGAAGCTTTGCACTCCTTACAGGAAAAGCCTTCAACAAAGAGGGGGGAGGATAGAAAGTCATCAGGAACGTCAATGTAGGATGATCCTGCACCCGCCATTAGGAATAACGGATAGATGACCCTCTGACAAGAGACCTGATTGGGGGAAACGTTAGATGGTAACTGACAAGGTTAGATGAGATAGCTCAGGGGAAGTCACCAGACAAACCTAATGGAGCGAAAGAAACCCCAAGAGATCACAAGTGTTCTCTCCCCCTTAGAAAACCTCTTAAATAACCCCTTAATAAGAATATTATCTAACATAGAACTCCGTCAAATAATATGAATGAATGATTTATGTGATAACTAATGTAATATCACCTTGAAGACACGTGTCAAGAGATGGATGTAACCCAATACTTGATAATAAATCCCTGAAAAGTTGGTCAAGAGACAGCCTATAGAACATCTTCCCTAAATAATTGAAACTATAATAATATATAGAGTGTTATCTAAACGTGTCCTTGAGAAAGAGTAGAATATATATGTAAACAAAGATGGCGCCACTAAGTAAATTTTTGAAAGACCAAAAGTTGGTCAAGAGAAAGAGAGGGATTTCAACTAAGAATACAATAACATTAAAAACCTTTGAAAAACCAAAAGTGGGTCAAAGGAGAAAAAAGATAGTGATTTTACCTAACACTAAAAAAAATTATTATAATAAATCCCTGAAAGATCAAACGTTGGTCAAGAGATAGAAAAGAGAGGGATCTCACCCAATACTTGAAAACATAAGATATAAAATTATTAGGGTTGAAAAAGGAAAGCGACTCTACGATTTCTCTTTTAGAAGGGTTCAACAGACTAGGAGAAACCGAAACTTTCCAAAAATAACAAAAAATTTAAAAACAACCCATAGGAAGGACGAAATCCTATTTTTTTTTTTGAATTTGTGAAAGTTAGTGTGGCGTTGCCGCTAAACTGAGGAGAGAAAGAAAAAAGGTGTCTTCTACTAGCAGCGAGGGAGTAAGGTGCGACTCTAGAGACTGGTTGTCTCCGAGTCACCAACATAGTATCAGCTTTTTAATAAAATTTAGTAAAGTATAACTTCTAGCCTTCAGCGAAAAGTATTGAGTATTAGCTTCAGCGAGAGATTAAATTAGTAGCCTTCAGCAAAGTACAAAGATTGATATTCGCCTTCAGCAGATAGGAGTTTGATTCGTCGTCTTCAACGGGAAGAAAACGTTGTTCATCGTCACCTTGGGAGAAGGAGATTATCTCGTCATCACCAGGATCCATCATCAAGGAGCAAGTGTGTGCATCGAAAGTGGTTTTTTAAGGGTTAAATAATAAAGGGGAAAGTGCCAGTTGGGGTTTTGTGAAAGTGTGTTTTCATCGAAAGAGGGACCAGGACAAGGATTGATAAGTACCATATGTTTTCTATTAATATCTTTTTAATACTATTTAAATTTCGTTTTGCTTGAGCTTCCAAAGGATTCCCACCGAGATTGTAGATTTAAGTTTTGTTAGTATAGGAAATTAAATTGAACCAAGAGTCAGTAAATTTAATCATTTCATTTGTTTTGTATATCAAGAGCTAGCCGAGGAGTAAATTGGAGAGATTGATAAATTTGAAATTTTTTTTTTTTTTTGGAGAGTATAAAAGTAATTGAGAGAAAGGTAAATTAACTTAAAGTAAAAGTAATAAAAAAAAAGCAGTAGAAGAAATATATTTGCCCGTATTGAAATTTGTGTTTGTTTAAATATTAGATTGTTAGAAATAAGGAATGAAAGTTGTATGAATGTCTAATACATTTCAGAATAAGTTGCTAAAATTAAGTTGCTAAATGTGTAACCATCCTTACGTACAACAAATTGTTACTTGTTTGTTCTGCGCTAAAATAAATTGAGTTTTAAAATTTTAAAGAATTGTGTATTGACCAAATAATTTCAGTACCAAAATAAATCATAATTAAATCCTAAATAAGTAAGTAAAAGAAATAAAAGTAAAGTAAAAGATTTTTTATATAACATAAAAAGAAAGGTGAATGTTATACTATTGATAGTAATGAATTTTCCGAAATTAACAACTTATCATCACCACCTGTGACTATTTCCGAAATAGTGTTGTCGCCCCAAAAAGATTTACAAGCAACTACCCAGCCAGCCACGACGTACAAGATAGGTTACTTTATGAACTTATTGATTCATTTATGGATGATTACGTAGAGGGGAATGAAACGTAAACATGATAGCAAATCCACATTGTAGCCCTGACGCACAAATAAGGCAGGGACAAGATAATTTTGAAATAATTAACGATATTTCAAGAGTGTATAAAAAAAATTTAAAACTGATTTTAGAGAAGTAACATTTAAATTTAGAGAACCACGTGCAGACAAAAATATGTCTCAATGGCATAAACATAATTATGTTTGACTTCCTTTTAGAATTTAAAATATCAATACTATTGGTGATGATAGAGTAGGACTTACAATTAATTAGTAATGCCGAAAAACCGGAACAAAGGCCCATAGGCATTATTATACGTAAGACAGATCAGTTAAATACTGATGTAGTATTACAAACTGTAGAAAATAATGTATAATGTAATGAAACATTTTTTATTGAGGGACCTATGCATGTGAAACTATTACATATAAATATGCCTAGAGGAGGTGCAGGAGGAAGAGGAAAGGTTAACTAATTCATCGTCATTTAGTGAATTTTGCAAAAAAGAAGTATAATTGTAATTAACAATGACGATAACCAATGCCTTAGTTGAGCCATAGCAATAGCAATTGCGCACTCGAAAAAAAAGATGAAAATGAAGATAGTAAATAAGTATTATAAGCAAATAAGAGAACCAGAAAGGTATTTACAACAACAGGAAGCTGTAAAATTTTGTGAAGCTGTAGGTGTAAATTTAACAAAAGGAGGTGGTATTGACCAGATAAAAGTATTTCAAAATTATTTACACCAGTATAAAATAACAGTATTTAGTGATAGAAGGGGTCGAGGGGCGATATTTGAAGGACCTGACGGACATATAAACCTTGATTTAATACACATTTCAATGTTACAGTATTACGTCAATAACAGGTGCATTTACGACTAACTTTTATTGTCGAAATTGCAAGTTTGGTTATCATAAACAACAACAGCACTTGTGCCCCTTAAAATGTTTATCATGTAACAATTCTCCAATATGTACAAGTACAGAAACACGGAAATGTCAACAATGTAATAGGTTTTTTTAAAAGTGTTGAATGTTTTAATAATCATATGTTACCAATATATAAAAAACAAACCGATTTTGGGTTATTCTCGACTACTAAATAAAATAAAATTTTAATTTTAAAAAAACACTTTTCTAAAGAAATTATGAATTTTAGGAGCCCTGACTTAAATTTTATGAATTTTTTAATTTAAAACTTTAAGACCACAATCGTCACTTTGTAATTTACGTTTGAAATAGTTCTTTGTACAAAGTGTGTTTTTTTAAATCTTTATTTGTTTCTTTTTTTTATGAAAGTAGGTTTAAAAAAAAATTTGTATTTTTTAGTTATAAACAAATATTCTATCTTTCAATTCGTCTGGCAAATAGGATGGCTTTGTTCCGACAAATGTGAACGTTGCAACTTGGCTGTGGGTTGGCCTCAAGAAACTCAAGTCCTACAGTTTAGCCAAATTAGTGTTTTCACAATTTCTTTAATTCGATTTATGTTTAACGACATAATTCCCATGATATTTATTTACGCTAACAGTTATTTAAATTCACCTCTGGAATTTGTGTTGCGTTGTAAATCGATAATTGGAAATTCCGAAAACACTAAAAAGAACTGTATAGTAAACTAATTAGGTTTATAACGTTTCTCCTTCTTTTTTAAGAACTACTTGAATAATTTTGATGAAATTTATCATAAATAATTGGTCTATCTGTGTAAATACAGCAAGAAGGTATCTCGCTTACCACTCAGCTAGCTTAAACTCAATACATGTTACTGCTCTAGTAATCAATGTATAGTGTATTGATGGTAATCTCCAAAAATTTCGAGCTCCGTTTTTCAATGATATTCACATTTTATGGCCTCAAGAAACTCTAAAAAGTTATTTTAAACATGCTGTCCGTCCATCATAGTTGTCTTTGTTGATTATATTTTGAGGTTCTGCTTGTATTACATTGTATGTTGAGGCTGGTTAACAACTACGATGGCGATGGTGCTCATCAACTTGTTTTACAATATATTTAAAAATAAAACTTATAGTACAATAAATGATAGTATTGTTATAGACTATTCATTTTGAAAATAATAGTAGGAGAAGCTTCAAATATGTTCAAGATGGAAGAAAGTTTTGACACTGTCTAATCAGGACCAAAGATGTCGCTCGTGTTTTCTTGACAGAGTAAGGAATAACTTCTTTATTTAGTAATACGAAATAAAAGAATTACGTTCTGAAAAACAATCAAAGGCGTGATTGTCGTAAATATATCCTTTTAAAAACATCTGTTATTAAAAAAAATTATTATAAAATGTCTATAAACAACTACATAGCTTGATTTTAGAAGACGTTTAATAAAAAAAGCTGAACATAAATATTGGTATAACATCGATAGAATACAGTCTATAAACTGATGTAAAAATCAGTGTAATGTGGTAAACAATGATTGTTTCTTATAAAATTACATACATCAACACTACCCAAATTTAGGTCTTGTCGGTAATAGTCATGGTAGTTTGAAATAATCAAAAAGATAACGCTGTGGATTACAGTCTACTTTATCGACAACAGTAAGTTCCTAGCTTTCCAGGTTTTTAACTAAATATTATGTACATTGATTCTATACTGTAGTAAATTGCATTGTTTATAACTAAATCTGCTATCTGCGGATGATTTCTATAAAGTTTTTGACTGAAATGGACTTGTATAAAATTCAAATTATTTAAAAAATACCCAAAAATAAAACGGTGTAAAAAAAAAACGGAGTAAATAATAAATTTTAAATCTCCCATAGAACGTAGATTCTAAATAAAATTAAAATTAAAAAATATACGATTTCCTAAATCGCCTATTGAATACACTTTTCGTCCCATATTAATTATTTTTTTTACAATTATTACTCTGTTCCATTATTACACCATCTTTAAATATATAGTTTCTAGTCTTCATATAGAAATACAAATTGTAGGAATTTAATATTTAGTTTTTTTATATAAAGCAAAAAAAAAACAGAGAAATAATAGATTGGGTTCTATTTGTCCTTTGTTTCTCAGTTAGGTTTTTAAATGCACACTTCTTTTTTAAAATTTGATGACGTTGTAAGAAAACATATTACTTTATGACAAACAGGGTAAATTAATTGGGTAAGCGAGAACATTCTTATTCTTGGGTATATTTTGATAAACCTAACCGTTCAAGCTTCTGCCCAAGAAGGTTATAAATAAAAACCATCACCTATATACTGATTTCATGTTCAAAAATAGAACTGTGGATATTAATTATTTTAAATACAGAGTGCTAATAAAATGAAGCAACACCCCATTATAAGGCTTTCGCTCTAATGTTAAGACTGTTTTGTATTAGCGCCCAACAACGTTAGGCATTTACAAAAATTAGGTAAAAATCCCTATAGTACCTGAATAGTGAATGACTTAAGTGATTGAGCATTCACTATTCAACGAGCTTCCTTTTTTTTTTTTTTTTTTTTTTTAATTTCGCAGGATAGAAACCACGTCGAAACATGTAACTCATACTAATGTCAAACACTACAATGAGAATGTCGAGTTCTTAATGTTTTTTCTCTCAGAACTTTAATATTTAAATACTAATTTTACTAATTGAATTCATTATATAAATAAATTTACAATAAAAAAAATAATAAAGACTATAAAAGTCAATAATT
This sequence comes from Aphrophora alni, assembly GCA_963513935.1. Lineage (NCBI taxonomy): Eukaryota > Metazoa > Arthropoda > Insecta > Hemiptera > Aphrophoridae > Aphrophora > Aphrophora alni. Next base: position 27,607,575 of record OY740765.1, on the reverse strand, counting down.
TTTATTGTTATAAATAAATAACTTAAAAAACGGACGACACGATCTACAACGCCATCTAGCGGCAACTTTGTGGAATGTATGCAACCAAGCTATACAGTGTTTTACCGATTACAGTATATGTTATTTATATGAGCTGACGGACTTCCTCTTAGGTTTTTATCTGTTAATAGTAATAAAAATAGACCATCCGCCAATTAACCAATTAAATTGTAAGCTCCTTAGAAACCATTTAAATATAACAATTTTTTTTAAATTCCAGGTGGACCGTAACAAACATTCACATTTTATACATTTACCACCATTCAGTCAAAGCTACTGTCATTCATAATAGCAAAATTATCTGTCACAATAGCACTCATTAACTTGTTAATATCTTTACTGTAGAACACAACTACCAAATTTAATCATGTGCATAAAATCAAATTAGTTACAAAATAAATAACTAAAACTAATCATAATAAATGAAATTTTTCCTGAATTTCCGTACGTTAAAACTAAATTTAATATTAATTCGTCGGTTTGAAAGCCGTGTAGTGGTAGGCCTACCTAGCCGACCCTAAAGGCACAAACAGCCTACAAGGATTATAAAACATCCTAAATCGGCCCTTCACTAATTACCTTATATACAAATTACAAAACCAGTGTCCACGAATTTTAAATAAGGCCTTGTCATGTGAGCCTAATATCTGAAAAAAATAAAAAATAAAACATCACAAAATGTCCTACAGTTTAGCCAAAATAGTGTTTTCACAATTTCTTTAATTCGATTTATGTTTACCGACATAATTCCCATGATATTTATTTACGCTAACAGTTATTTAAATTCGCCTTTGGAACTTATGTTGCATTGTAAATCGATAATTGGAAATTCCGAAAACACTAAAAAGAACTGTATAGTAAACTAATTAGGTTTATAACGTTTCTCCTTCATTTTTAAGAACTACTGGATTAATTTTTATGAAATTTATCATAAATATTTGGTCTAGCTGTGTAAATACAGCATGAAATTTCTGACACGAAAAGACTACTACACACCTTGAAAATAAATGACTTGTATATTTTATTGAACTTTCTCAAAAGTTTACAAGACATGTAGGTTATCGTTTGTCCTTTTCCGATATTGACTCTATTACAGTATTCGAGGGCTAGGGGTCGTCATGTTATTTTCTTTTCTTTTTTTATTAGACGATACTTGCCCCAAGAATTTTTCCCTAAAAAACAAGGGGAAAAATTTCCTCAACTCAGATCTAGAAGAAATATAAATGGTGCAAAATCATCGCATGTACTTTCCCACACAACAATCAATTGAACCAAAGCTAATCGTCACTAAAAATGTCAGTTGGGTAGTTTTCAACCAATAAGTAAATAAAACGTAAAGAAATATTTATATATTTAAATAAAGCCCTAAGCTTGCTTCGCTTGTTCCATAAACACGTCCTTGTAATGACGGTGATCGGTGGCACTCGAGTTCATCACCAAATCTGACCATCGGCCAAAGTTGTTCAGGCGTTATTAATTCCACACTCGAGTTCGCAACAGGGCAATTTACAGGTAGAGCGGAGAGGTTCCCCCTAACCTAACCTAACCAATGGTACTAAGGAATGTTGTATTCTAGTAGCCTAGGTTATTTCTGCTACACATCAATTAATTTATAACTAGGAAATCATAGTACAGTGCGTGCAAAGTTTCATAATTGCATTTGTTAGGAATTCTGAAGTAATAAACGTTTAGAGAAAAACAGCAGGACATATAAAATACAACATATTTACGTGAACATGGTTAACGCGAACATCTGTTGAGTTTGTCTAGGATAGAGTCCGAGGGCTTGTGAAGGTTCCACTTTTTATATAATCTTGTGGAGCATAACAGGACGTATCTTGTACTGTGTGATTTTGGCGGGATTGGGTTAAAATCTTCAATGTAAATGTAGGTCATATGGCACATCATTGTAAAACTTATTAAAAAACAAAGTAAATAGTGCAAACTAGAGCTTAGTATAGTCTTGCTCCGTTCTAAAATAACGGACAATCAAAATTCTAAAAAGTGGTATTTTTTTCCAGAATTTTAATTGTCTTACATATTCCCTCCTCAGTCCCAAAAAAAATCATAGAAGGACGTATGTCAAATTAACGTTCTTTTATGCACTAGAAGATATATAAAATTCTCTTAATTTATTTTAAGCAATAAAAAATTAAAAGGATTAAAGGGGATTTTTGAACACCAGTTATCGAGATACAAGTTTTTGATGTTTTATAGTTAAGTCGTAAAGGTCAATAAAAATTGTTTTGAAACCATTAAGAAATAATAAAACTAGTTTGGTAAACACTTCATAGTGCTCTGTGGTGAACCTCAAAATATTATTTTGTAATTCCCTCCACAAAATTACAAGGTAAAAATTGATGGACTCCATTACTTAGCCCTATCATATAATATAATACAAGCAGACCGTCTAAATATAATGCCCAACGGTAGATTTTATTGGCTTGTAGGATATGTTAAATTGTATTAGTAGGTCAACGGGTGTTATCTAGTAGGGTGAGTTTGTTTCAAACAGTTACAGGTTTCCTAAAACTCGTAATTATGTATGTAACGTCATTCAGACTTTAATATTAATCTGTACTTCACTTCACCGTACGAACGGAAACGACAATATTAAATATATCTTTTTTTTTCTCTCTTAAGAAGGCCTAGACTATTCGTTTCTTCTCCTTCACAGTGATCACCAATAACACATTCGTTACCGCCCCCCTTTCCCCTCATACCTGGGTATTAAAAATAATTTATTTTTTTTAATAACTCTAGGTAGGTAAGAGTGTTTTTTTTTAACGCTAGAGGGGGGGGGGACTGTGGTGAATACACGGGATCACGGTATAAGATAAACGATGCGCGCGTTTCGTAGTCAAGACGAGAAACGGACGTTCAATACTGCGCCGAAGGAGCGGACGTGTGAGTTGTGCGTTGTTTCTTAACGTTTTAGTAATAAACCTAAATGACTGCCTAAACCGCTAATTTCGGGGTCTAATCGACCCCCGGGTGTTACGCAGTCATTCGTAGGTCATCCGTCTAATTTGAGAAGAATTATTATGACCTAAATTGGTTAACATAATTCTCCCATCACGCCTGTCGCTAACCGATAAGTTATTCAACTATAATAATTAATAAGTTAGTTTAGTTATTAAATTATATCTCATCATAAGCTGGCTGTGAACATAGTGATTAGTTGGGTATTAGTTGGGTTTGAGACTAAGCATTAATTAACGTCCCAATATGTTAAATGGTTATGTCCTAGCACGTTGTTCCAAACCCTCCTTCCGGAACCTTAAGCGGTTCGAACGTCTGGTCATATCTAATAACGAGGGCTGACGTTCGCCCCAGTTGGTAGCAGAGACGTTCTGCGCACATTCAATGATAAACTAAGAGAGTTAAGATATGGTACGATCAACAACCATCTGTAGTATTGAATCACAGTCTCAGATGGTGGATTACTCCTGTGTTTTTGTTTTGGAGCGATTTGAAGTACTGATAACTCAACCCCGACTTTCTCTGCGATGGCGTGAGATTTTTCAAGCAATTCTTCTGAAACTAGATTAATTTCTTGTCAATCTTTCTTGAATATATAAAGTATTTGAATAATACGTTTCCTTACCATAATCAAATCCATATGTTTACCTTGTTAGACGTTCAAAACGGGTTACAAAATAACAGAGTATTTTGCAATCATGACTAATCCTATAATAAAAAATGGTTTAGTAACTGTTGAGTGCAGTTGGTGCGCAGATCTTCTTGTAGCATAGTTTCCATCAACCTAAAGATGTTGTAGTGCATTCACGATTTCATAGAAGCTTTCTGAAAATTTTATTATTCTGTCACTAAGTTTCTCTCATAACTTTATGATCATTTATTTTTTTATTTTATGCTCCTTCTAGGAGGAGGGCAACTGCCCCCTGCCCCTCGCTGGGTACGCCCATGGACAGACAGACACGCCAGAGAAATTATAAGGATCTTTGGTTTTACGTACAGCCCCTATAAAAAAGAAATTAATGTAAGTGCAATCCATTTTTCAAATAGTTATTGAATTGTTTGTCCTGCATCCCACAAAAACTGCTTTTAAAACTTATGCATTTCTCATTGCACGGTTAAATTAGGTTGTATTCATCATTAAAAAAACTTTAATATATTATTTCGCACTGCAATTTATTTTAAATCCAAATTATTTAATTTTAAATTATTTGGTCACCCCGTGTTTAACTTACAGTGGGTGAGGTTATATCTGACACTTTAAATTTGGCTTAGCGCCAACATATTAATTTTTTCGTCAAATAAACATATATACAGTAATCTTAATCAGAATAACTTCTAGTTTTATTTAATACTCCACGCACAATATTTACAAATATTTGCTCCTTAACTACCACAAGATAGGTTGATGTTACCACTTTTTTCCTATATGTTGGACAATACAAAAAATGCAAAGTTTGAAATATATAGGATTTATCGTCTTGTCTTTGTATACTGGTTGCGACTTACAGACAGACAGACACAAGCGTGAAATTACAAGCGTCCTTGGTTTTATCTCCGTAACAAAATAAACAAATCAAAATAAAAAAAATTGGATACATTAAAAAAGGAAGAAAAGAACATAAAATAAAGACCTGAAGTCTAATAGCGTAAGGGTCGGAAAATAACAAGAGGCACCTTAAAAGAGAGTGATTTAACCCAAGTCCACATAAAAAAGGTAGATTCAGCTATGTTCGATTGGGATTGCCAATCCCGTAGTCGTTAAAGATTCCTTGGGGGGAAATAAAGATGAAAAAAAAACTAAAAATAGTAAATATATGTTAATAAATTTACAAAATGTAAATTTCTCAAAAATTAATTTCTTCAATGAGATTCCATATAAATCTCATCGCACCTTTCATAAGCCTCTTCGCCAATCCGTTGTTCTTTTTATATTTACAAATAACAAAATCGCGGAATTTTATTGTTAAAAACGGCCGGTTTTTAAATAAATGCATAAAAGTGTATTATTTCCTTCAGGTTTATACTCTCCTATTACAGAGTTGGGTTATATTAGGCCTACCTGTCTCAGAGTAATGTAGATTGCGTCACAAGTCAACTAAGTTGCCATGACAACCACCAGGTAGTCAGACATGAAGGGAGGGGATATAATAGAAACTCTTTTGTGTTTTTAAATAAATGATAGAAAATTATTCTTTACGAACTTTGACTGAAACGAAATAATTATTTTTGTTTATATTATTAAGTTGTAAACAAATGTTAATAAATTTAACAAATATAAATCTCTCAAAAATTAATTTCTTCAATGAAATTCCATTTAAATCACATCGCATCTTTCATAAGTCTCTTCGACAATCCTTTGTTCTTTTTATATTTACAAATAAAAAATCGCGAAAATTTTATTGTTAAAAATCAACTGGTTTTTAAATAAATGCATAAAAGTGTAAGATTTCCATCAGGTTTATATTCTCCTATTACAGAGTTGTGGTTCTTTACCTGTCTCAGAGTAATGTAGATTGCGTCACAAGTCGACTAAGTTGCCATGACAACCACCAGGTAGCCAAACATGAAGGGAGGGGATATAATATAAACTGTTCCATGTTTTTAAATAATTATAGATAAGGATTTTTTACTAACTTTGACTGAAACGAAATCATTAATTTTTGTTTACATTATTTAATTGTAAATAAATGTTAATAAATTTAACAAATATAAATTTCTCAAAAAATATTTCTTCAATGAGATTTCATCTAAATCGACACGCATATTTCACACGTCTCTTCGCCAATCCGTTGTTCTTTTTATATTTACAAATAACAAAATCGCGGAATTTTATTGTTAAAAATCAGCTGGTTTTTAAATATTATAAAACATTTGATTTCAAAGTATAAAAGTGAATTATTTCCTTCAGGTTTATACTCTCCTATTACAGAGCCGTTGAAGTTATACGAAACGATCCTGACATACTGAAAATATTTTACATCGGGCAGAGTGCTGTTTTCTAAATTAACCCACAAATGAATAAAACCTAGTTTATGAATAATCTAGATTCAGAGGTGTCAAGCACAATTTTGCAGAGGGTCGTATATTAAATTTAGAATGTGTAGGCGGGCCAGATTCAAATTAAAAAATGTACTGAATTATTATAACATTTAATTCAATAGTATAATATATTATGTATAATATATAGTATAAAATCATATCAAAGTTATAAAAGAGGGTAATTATTCTGAGCTCGGGGATCCAGATACCTGACTTCTCTTGTTTTTGGGGGGGAAATAAAGATGAGATAAAACTAAAATAAGTAAATAAATGTTAATAAATTTACAAATGTAAATTTCTCAAAAATTATTTTTTTCAATGAGATTCCATATAAATCGCATCGCATCTTTCATAAGTCTCTTCGCCAATCCGTTGTTCTTTTTATATTTACAAATAACAAAATCGCGGAATTTTATTGTTAAAAATCAGCCGGTTTTTAAATAAATGCATAAAAGTGTATTATTTCCTTCAGGTTTATACTCTCCTATTACAGAGTTGTGTTATATTAGGCCTAACTGTCTCAGAGTAATGTAGATTGCGTCACAAGTCAACTAAGTTGCCATGACAACCACCAGGTAGCCAGACATGAAGGGAGGGGATATAAGAGAAACTGTGACGTGTTTTTAAATAAATGATAGAAAATGATTTTTTACGAACTTTGACCAATACTAAATCATTATTATTGTGTATTATTTTTTTAATTCCCCTTTTTGTTTCCCCATTTCACTGCACATTTTTAGGTTATTGACATCCTAACTCAAAATTTTCTCCCATATTTTTTTCCCTTTTTTTCCCCTCATTTCATAAATGAATTCCGAGAAAATAATATTTAACAAGTTTGGTTTCAGATAATATTACTACTTTTTTTATTTTAAAAGAAAAGTATTAAAAAATTAGCAAAAATGATCTGCCAGTTTTAGGGTTTTAAGCGCGGCCGCAATATGTCCAGTAAGATCCAGAATGTACCTCCGCCACTGAGCACGGCCCAGCGCAGCCCCTTTTTTGCTTTTTGATTATATTTCAGTTTTTAAAATACCGCTTTTTGAAATAACCTGACATTTCCACATACAGATTATTGAAATAACGAGAATTATTTTCGTGAAAAATTATAAGCGTGCAAGATTAGACTGCATGCAACTGCGTTCTGGTGGCGACAGCTTGGCTCATGCCGTTGCAGTGCACCCTCTGGTCTGAAACAGAGCTAGAAAGCAGAGGTTACATTTGAGTGTAGTAGTTATGTACGTGGCACCCCCACTCTGATGTCAGGGAGGGGTGTGTCCCTTCTTCTAATGGAAGATGAAAGTATTTGCATCACCATGCCTCCGGCTTTTAATTACAATTATAATTTGTTCATAACAAAACATATTGAATTTAACATAAAAAATAAGAATTTATGTCTCAGTTTAGGGCGTAAAATCACTCTAACAAACTCTGGAATATGCGGTTTTCCAGATTTACCATTTTATTTTGTGTTTTACAAAAATATTATTTATTCGTGGAGCGGCTGCACTACGATAATGAGATGAATTATCCCGTCTGGGAAATTATAGTATCTTAGTTTATGGATGAGACTGTCATGCCACACTCTATCGAAGGCCTTTTCTATGTCCAGGAATACTGAACCAATTGAGCGGTTCCTGTTGAAGCCCTCGGTTACATGTTCAACCACCTCAGCAGTTGTAGCGTCGTGGAATGTAAGTTCTGAAGCAAAATTGCTCCGGCCTCAGGATGTTATGTGTATGTATGTGCTCATTGATACGCTTAAAACCCTCGAAGCAGCATTTGACCCGGTACCGGGTCGATGAATGACTGATGATTTAGTTCGTCGACCCTAAAACACGTATTTTGGAATTCAACATTTCGCTCACTTACAATCGTCCTATCGCAATAAATAAAATACCGTTGGAAAGCTAATGTTCAGTAGATGCAAAAAAAAATACCACAAAACGTTATAAAAATATTCCAAAAATTGGTAAAGTTTGCATATTTTTGTTACGTAACGTCAAAGATTTGCGCTGACAAGTTGTAAACAAATATGACATCATTTTTCTATAATGTCTGTCATTATATCTGTCTGTCTGATATATCTGTCAAACAGATCGACCATAACACTGTTCTATAGATCGCATCTTTCTCTTTCGATCTGTGCTTTCGTAATCTTTGTGTGAGCGAATTGGAGTGTGTTTGTTTCCATTAAGTCAGTGAAAACAGGATTAGAAGAGTGAGAGTTTGGTTGAAACGCAGGCTCGAGGAAGTCAGCAAAGAGTTTAGCCTGGTCATCTGGGTCACCAACTTGTCCGTTAGGTCCAAATAATTGTGGATAGCACAAAAGTTCCCGTTTAAAGTATTTAGCTAACGGCCAAACTGGTGTATCAGTAATGTTCAGCTTTGACTGTTCCGCCTGGAAGCTGTCGAGTATCTCCTGTCTAATTCATCTCTTGAGGCGATTTATTGTGGTGTGTGGAACAAATTTGTTTACACCCTGTTTGAATGCCCTTCTTAACCTATTGCGATGCCTAATCACCCGAAGTATGTGTTTTGTAATATAAGTGTGATGCTGGGGCTGACATTTGATTGGTACTGCAGCTTCTGTCGCAGTTTGTATTGCCGTTGTCCGTAAAGAAACGGCAGTGTTTACATAATGTCGCGTTCGAACATACAAGACGGCGGAAATAATCCAAATTAGCGAGTCTGTGGTTCAATACCCGTCTGTGTTCCTTCGTTATGGGGTTTCCTGCAACAGAAATAATGACGGGATAGTGATCCGAGTTCAGATCCCTATCTACGTGCAAACGTTGCGCCACACGATTGTGCGCGGGGGATTATATGTAGCAATTAGTGTTGTTATGCAATCGTTGAGCTCAACTCATGTAAGTGTGGGCACCAGTAATTCTATATGTTTTACGGTCTTATGTATTATTATTGCCGTACCGCCGTGGCTCCTATCTTCTCTGTCAGTGGGGTAGACTTTGAAATTTTGAATAGTGTGACTTTAAGTGAGTTTCTGTGAGTAAAGATATTTTGTAGTTATTTCTTTACATACAGCGAAGGAGTTCCATTGGCATTCCAGCACAAAACTTGTTATTTACTGTCCATCATTGACTGAAATGACGTATTGGAGGAAGCAGGTCAGGAAAGAGCTGAAAGTGGTGGGTGGGGAGGTAAGGAGGGAGATCACGAAGGATCCCAGGTTTCCCGTGAATGAGTCCCAGGTAAGGTCGCGGATCAAGATGTGGAGGAAAGGTTCAAATGTGGATTGTATCCAATCCGTGTTGTTGGGTTTGCCTGTCTTAACCATGTTTGGTGAGGAGGGTGCTTCTTCTGTCTATGGAAGCAGCTACAGGAGTGGGAAGAGCCGCCGCTGGAGCTACCTTGGATGGAGTGGACGGCGTTGGACCCTAGGCCTGATATTCGTCTGCTCCCTCGGTGAAGGACAGTTCTTAGACTTGGGTACCAGGGTTTCAATTGCCGCAGGGGCCTTCGCTACCTCCGCCACAATGGTTGTAGATAATGGTGTGGGTGTTGTGTTAATGTGTGTCTTTGGTTTCGATGCTTTCGCGTAAGAGACATTTGGACGTGTAGGTCTGATAGGCAGTCGGGATTGTGTAGTGGTCTTGGTGTGTTGTTGAGGTGTTCCATCATCACTAGCTCTAGACCTTTTCGCCTGGAGCGAGCGTGCTGCCCTTTTCTGGGCCTAGCATCCACTATAACTTGCAGTGTGCCATTTCCCACAAAGGATGCACTTGAAGTCCTCGCGTACAGTCGTGCATTCCTTAGAGGAGTGTTCCTCTCTTCACTTCACACACAGTAACTTGGCCTTTCAAAAGCTAGTTGTGTGGCCAAATCTCTGTTATAGAGTGAAAATTTAGGAACCCTGTAGAGTTCAATGCGGACTCTTATATAGAGAACCTCTCTTATTTCCATCATATCGCTAGCATCCTTATGGGATGTCAGTTCAGCAAGGAACATCAGTAGAGGTTCCTTACTAAAGTGTACACGCATTTGCGATACCTTCAGCACTCCGAATCCTCTGCTCTTTAGGTCGACTCCGATTTCGGTGGGAAGCGTCTGCTCGCCCACGCCCCGAATCAACACCATGTATGTGTGTTCGCTATCAAGGGGGTAAATATGGTGTGGAATGTTTTGCTTCTCCAGTAATCTTTGTAGGTTGACGTAGTCACCATACGTGGAGGTCTGGAGTCGCACTCCATCATTAACTTTCACCTCCGTGTAGTGATACGATTTTTACTCGGTGTTAAAGTTTTTATTTATGTCATATAATCTAGTTTTGACCGGGTAAATGGTAATGGTAGGTATTTTACATGTTACCACTTTAGTCGACACTGATGCAAGACCAGTACTGTTCCCATCAGCTTGAGCCGATGGGCCTAACACAGGCTTCTGCACCACGTCTGTTGAGGGTTTTGGAACGGATCCACGACTACTTGGAAGAGGGACTTTAAAGCTCTCCCGGGCTGAGTTACCCTCAGTACAGGATAACTTTCTTATTCTCTCTACCGTTCCTCGCTTCACCTCTTTGTCCGAGTCGGTTGAGACTTTCCTCTTCCGCCGATATACCTTCCGATACTTGGTAGAGTCATCGGCGGTTGAGCTGTCAATATTAATTGAATCTTCCTCATTCTCGAGAGTCAGATGGGATCCGAGCTGGCCCTGGAAGAGACCTTCCTCTGCTGGAACAACTAGCTGATAATCTACAGGGTTATTAACTAGTTGGTACCGGAAACGTTCATGCAGATCTAAACTATTTTCCATTTAGGAAAATAGTATAGGTTTACTATTTTACGGGTGTGGTGGGGGATGTGGAATTAACCTATTGTATAGCCTATATTAACTATATAGCCTATTATATTTAACCTAAAAAATAATTGTCCTGTCACTAGTAATAAAAAACTTAGTACATATTTTAAGAACTAATTATAAAATCTTCACTTATTATTTTTTATTAAAAAACACTCAAATGTATAGCACTAAGCTGGCATAGATTCTCCTGGTCGGTGTGTCTGCACAACACCACAGGGGAAGAACAATTCACAATATTTCTTAGAGGGAATGAAAAAATCATCATAGTTTGAATTAATTTGTAGAGAGTGCAGCACTTACCAAGTCAGATGTATTGTATGTAATGACATACACCGCCTATAAGATTGCGATGTTGAATGGGCGAGTAAAATAGTAAACAACAAAATAGCAGTAGAATATTACTACGAATGTATCAGGAGGCTATGAATTGCAAGAGCAGGTTCAACTGTCGAGTTGTGAAGGTATTGAATGAAATTGTAGGTAATGTTAAATTGTATTGGTAGCTCAAGGGGTCGTATCCATTAGGGTAAGCTTGGTGTTACACAGCTTTTTTGAACCTCGTTATTGTATATATCACTACTCTCTTGTCGTAGGCTATCTGTTATCGTAGAGTGGTATCATTATATGCAGAATTGAAACTGTAAATTTTGTGTTTAAAGTTAAATTACTCATGAGCTAAGAACAAATAAAAGTAGCGTGTGCTAAAACCACACGACGTAGGCATATAGAGACAGTTATTTTTATAAAGTCGTAGTCTTTTCGAAGTATTTCAAGCCTAGCGCCAACATTCTGATTGCAACTGTTCTCTGTAGCAACAAGACACTGAAAGCTCATTCATATTTTAAACATATATAGGTTTTTAAAGCTTTGCGAGGAAAATGTCACAAGGGTGGTGTTATGGAGCAACACATCTAGCGTGAAGCGCTGCATGTGAAATGCGTTTTTATTGAAAAGAATAGAAATTGGTTTTAGTCTTTCTTTAACTGTAAATATTTTATAAAATATTATAATATTTTATTACACGTCTACAGAACTCATAGCTCTAGGCTTCATGGATCGAGGGATATGCTTTAGGGATAAAAAACACTGTTGTAGTAAAACATTTTCAAAAGCCTTTCTGTGTTCTCGTCTACAAACCTACTCATAACCATGTTAAAAAATTCATAGCTCTAGGCTTCTGGGATCCAGAGATTAGCCTTTGGGGGTAAAAAACACCCTTGGAGTGAAACATTTTAAAAATTCTTTCTTAGTAGGCGTCAACAGACCTACGCCAAACCATGTTAAAAGATTCATAGCTCTAGGCTTCTTGGATCCAGAGATAAACTTCAGGAGTAAATAACACTGTTATAGTGGAACATTTTTTAAAACCCTTTCTTAGTACGCGTCTACAGACCTACCACAAACCGTGTCATAAATTTCATAGCTCTAGGATTCGTGGATCAAGAGATATGTTTTAGGGATAAAAAACACCCTCGGAGTTGAACTTTTCAAAACCCTTCCTTAGTACGCGTCTACAGAGTTAGCCTACCCCAAACCATGTTAAGAAATTCATAGCTCTATAATTCATGGATCCAGACATCTCTGTTACCAACAATACAAAGAGTACACTCAATCAATCGATAAAACCCTTAGAGTCTGTTGCAGCATTAAAGCTGTTGTAATTACACGATTATACAATTATTCCGGTTTTAACAAAAGTAATTAATATTCACCCTTATTCAACTTCAACCACAGTCTGGGTGACAGTCAGTTTACCTTGGTTGAAACAATAAGTTTTTGATCGAGGTAATTCAATTGTACTTCAATAAGTAATTCATTAAACAAAAGTAAATATGAGGGTAGGTCGAGGCTGCACAGTTGTCTGAAAACTAGTTCCCACACAGGATGGAAACAATCTCACAAAGAAAAACGTTTTTGTTATATCTCTTAGTTTGAAAAATATTCACCTTTGAAGTTGACGTTTTATTGCACTTGACTTTACGTAATAAAACACACCTTTTTATTTATTATTGCAATAAAGTTTACAATTTATAATTTTATAGCCTTTTATCTTAATTTATTATAATTTTTTCTGTTGTTTATTGCTTTAGCTTAAATTAATGAAACGTCCCAAGAATAGTTATTAAAGCCCCTTTTTACTAACTTCCCCATTTAATTGTTTTTTGTTTTTTAAAAATAATTTATGGTTTTCTTATTCTTCCCTCTTATTAACAACCTTTTATTTATTTCGATTTTTGGTTTTTCATGCTGTTGTTTAAACCTGCATATTTTTTGTTTTATGACAAGTTTTTAATTATCTTGTATTATTCTCCCTTTAATTCAACCCTATTTAACTAGTTTTAATCTTAATATCTTTATTTTTTCATAAAATTAGTTTTTGTTACAGGTTTTCATGTCAGATCTTGTCGGCTGATGACCACTGTATCGATAACGCGTGCTGCAGCTTTACAATTTCTTTATGCAATAAAGTTCTTAAATTAATTGTATGATTTTATTTTATAAAATCTGGTTTTTCCATATCGTTTACAGTCCCAACTTTTATTCTGTTTTTTTTTCCTTTCTATTTTTCAGACTAAACTTACAGAGTAAAGAGTGTTAATGGAGGATGGGACTGTCCAATACTTGTATTTAGTCGTACAAGATCAAGCGGAGTTCTGACCAGTCGAATCATTCTTTCCTTAGCTTCTTGTGGGAAAAACATGAAGGAAAAAAATGAAAAGTCGGTAGGGGAAATCGCCGCATCACAACATGTTGGTAAAACTTGAGCACCCCCTCTGTGATGATCTTTCAGCATTGTCCTCTACATCACGGAAACAATAGACCTAGTAGAGAAAGGTCAGGTACTAAGGAAGATTTGCACTCCTTACAGGAAAAGCCTTCAACAAAGAGGGGGGGGAAGGATAGAAAGTCATCAGAAACGTCAATGTAGTATGATCCCGCACCCTCCATTAGGAATAACGGATAGATGACCCACTGACAAGAGACCTGATTGGGGGAAACGTTGGATGGTAACTGACAAGGTTAGATGAGATAGGTCAGGGGAAGTCACCAAACAAACCTAATGGAGCGAAAGAAACCCCAAGAGAACACAAGTGTTCTCTCCCCCTTAGAAAACCTCTTAAACAACCCCTTAAAAAGAATATCTAACCTAGAACTCCTTCAAATAATATGAATGAATGATTTAAGTGATAACTAATGTAATATCACCTTGAAGACAAGTGTCAAGAGATGGATCTAAACCAATACTTGATAATAAATCCCTGAAAAGTTGGTCAAGAGACAGATAAGAGAGACAGCCTATAGAACCTCTTTCCTAAATAATTGAAACTATAATAATATATAGAGTGTTATCTAAACGTGTCCTTGAGAAAGAGTAGAATATATATGTAAACAAAGATGGTGCCACTAAGTAAATTTTTGAAAGACCAAAAGTTGGTCAAGAGAGAGAGAGAGAGAGAGGGATTTCAACCAAGAATACAATAACATTAAAAACCTTTGAAAAACCTAAAGTTTGTTCAAAGGAGAAAAAAGATAGTGATTTTACCTAACACTAAAAAAAACTATTATAATAAATCCCTGAAAGATCAAACGTTGGTCAAGAGATAGAAAAGAGAGGGATCTCACCCAATACTTGAAAACATAAGATATAATTTTAAAAACCCCTGAGAGGCCAAAAGTTGGTCAAGAGAGAGAGAATGTGATCTCACCCAATACTATAAAAATATTTGGTAGAAACAAACAAGTTATATTTCAATAATCATTGTAACTTGCTTATTATAATTTATTAAAACCCTATCTTATTCGATCAAATTGATTAATCTCATTCCAAAATGATTTTTATGGTTGTTCTAATAATCAACTATTATTAAAGTAGTACATACTTCGTGATATTCGAAAATAGTTCATCGTAGTTGTCCAAAATATTAATACAATATATTATTATAAATCACAAACGTCGTGTCAAAATCGTACTCGTTAAATTAATATATCTAAAACGTTGTCACAAATTGAATTGCATGTTGACTGGATAAAATTCATTGCTTCTTTGAAAGAAATTATAGATAAATTTAGTTCAAATGTTGTATAGCAATTAAAACCTAAGGGCAAAAGTTGATGTAGCATACAAAAAATTTACTTTTTAAGATACGACAGTGGAAAAAAGTGTTGATACAGTCTGAAATATTAGTTTTGACAAATATTGCTACGGTTGGGATAAACTAATCTAGGGGGGGGGGGGGACGCGAAGACTTGTAACTCTGTATCTAAATATTTGCTACTATGTGAGTAAACAAGAACAAAGATCCATCGGAATGCCTAAGTTAAACAGCACGTGTAAATTGTAAGAACTCTAATTATAACAAACATTAACATTAAATTTTTAGAGATACGTAATATTTTGATTTACTCATTTTGTAATTTTATTATTATTATATCCAACTAAAATGGCTTTCTTTTCAAACATAACATTAGACGAACTTATTGATGAATATCCTATTGTAACGATATCATCTCAATCAAACCAGATAACATGATTAAAGTGATATCAGAAAAACAAATTAAATTAAATAAATTATGAATAAGAAATAAATCTTCACGTGTAAAATTAAATTAGAGTTAGAAAATAAAAAGAAAAAAGGTTTACAAAGAATTGTTAAGAAAGGAGTGGAGGCACAAGCGCTGCAGATGTCCAGAACGAACGGTTAAATTATTAGGGTTGAAAAAGGAAAGCGACTCTACGATTTCTCTTTTAGAAGGGTTCAACAGACTAGGAGAAACCGAAACTTTCCAAAAATAACGAAAAATTCAAAAACAACCAATAGGAACGACGAAATCCTATTTTTTTTTGAATTTGTGAAAGTTAGTGTGGCGTTGCCGCTAAACTGAGGAGAGAAAGAAAAAAGGAGTCTTCTACTAGCAGCGAGGGAGTAAGGTGCGACTCTAGAGACTGGTTGTCTCCGAGTCACCAACATAGTATCAGCTTTTTAATAAAATTTAGTAAAGTATAACTTCTAGCCTTCAGCGAAAAGTATTGAGTATTAGCTTCAGCGAGAGATTAAATTAGTAGCCTTCAGCAAAGTACAAAGATTGATATTCGCCTTCAGCAGATAGGAGTTTGATTCGTCGTCTTCAACGCGAAGAAAACGTTGTTCATCGTCACCTTGGGAGAAGGAGATTATCTCGTCATCACCAGGATCCATCATCAAGGAGCAAGTGTGTGCATCGAAAGTGGTTTTTTAAGGGTTAAATAATAAAGGGGAAAGTGCCAGTTGGGGTTTTGTGAAAGTGTGTTTTCATCGAAAGAGGGACCAGGACAAGGATTGATAAGTACCATATGTTTTCTATTAATATCTTTTTAATACTATTTAAATTTCGTTTTGCTTGAGCTTCCAAAGGATTCCCACCGAGATTGTAGATTTAAGTTTTGTTAGTATAGGAAATTAAATTGAACCAAGAGTCAGTAAATTTAATCTTTTCATTTGTTTTGTATATCAAGAGCTAGCCGAGGAGTAAATTGGAGAGATTGATAAATTTGAAATTTTTTTTTTTGGAGAGTATAAAAGTAATTGAGAGAAAGGTAAATTAAATAAAGTAAAAGTAATAAAAAAAAAAGCAGTAGAAGAAATATATTTGCCCGTATTGAAATTTGTGTTTGTTTAAATATTAGATTGTTAGAAATAAGGAATGAAAGATAAATATTGGTGTAACATCGATAGAATACAGTCTATGAATTGATGTAAAAAACAGTGTAATGTGGTAAACAATTACTGTTTCTTATAAAATTACCTACAATCGGTAATAGTCATGGTAGTTTGAAATAATCCAAAAGATAACGCTGTGGATTACAGTCTACTTTATCGACAACAGTAAGTCCCTAGCTTTCCAGGTTTTTAACTAAATATTATGTATATTGATTCTATACTGTAGTAAATTGCATTGTTTATAACTAAATCTGCTCTCTGCGGATGATTTCTATAAAGTTTTTGACTGAAATGGACTTGTATAAAATTCAAATTTCAACGTTTAATTTTCTGAACTTTAAGTGCTTGTAATTCCTAAACGGCTACATATTTTAAAAAATACCCAAAAATAAAACGGAGTAAATTATAAATTTTAAATCTCCCATAGAACGATTCTAAATAAAATTAAAAATATACGATTTCCTAAATCGCCTATTGAATACACTTTTCGTCCCATATTAATTATTTTTTTTACAATTATTACTCTGTTCCATTATTACACCATCTTTAAATATATAGTTTCTAGTCTTTATATAGAAATACAAATTGTAGTGATTTAATATTTAGTTTTTTTTATATAAAGCAAAAAAAAGACAGAAAAATAATAGATTGGGTTCTATTTGTCCTTTGTTTCTCAGTTAGGTTTTTAAATGCACACTTCTTTTTAAAAATTTGATGACGTTGTAAGAAAACATATTACTTTATGACAAACAGGGTAAATTAATTGGGTAAGCGAGAACATTCTTATTCTTGGGTATATTTTGATAAACCTAACCGTTCAAGCTTCTGCCCAAGAAGGTTATAAATAAAAACCATCACCTATATACTGATTTCATGTTCAAAAATAGAACTGTTAGATATTAATTATTTTAAATACAGAGTGCTAATAAAATGTAGTTACACCCCATTAAAAGGCTTTCGCTCTAATGTTAAGACTGTTTTGTATTAGCGCCCAACAACGTTAGGCATTTACAAAAATTAGGTAAAAATCCGTTTAGTACCTGAATAGTGAATGACTTAAGTGATTGAGCATTCACTATTCAACGAGTTTCCTAAACCACGTCGAAACATGTAACTCATACTAATGTGCATTACTACAATGAGAATGTCGAGTTCTTAATGGTTTTTCTCTCAGAACTTTAATATTTAAATATTAATTTTACTAATTGAATTCATTATATAAATAAATTTACAATAAAAAAAATAATAAAGACTATAAAAATTCAATAATTTTTATTGTTATAAATAAATAACTTAAAAAACCGACGACACGATCTACAACGCCATCTAGCGGCAACTTTGTGGAACGTTTGCAAACAAGCTATACAGTGTTTTACCGATTACAGTATATGTTATTTATATGAGCTGACGGACTTCCTCTTAGGTTTTTATCTGTTAATAGTAATAAAAATAGACCATCCGCCAATTAACCAATTAAATTGTAAGCTCCTTACAAACCATTTAAATATAACATTTTTTTTCCAATCCCAAGTGGGCCGTAACAAACACTCACATTTTATACATTTGTCACCATTCAGTCAAAGCTACTGTCATTCATAATAGCAAAATTATCTGTCACAATCGCACTCATTAACTAGTTAATATCTTTATTGTAGAACACAACTACCAAATTTAATCATGTGCATAAAATCAAACTAGCTACAAAATAAATAACTAAAACTAATCATAATAAATGAAATTTTTCCTGAATTTCCGTACGTTATAACTAAAATTAATATTAATTCGTTGGTTTGAAAACCGTGTAGTGGTAGGCCTACCTAGCCGCCCCTAAAGGCACATACAGCCTTCATGGATTATTCATCCTAAATCGGCACTTCACTAATTACCTTATTTACAAATTACAAAACCAGTGTCCACGAACTTTAAATTAGGCCTTGTCATGTGAGTCTAATATCTGAAAAAAAAATAAAACATCACAAAAAGTCCTACAGTTTAGCCAAAATAGTGTTTTCACAATTTCTTTAATTCGATTTATGTTTACCGACATAATTCCCATGATATTTATTTACGCTAACAGTTATTTAAATTCGCCTTTGGAATTTATGTTGCATTGTAAATCGATAATTGGAAATTCCGAAAACACTAAAAAGAACTGTATAGTAAACTAATTAGGTTTTGTAACGTTTCTCCTTCATTTTTAAGTACTACTGGATTAATTTTTATAAAATTTATCATAAATATTTGGTCTAGCTGTGTAAATACAGCATGAAATTTCTGACACGAAAAGACTACTACACACCTTGAAAATAAATGACTTGTATATTTTATTGAACTTTCTCAAAAGTTTACAAGAAATGTAGGTTATCGTTTGTCCTTTTCCGATATTGACTCTATTACAGTATTCGAGGGCTAGGGGTCTTCATGTTATTTTTTTTTATTAAACGATATTTGCCCCAAGAATTTTTCCCTAAAAAACAACGGGATAAATTTCCTCAACTCAGATCTAGAAGAAATATAAATGGTGCAAAATCATCGCATGTACTTTCCCACACAACAATCAATTGAACCAAAGCTAATCGTCACTAAAAATGTCAGTTGGGTAGTTTTCAACCAATAAGTAAATAAAACGTAAAGAAATATTTATATATTTAAATAAAGCCCTAAGCTTGCTTCGCTTGTACCATAAACACGTCCTTGTAATGACGGTGATCGGTGGCACTCGAGTTCGGCACCAAATCTGGCCATCGGCAAAAGTTGTACAGGCGTTGATCGGGCTTGTGAAGGTTCCCCCGTAGATGAGGGAGCGAGCTAACGGAAAGGAGCAGGAGTCGAGAGAGTGATTAGTGTGAGAGAGAGGGTGGAAGGAGGAAGGGTGTAAGTGAAATGGGTAAGAGGGGTGGCTGGTGCCGAACTAGAGTGTGTCATGGTGGCCATTGAAGGGTCCGGTGCTGAACTCGAGTGTTTTTTTTATAACCTTTAACGGATGGTGCCGAACTCAAGAACTCCGTGGTGATTTAGGTTGATTATTGTTTTTTTAAAATTTTTATAACAACGGTCAATATATATATATATATATATATATATATATATATATATATATATATCTATATATATATATATATATATATATATATATTACTTTCGATTTTGCACATGGTTTTGAGTCATTAATCAAGATTAATAGATGAAGATATTTCATTAAAATTTAACGAAATTTTGATCTGGATTTGAGGAATTACGTACAAAAATCATGACCATTTTTAAAAATCGATCCTGAATTTTTTGATAAATGGCGACTAAATGCGTTTAATTTAATATCCCGATCTATGACAAGAAAAACCAAGAAACCAAATTTAATTATAATGTATCTATGCTATTGAGCACTTCACCACGACGTATGACAGAGGGAAATAGATACTTTTGATTTTGCTCACGGATTGTTTTCTTAATCGGTAGAGAAAATTGTGAAAAATATTTTGTACAGTCCCGTTACAGATTTTTAAGTTTTTTACCGATGACTCCCCAAATTTTCGGAGAGATGGGGTCCGATACGTTTTGTTTGGGTCGTTAGAGGCTCACACGAGTATATTTTTATTAAAATTGTTGGTGTCGTTTTTGAGAAAAACTTTATTTTATTTTTTTCTTATCACAGCTATTCGTAATTTCTGAGTTGTCAGAAAAATGAAAATAAAATCCCGAAATGTTATCAACATCCTCGAACCAAATTTATGAGCCATTTAGACGACAAACATCATTCCAAAAACTACTTCAATTTCAAGAGACCTCAAAACAGATATATCCGCAAATAAACTTGACGTCGATTGTTTGACCCATCACATAACTAAGTAAGATATGAAGAAGGAATTGTTATCGTAACAAATAAGTTCGATTGGAGTTGAAATTAAATCCCCGTTTGAGTTTTCGGTGTGTCAGAAAGTGTGTACAAAATATGTGTAACATGCTAACATGCTCTTGTTATAAGGTTGTATAATCTCATCTAAAGATGACTTACCAACGTAATTGCTAGATACAGTAAACTGTCTTGTGGCTGTAAAGTTTAGAAGGGTGGAAATATTATAGGGATTGAGGGAAGCGAAGCGTGACGAACACTCAAAACATTGAGGTCTTGTATACATTGAGGTCTTTAAAGAGACATGAAAAATAACTCGCCAAATAATATAATGCTGTATGAGGCGATTTAGACCAACGAACACTAGAGACGCCAATTTGTCGACCCCCATACAACGCCGGCAGATTACGAAGAGGTTATCTATTTTTCATAAATGTACTATGGGAAAAATGCCTATGTGTGTGGTTTTATGAGTCGGCTACGAACAAAGATTTACGGATATATAGATCCTAGTGATATGTTCTATAGAAAAAAAAAGAGGATCTATTCTATGACAGTCGCGGAATGTAGTGTAACTGTCCAGAACGTAATTGCTCATAGGAAGGCAATGTTGCGTTTGGTAGTAAACACGAGCCGTGCTATTAAATATTATAATTAATTTTTTCTTTCTTTCTTTTATTCGGGGTAAACGTGAGTTTCCAATAAGAGTTTTTATATTTTTATGAATAACTTTTTCATACGAGTTAAAACGGATGTAATATGTTTTATGCACCTGCAAACATTTGAACGTTTGATAATAAATCTCATCGTCACTCAATCATATCTTAGTAGATTTATCCAAGCCAACACTTATATTTGTTTTACTTGTAGGAAAGCAAAGAAAACTCTTGTCCAGTAACTCTGAAAATACTGTCTCTGACAGATAACACTGGTGTGTCTTAAGCGGCCGAATATTTTGAATATTAGGAGATATATTAGACACACCAAGTCACAACTAGACTCTTGTAGCTTAAAATAAGAAATAAGTGAATTTTTTTCTTATTTGATAATAGATAAGTACTGTTAAAAATCTTAAAATATGTATACCATTCGAAACAATAATTAGATGAAGATAAGAGGTGCAATAATTTTACATTTCTTAATAGTAAAATTAAATTTAGAATAATATCCCATCCAACCCATAAATTAATACTAATAATAATCAATAAGTATCGCATATTGCCGCAATTTTTACTTCATTAAGTTTGACTGAAAATGACACTACTTTTACTTTTGTAGGGTTTTCTAAATGGTTTTTGGTGACAACTCTATTAATATCTATGTGTGGAGTTGTACGAAATTCAAAAATAAGGCAACATGTTTTCCCGTTATAGAAATATCCGACCTTGGGAGGGATTATAACGTAGTATTAAAATGAATTATTCAAGGGAGAGTAGTTCTTGTTTATTTCAAAGTATGATATTCATAAAAAACAACATCTTCCTCTTTGGTCATATTCAGGAAATTTCTAATATAACTTGTCTAAAATAATTCACTGATTTTAGTCAATTCTTCTACAATTTGTAGTAGGCTATTGTCTTACCTTCCGTTGGCACGTTTTGGATGAACTGCAACTTCAAAAATAATTTACATACTACTACTCTTCAAAAGCTCTTCAAGAGGAATGTAGATTTTTAAAATGGGATTCATCCGTAAAGCGTCCGCAGAAGCTAAGGCTAGGCCTAAGGCTATAGATGAAAAAAGAATCTATTCAAATGACTTTTGTACATTTTAGAAGAGATATAGATTATTAACAATATAAAAACTTAAACACATCCGCTTTTTTTTCTAGATTTATTATGTAGAGTTTGACTTCCAAAAATGTTTATTAAACTTCTCACCTTTCATTGTTTAAAGAGAAAAATAAAGTGAATTAAATGTTTTGACAAGGCCAAATTCACTAAAATACATATTCAACTATTTTATTTTTGGTTTAAAGACAAAAACCATTCTTAGACTTCATAGACTTAAGATAAACCAAGTAATCAAACAAAAAACCACTTAAATATCATAAAACTTAATTTCACCGACTGTTACTGGAGGATTCGTTCTAATGCACTTTTTCAAATTAGTGTTATTTTCACTATTCCATATTCATTTACAACTTAAGAAGATAATCTACAAAAAAAAAACCCTTGCCCTCAACACTTATACAAGAATACAACACCTACTAGCGTCAGAGCCGAAAGAGAATAAGAGTGGCCGTAAAGGAAAGATTAATGAGAGAGATCTAAAGCCTAGTTCCCACGGCCTGCCGTCCGTAAAGGCCTTTTCACACCGGCGTACTGAACGTCCTGGACGTTTGGTACGTTTGGGACGTTCGGTACGCGCCCATTCCACACCGCCCAACAACGTACCAAACGTCCAGGACGTTCGCTCGATCAGTGCTCTTGTATTATTTTATTTTTTTACCACATTTTCCCTTTTATTATTAGTGCACACTGTATTAATGTAATCCACAATGCCTAGATGCAATGCAGTATATTACATGTAGGCCTACTTTTTAGGTATTTGACATGTACATTTTATAGATTACTGTACCTAGTATTATATATCAATTTCTATTTCTAAGAATAACATAACATAACATGATTTCTATTTTAAATAATATTTGTTTTGCCTGTGAAAGTTAATACGATTGTTATTCTTTTTTTTAAATTGAGCCTTTAGTAAAACTAATATAAAATGAGGTCATTAATAATTATACTATAATGACTTCCATTAAATAACAATATAAATATATAATCGTTGCTCTAATGTTATTACATTACAGTAAATGACAACTTATTATCTTTCTGAAGATTTGCAGCAATCTCCTCCCACGCTGCGTTCTTCATAACCAGGTCCCTGTATATTTCTAGGGTTGTGTCCCAGATTACAGGATGATCACGTACTTCTTCCAACAACGCTTCCATGGTACAAATGCACAAAACACCAGCAACAACAAACACACTGCAAATGACGCGGGGTTTTGCAGAAATGACAGGAGCGGAGCACGTGGTTCCGAAGTGTTCATTGCGCATGCGCTAGGCCGTGGACGTTCTGGACGTTTGTGAAAAATCACTCTCCGAGCGATCCTCCGAAAAACGTACCAAACGTCCAGGACGTTCGGTACGTTCTGTACGCGCGGTGTGAAATGGCTCATTTAATAGCATGGGAAGCGATTTATTTTGACAAAAACGTACCAAACGTCCAGGACGTTCAGTACGCCGGTGTGAAATGGCCTTAAGGTCTCGTCTGCAGTCTACCAGATAACAGGTCGTGGGAACAGCTTGCGCGTGTACGCCTGACGTACGGACCGGGCGTCCGGGGCTGCCTGAACAGGTCCCGTACAAAATGGTAAAAGAGGCGGCACTACAAAGGCCTGTGGTCGGAGTTGAGGCGGGTGTGACTGTTCCGAGGCACCGTTCCCACGACCTGATAGACGCCAGACTAGGCGAGATAATTTTGTGATGCTAAACCCGAGGTTTGGAACCCCCAAAATGAGAACCATAGGGATAGAAACCAAGTGTACGATGCGTGGAAGCGCATTCAGGCGCAAATTAGCATGAGTGTTCGTTGAAGGACTTAAAACGAAAGAAGGAAAACTTAATGTCTACGTTTAGGATGTTGTCGTCAAAAGTGAAAAAAAGTTCATGACTGTTCGAATGTCGAATGTCATCAATGTCGGAATGCTGGTAATCCCTGCCAGACCACTACAGGCCGCGCCGCCTACACAGGTCACGGGTCGTCGGAACGGTCCTGTCTGATGATACACAGGCGACACACTATCCGTGTACCGACATCGGGCCACCTGTCGTCTGCGAAAACACTGGCCATGGGAACACGGCTTAAATCATAACTAAATGAAGTAAGTTGTAGGGTGGCTCTATACTACCTCCCGAATCTCTATTGTCAAAGTATTGCCGTTAAACTGAACCACGTGTTTCCCACCACTAATACAATCTACTGAGATTCTCTGCGCATCTCACGCATTCTATATATGAATATAAACTTTATGCTACAACGTCTATGTCATACAATTTACAACTCCACATAAATACACGCAGGAAGTGAGAAAACAATTTATTTGAATCCGTCTTACCCTACCTTTTATCATAGTTAATTAGATGAAGTGTATTTACTCAAAATTTTGTCATGGAAAAGTATGAACACTGTTTTCATATCTAACCACTAATAATTAAACATTTATGTTGTAAGAAATTTCCAGGATTATGCAAAATTAAAACTGTATTGTGGAAAATATTTTAAAGAAACCTTTCAATTGTTTAACTACAGAAATTCAAAAGGGCAGACTTTCATTTACAAAAACTGTTTAGCGTTAAAACTACAATCAAAATTAGTCTAAGTATAATTATTTCTTTTTTTATATTATTAATAGTGTTATTGATGTACCGTCTGCAAGAATAGTTTGACAGTTTGTTGTACAGCTATGACAATTAATTATTTCTCAGTCAGTAGACACAAGTTTGACTTCAAAGTTACACAACTTAATTATAAAAGTTGAACGTTTTTGTAATCAGCTGAGAAACATCAATATATCAATTGGTGACGAAATAAGAAACTAAGATCTCTATATTTTGGTATTTAAGCTTTTAGCCCAACATGAAGAGTATTCAATATTTTATAAACTGTGATACAAGAATCAAACCAAAATAGTTGAAATGAGCCATTCAACAAAGTTGAAAACATCATTTTCATTTGGGTTGTGAAAATGTATTTAGTTGTTTAGGTCGTTTTTTCAATGTTATTCACGTCCAATTCTTGAATGGCCAATATTGAATATTAAGACTTAATGAGCTAGCTCCTCTCACACGATAACATTCATAATTAAATATATAATTAAGCTGGGTATACGTTTGTTCCCTTTTAGGAACGGTAATACAATCAATGTTATTCGTAACCATTTTAGTTACAGTATGATCCAAAAACTTTTGAGTCTTCCCATTTTTCTTGGCAAGACCTTTTAAATTATGACCATATGTACATTACCATATCCCTTACCCTTAACCCCTACTCCTCTATTATTAGTAGTAGAACGTGATCTCTAGATATATATATATATATATATATATATATATATATATATATATATATATATGTGTTTTATATATATAAGAAATTATTGAAATTAGGTAACAACTATTATACCTTATAAATTATATGTATTTAAATAAAAAAGTTAATTAATTAAATACATGAAAATACATAAAAACTACAATAAATGTTCAATGTGTTCTCCATCCATTGTAACACATGAAACCTCACGTTTTATTAGTACACGCTCTACAATGCCAGGCTGCTCTATGATTGTTTGAAAAGCGCGGAGAATTCTATCCTCCAACTGATGAATATCGAAAATTGGAGTTGAATAAACCAGAGACTTTGCATGTCCCCATAAATAATAATCTAATGGGATCAGATCTGTGGAGCGTGCAGGTCAACCAAAGGGACCGCCCCGACCGATTGAGTTCCGAGAAAAAACGTTGATAAATCGACACTCTCACGGAAATAGTACACAGTAAAGTGACATAGAGATTTAGACGTATTATATTATAGATTTAATTTTTGAAATACTCAGCGTCGCTGGGTATAAACGGTAATTCAGCCATTAGCATTAAACCATTACCAATGTATTGGTTTCTTTATTATGAAGGATGGGTGCGTTTATACAATATTATTAAAGATTTTTTTTTTTTATTTGAATTTTTTTGGTTTTTGTTAATAATCAAGTATTTATTGTTTTGTATAGAGAAAATGTTATAAATGTTTGCTACTCAAAATTACCTATTATTTCGCCCATATTTATGATTATAAAATTGATCTTGAAAAAACACTTCCATACTTCTTCTTTGCAAACATATCACAGATTTGATGCTAGATGTCGTTGTAGAACGCATCGTCAGTTTTTAAGTTTGAATTAAGGCTCTGCTTCACCTCCGATATATTGGATTAAACTCTTATAATCCCATGCCCACTTGAGCAGTTGTAGTGATGTCAATTTTCATCTCAGAATTATCGTTAAAAGGTTATTTTTAAGATCATGTTTCCTCTTTTTAAAAATTGGGATATAATCATTAGTGGTTGAACAAATGTAGTGGACATTTGTAAATCGATTTTCTATTTTGCTATTTTGCTATTTTTATTTATTATTATTATTATTTTTTTATTTTATTTTTTTGTGAGTGAGTGAATGATATTTTCGAAAAATTTAAAAAAGGTAAACACTCAGTGATTTATTAACTATTATAATAAATAATGCCGAAGTGTCTATCTTAAAAAGTAGGGCAGATATAATGGATTAAATGAGAAAAAAAACGTACTTATCCATTAAAGGCTACCCTCGCGTGGTTAGCCAATTCGACATTGCAATTATTAAACCATTTCATTGTGTGACGAATAATATTCATTACATATACATTTGTTTAGCTACTGCGATTTCCTTTTGTATCCATTTCATTAGCAGCTGCATCTAATAAATATAAGCCTAATTTTCATATTACAACGAAGCCTACTATAGCGAAATCACTTCTCAAAGATCTCATTGTATCGATGCATTCCGATAGGTCAGCAATATTTTGTGCACTAGGCATTTAGTCCAATGCACACATTCCGTGGAATTCGGACCACCACGTTCATTATTCCCCCCCCCCCCCCAGCCTATACAGCTCCCACCCAAGATGTCTAAGAACTTTAATATTTAAAACGCCTGTGGGATATCCTAGTTCAATTTTTTATTTTAGTCACGTAGGAACATTTTAAAATATGAAGTTAAATTGCTCATTAGTAATTGTTAGAAAATTATAATTCTTTCGCCATTTTAAAAGTTTAAAAAATCTCATACTGAATCGGATATATATATATATATATATATATATATATATATATATATATGTAGCACTCATTACGACAGATAATAATTTCAAAACCACTTTCTTTGGCTCAGGGGATCAAAATGGATATGTCTACAAATATTAGATATCTATTTTTTTTTTTTTATCTTTCACATATTTTTATTTCTATAACACGCATATATGAGAGAATAAATTAAATTATTCTCTCAGTATAATTTCTCTCAGAATAAAGGGAGGGGGGGAGAGAGAAATAGAAAAGTGTCGCAATGAGTTTCTGCATGTTCCAAATTATAAAAGGCTGACTAAATTCAATTAAATCGATAGGATATGCTTATGTGCAGTTATCAACGTCTTGGGTGGCGGTTAACCTTGAACAAAGAAAATCACCATATGTTATACTGATAACTGAATTCCTGGCATCATTGAATTACCCAATGTTTAGACTAAACTATAGATGACGAATAATGGTTGCTAACAAATTTATAACATCTAACAAGGCGTGTTTGTTTGCCACGTGAATAATATCAGAGACTTGTTTGTGGGTACTGGTACGAAGTCTGTCGATCAAAATTTCATGAAGCTGCTTTTTTACTTTTTCAAATATAAGTAAAATATAAATCCTTGTAGATTTTATACTACGCCAGTTTTGTTCGCCATCTTTCCAAAAATGCTGATTCATGAAAACCAAAAAATCGGCCATGGAGCTGTTAATACTTAATTTCACAAATCTTCTAACCCGATTTCGTACAAACGCAAAACTGCACATAAAAAATATTAGGGTTCAGTAATAATATAAATAAAAAACGTATTTTTACTTTATCTTTAATACTTGATTTCCTTCAAATTCAATTACACTTAGGTCGAGTTTATGTCACATGTGGAAAAAATAAAGGCTCTATTTTCATATCTTATAACTATATAATAAATATATTTAATTCGTAGTACGTTAATAAGGGGGGGGGGAGGGTAGATGAGGTTAATAAGGGAGGGTATCAAATTAGGTTAGAAATTGGTTTTATGGATGGTTATGTGGGGAAATTAGTCAATGCTTTTAAACAGTTCTAAACACGAATACAAATGATCGCCCTTTTCTTCTTGGCCATCCTTTGTTTGAAGCATTAATTTAAAAAAATTAATAAATTTAATACTTTCACACAAAACCTTGACCATTATGACGCAGAATATTTCATTTGTAAGTTATCGGCCGATAAGTGAAAATGAATCTATGACGCTGGAATAGTATATCTCAAAATCGATCCAATCAATTTTGATCATATTTTAGGTTATATACAAGGTTAGTATTAAAAACCACAATTTAAAAATTCAGAGATCATGAGTAATGTTACATTAACTGTGCACACACATTGCACAAACTATCTCTCTCATTCATCCTCAAAACTAAATTAAAGCTAACAAAAACTTACCATTACGAAAAATGTCATGTAAAAGCTGCCATTTAAAAAGTGAAACTGATTGCAGTAGTTGAAAAAAAAATTTGTACATTTTTAAAAAGAGCCATTTTTATCAGCAATGTTTGTCAGATTTTATAGAGCTTTGTTACGTTACAATGCATTCTTTGAGCATCCCTATAACCGCCTACTATAAAGTATGCCATTTTCCGCTTTTTTTAATCATTTTTTAAAAAAATATATAAAGAATAGTAATTTTATTCAAAACCCAACTTATAAGACATAATTGTTTTCAGGAAAGTGCATAGAATTTATCTGGGTGTTATTTTTTTTAGATGTTACGGTTTTGGAGTAAGTCAGGAATCAAAATATTTGCAAAAAATTAAGTGTAAATTCCACAGAAAAGCGTATATGTATCATACACATTTTTTTGGAATTTTTTCAAGATATACAATAGTTTTGTAATACAGTTGTGAATAGAAGTTGTTAAAAAAAATTAATTTCTAAAATTTTTATTTAGATTTTTTCGTAAAAAGCCGAAAATTGCTAAAATGTTAGGCCTATTTTTAAAAATTCACCATAAATATTAATATTATGCAAAACATAACTTCTTCATATTATTTTGTTCAGAAATGTACATAAATTTTATGTGTGTAATTCAAAAAAAGTTAGATGTAATAATTTTGGAGTTATTGCCATAGGATGATTTGTACTAGGGTAAATGTTGAATTGCAAAAAAAGTGATTTCTAGTCAAATAAACGCTTGAGTGAAGCGTATTGAAACTTATTACCAGATAAAGGGTTTTAATCAACACAATGGAAAAGAGTTTCAAAATAGCTGTAATTAAAAATTTTCCTGTACATATTAGAACGAAAAATAAAATCATAAATGTGCGGAATATGATTTTGCATATTAATATGTTGACACGAAATTTCAACAATTTTAAAGGGACCAGTTGAAATATTTAATATTCAACTCCCTAATTATTCAATCTGAACAGTGATTATATATAATTCATGAAAGTCAGTAAATATTAAAGATGGTTTAATTATTATCGTATCACGATAATTTGACTGATTTTTATAAATTGTTTGAGCGACCCTTCAGTGTTTCTCAGGTTGTAGATGTTTATCCGTTTTTGTTAGTTAAATATTTCCTGAGATAAAGAATGGTTAAATTATAATTCTAGCTCAGAACTAAATAAAACAAAAATGTCATTTTTCTTTATTTCACAACTGTCTCTTATTGTAATCTTTATTTTTTATTTTGTCTCGTATGTTTTGATTTTTCTTTAAGTTAAATATCATTATTTTATGTGAGGGTTTTAATTTGAAGTGGTTAAGTTGAATAGAGGACCTAGAGGTCCTAACTTCGCTTCAAAATAAGGTCATTCACGATTATTGTGCGAATGAATAGCACAGTAATGGTGATAATAATGTAATTTTTGAAGACCTTTTAGAACAACTACACGTAAAAATATAAAAAAAGTGTAAAAATCTGAGGGATCCATCTTTTTGGGCTTGCTTCATAAACAAAATTATATTAACTAATTTTAATTGTAATTGGTCACAGGACTTACAAAGACGAGAGTTTTGGCTATTCAGTCATTATGAATATTGAAGACAATAAGTCCTACAATCAATATTCGGAATAATGGTGGCAAACTTTATAATACATAAGATAAATTCTGTTTATTTTTACTCCAGATTTTATACAAATATTAAATTTTTACATCATATAGTCGGTTTACTGCAAAAAGTGACCAACTAGCAAATTGTTAAATCTGAGAAAACGAAGTTTTTATTTTTCATGTGAGTGTTAAAATTCTAATCCTCAATATTAAATCAAATAATCTATTATAATAGTGTTATTTGAATCTCATACTATGTTTGTAAAAGTTATTCTTAAACTCCAAATTGAGAGTTAATTGAAATTTTGACATTTGATGATCATGTTGTTGACATTGTGAACTTAGTCAGTTTTTGCTCTAGATCAAATGTAAATAAATATACAGGTTGCTATTTCAGGTGGTAATGAAAAATTATTATTTGCTAACTAACAAGTACAACATTACTTTTAATGACTTTTAAAAAAACAGTAATTTACAGTTAACAATTAAAATTTAAAAGATAAATTGAACATATTTATACAAAATTAACATTCTTGGCATTCAGTATCTGTATCACTGTTGGTTTTGGTAAACTAATTATTGCTGTCTTTGAAGTAGGAAGGCTTGGATACCATCCACGGAACTAGTTAGGGATGACTCCATTATTACAAAGTTTAGTTAGCTCGTTTTCCTTAGTAACACTAATAGGCAGTGTTTTAGCATCGAGTTTTTCTAATTCATGGCCTTCCTATTGCGTTAGTACGGCGCACAGAAAATTCATCTGTACAGTTATATTTGAACAGTATAACACCTGGTTGGGTCTTTTCATATTGCATTGACTTTATTTTTAACCAATCTACCTTATTACCAGTTACACCTGTAGTACGATTGTTGATGGTTTGCTTGAAAGTGCAGAAAGGTCAAAAAGTTCATTAAACGTCATCTTTCTTACCTCATATGGGTTACAAATTTTATTTTTTCTTCTAGACCTAGCAAGTCTGAAAATAGTCAACCAATTTTGAACTGTGTATACAGGTACACATTTTTTTTTTTAATTTTATTTTTTTTTTGCAGACCCTAATGTCGCTGTGCATTGAGTCTGCTTCCATATGTGAATGTCCACTTTAATTCTGCTCAACGACTTCAATCTTAGTGTGTTGAACTGCATATAAAAACATAGCCGCAACATTTTTTGTTACGGTTTTTTCCACCACAAGTGTCTGAAAAGAATGACACTTCCTTTACAATAGTTGGTAGATTTTACAAATACAACAATATATTTGTACCGATTTCACTGTTCCCACGTTTGCCATCCATTTCTGTCCAAACATTGCAAAAGGCATTATTAGCTTCGTAAATGGTAAAATTATAGCAGAAAATCTTTCGACTATAATACAGAGGAGAAATATCAAATGAAGGAATCTGTAATACACTTTGCAAATCAAATGTAGCTGAAATAAAAGTTGTATCAGTTTCTGATCGAATCTTGTGCATCTCTAGACACAAAATCTTCTGAATCATTTTTACATTCTTCCTTCTACAGAGCATACTTTTTTCTAAATTAATTGATAAATTGTAATCTAAATATTTCCTTTGACTGCTTTTTCGTACATATTGGTATTCCATGATTGGAAATTTTTCTATTAAAGATTTTAATTTCTCATAATTTTCTTTTAATGTTTTATTAATTGTGGGTTTGGTCCCTCTATTGTCTTTACCAGCAAATTCACCTGAATCACTTGCATTACGCAACGCTGTTTCAACGGGCCCATGACTTATACATAATGATTTTTTTTTTAATGTTTACATACTTTGTATTTGGTTCCCTCTTTAGTAAAATGAATAATTCTAGAACTACCTTTAGGATTTGTTGCATTTGTGTTCTGTCTTTTTGGAGAAATATTAGAAACATTTGCAAATTAAAACCCTTTTTGACATTTATAACTCGGTTTCCAGTAATTTGAACACAATAGTTGTCTGTCTTCTGAAAAATGTTCACTGCACTTATATCGACATGCTTGACAGTTGACTGATTTAGGTGTTTTTGAACTTTGAATACTTTTTTTTTTGGTTTCATAAGGAAGTCCTTTGCTTCTTCTTTTTTAAATTATGTTTTTCTTTCATTTTTCTGGATTTGGTTTATTCCATCTGGTCTTTTTCTTACACACAACATACTTTTTTTGGACCGTATTATCATCAGAAATATTTTATTCGTTTCTATTTTTATCATTTTTGACATCATTGGAAGTAAAGTTAATTTTACAGTTAGCATTAGTATTTTTATTTTCAGGAAATACTCTGCCATTTTCTGAAATCAAACAATAGGCCTACAACAAAATTTTAAAATCTGTTAGGCTTATTTTACTGTATATTATAAAAAAATTTGAAATAAGTTTTTAATATAGTTTATATTTATTACTATCTCATACAAACATACCTTGCATGCACAGTTATAAGGTGCTTTTGTACATTACACAAGTAGGCTTTGCTTATTACACACATACTCAATTATTATTATAAGGTTTACGTCCTTTACTCAAGCAGGCTATTGTGAGAAAAAACCAAACTTTATCACAAATAAAATTTTAATGAAATCCTATCGCCAAAATTATTATGCTTGTTTTAATAATCCCAGATATTTTAGGTTAGATATCAGAAAACCTGCCTTGCTTGCTTATAGAAAAACATTCTAATATAATTATATAGGTGGTATTATTTTCTTAAAATAATTTCTATTGAACACAAATCTAGAAATTATTAAGTATTTATGTAAATAATTTATAAAGGTAGCGTGTTCATATTAGGGCCTACTGTAAGACTAGAACAACAAAATTAACAATCTAGTAGCATAATATAATATACTTACTTCAACTTATGTGTTGGTTAGCAGAATCATACAAAGATATGTTATTAAAACAACTAGAAAAATACAATATTATCAAATCAAAGCTTCAAAAAATAGTACATTAATTATCAGTCAATAAAATAGTCCTACACAAATTGGTAGTTGATCAGATGACTCTTCTCAATATTGTTATAAACCTACAGCTAAAATTCACCAAGTGCTGTTGGTCACTTTTGCTTGAATAATCAAGTACTGTAATTTTAAAGTTAAAAATGCCTAAAGTATTTTATTCAGTTCTGCCAGTTGAAAAACCTTGCTTTGGTACTTGGTTAAAACATAAAAAGTTGTTTTGAATGGAAAATTAAATATTATTTACTTAGGCAGTTTTAGCAGACGATTCCTAACACCACAATAAGCAATATTACTTTACAAGCTTATTTTTAGATAAAAGTGCACTTGGTCACTTTTTGCAGTAAACCGACGAATATAAACATTGAATTGGTCCATCTGTAGATTTTTTCTTGTTGTTTAAAAGCAAAAACCTCTCTGTCATCATCGTCTCATAAAAATAAAATAAAATAAACTCCAAGCACTCAAATACTCTAATAACGTCTGGGTCGGAAAAGTACAAGAGTTGGTCAAGAGAGAACTAATAGGAAAGATGAAAGAGAGGTATCTAACCCAATACTCAGAGAAAAAAATATAAATCCAGTCAGTTAGGGTCCCTTGGGATTTCCTAGCCCGTACTCACTGTAATAAACACTGAGTTGACATAAAACGCAGTCTTCACATTGAATCTAGTATTATAATGATCTCTTCCACTTTACAATGCAAAAGGTTTATTGAAAAGTATCGTAAGATCACATTAAACAACAAAAAGTTTGATCTTAATAATTGTTTTCATGTTTTATAATAGACTGATAAAAAATAAATATAGATAAACAAATGGGAAGGGTGTAAACTAAAAATTAAAAATTATTTATCTTACTTATAATTCAATTCTAAGATATAAATGTACTATATATGCTAGAGACCGTAGGTGCTTGGTGGTAAACCATTTTAATAATTAAAACAAACAATTTTTAGTATAAACCACAACTTTATTTCAAATTTACCGCCCTTGGTTTCCCTAGTTACAGCATTGTCAAGGAAGTTTACGTACAACTAGCGAAACCATGGTCGGTAAATTTTAAATAAAGTTGTGGTTTATACTAAAAAGTGTTTGTTTTAATTATTATAAATGTACTGTTTATTGGACTTTGGACTAATTCCACCCCCAACCCAACAAATCTTTCATAATGGAATCAAGTCTTTCAATCCAATTGGTTTGGCCCTAACTATGCATATGATGGACTAAAATATGTTTATGTACAAAAATTATTGCTTTCAAAATATTTTAAATGACCAAAATGAAAAAAAATAAATTAAACTAAAAACTTTAATTCCAGAATAAAATATTTACTATAGTTGTATAAATTTTATCTAAAAATATTATTGTATATAAAAGTTTTTTTTTTTAATTGTAACTTTTCGGTGAAACATTCTAAAAATAGTGGAAAATTGTGAAATATTATTTAATTTCAGATATTTTTAAAATCATAGGTAGAATTTTTTCCTAAGGGACGTGTAATAGAAATTTCGTTCTCTGAAACTATTATTCTCTTCCACTTATATAACTCGCCCATGGCTTTCCACAATTGACTTAACTTTCGTAACTGCAAGCTTACATTATTTTATTATAAAAATAGTCTCATTTTTGTAAACGATGTTGTATTTAATATTTATGTAATGAATTGCAAAATTTATTAAAATATATCAACGTTTTAAGATTATACTCACCATGGGTATATGACGTGATGAACCCCACTCTTCCAGATTCAAGAACCAATCATATCCTCGACTCCATGGTGGGTGCGCAAAATACGCGAATTTGCAAGTAGTACTCATTTGCATCCTGCGATTTCAATTAGTTCGTATTAGATCGTTTTGTGAAACGTCGTCGGCCACCATTTTGTCGAATTTTCTAGAGTTGAGTTTTAGCAGAATTTTCAGCAGTAAAGTAAGTTTATTATTTAAATTTGATCAAATAGTTTGTTTTTTAATTAAATTTTGATTTATTCCTGTTCTATTGTAAGAATAATGAACTTTGTTGAGATTTCTGGCTTTCTTGTTAGGAATTCGTATGTGCTCCTCTTTGTTGAATTTTTCAAAGTCGTATGTTAGCAGAAGATGCTAGTAAAAGTAAGTTTATTGTTTAAATTTGATCAAATAGTTTGTTTTTTAACTTAATTTTGATTTATTCCTGTTATATTGTAAGAATAATGAACTTGTTGAGATTTCTGGCTTTCTTGTTAGGAATTCGTATGTGCTCCTCTTTGTTGAATTTTTCAAAGTCGTATGTTAGCAGAAGATGCTGTAGTAAAAGTAAGTTTATTGTTTAAATTTGATCAAATAGTTTGTTTTTTAACTTAATTTTGATTTATTCCTGTTATATTGTAAGAATAATGAACTTGTTGAGATTTCTGGCTTTCTTGTTAGGAATTCGTATGTGCTCCTCTTTGTTGAATTTTTCAAAGTCGTATGTTAGCAGAAGATGCTGTAGTAAAAGTAAGTTTATTGTTTAAATTTGATCAAATAGTTTGTTTTTTAACTTAATTTTGATTTATTCCTGTTATATTGTAAGAATAATGAACTTGTTGAGATTTCTGGCTTTCTTGTTAGGAATTCGTATATGCTCCTCTTTGTTGAATTTTTCAAAGTCGTATGTTAGCAGAAGATGCTAGTACAAGTAAGTTTATTGTTTAAATTTGATCAAATAGTTTGTTTTTTAACTTAATTTTGATTTATTTCTGTTGTAATGTAAGAATAATGAACTTTGTTGAGATTTCTGGCTTTCTTGTTAGGAATTCGTATATGCTCCTCTTTGTTGAATTTTTCAAAGTCGTATGTTAGCAGAAGATGCTAGTACAAGTAAGTTTATTGTTTAAATTTGATCAAATAGTTTGTTTTTTAACTTAATTTTGATTTATTTCTGTTGTAATGTAAGAATAATGAACTTTGTTGAGATTTCTGGCTTTCTTGTTAGGAATTCGTATATGCTCCTCTTTGTTGAATTTTTCAAAGTCGTATGTTAGCAGAAGATGCTGTAGTAAAAGTAAGTTTATTGTTTAAATTTGATCAAATAGTTTGTTTTTTAACTTAATTTTGATTTATTCCTGTTATATTGTAAGAATAATGAACTTGTTGAGATTTCTGGCTTTCTTGTTAGGAATTCGTATATGCTCCTCTTTGTTGAATTTTTCAAAGTCGTATGTTAGCAGAAGATGCTAGTACAAGTAAGTTTATTGTTTAAATTTGATCAAATAGTTTGTTTTTTAACTTAATTTTGATTTATTTCTGTTGTAATGTAAGAATAATGAACTTTGTTGAGATTTCTGGCTTTCTTGTTAGGAATTCGTATATGCTCCTCTTTGTTGAATTTTTCAAAGTCGTATGCTAGTAAAAGTACTTTTACTACAGTACTTTTACTGTAGTAAAAGTAAGTTTATTGTTAAATTTGATCATATAGTTTGTCTTTTTACTTAATTTTGATTTATTCCTGTTGTATTGTAAGAATAATGAACTTTGTGAGATTTTTGACTTTCTATTTAGGATTTTATAGTCTAATAATACCATTAAGTAAGCAATAACAATGATCAATTATGTGATATGTATCAAGCGCGGTAATATAAAACTGAAAAATATTAGTTTTTTTTAATATATTAATTGACTTACAGTTGAAAAAACTAAGAAGTTTACAATGTTGCGCAATAACATCACGCCACCGACGCCATTTTGGATTAGTCACTCATAGTGACTTCTCACAATTATTTGCAGTTCATTTTAAAGAACAAAAACCCCTTAAAACTTATTTTAGTAAGTACAAAGTAATAATATATACGATTACCTACATATGGAATTTATTTTCAATAAATTTGTGCAGTTTTTTTCATTTTCTGAATTGCACAATCTTTCTCACACTTTAAACAATATTATAAGTATAATTTATGAAATATTGTGTTTTACATAAAACCTGCGTTTACTTTGAGTCAAGGTTCATATTTTTGCATAAAGTAAAAGCAATTTACAACTTAGATGTATGTATTGTTGTAAACGCGTGATTAATTTTTTTTTAATGTTTTTTAAATAACTTTTTTTCTTCTTTTGCTTGTTCTATCTTATTTGTTTTTTTCAATTAATTTATTACTCTATAGCCTATTAATTTTGTAATTGAGTTGTCAATTGTTTAGGTTCAGCTAATTTTTCCATTTAATTTTAAGTTTTTCACAGATGTATTTAATTTTATCATTATTTATCAAAATAACTTTGCAACATTGGCCGGAAATTTGGATTCCCTCGTTCTTTACAAAAACATAAAATAAAATTTTAAATTGATGTTAAATAAAATTGATTGAATAAGTTGATATTACACAATAATAGTTTTTTAAGAAACACTTTTAAACCTTTCACAAATTGTCTTTACAAGTTTTTTTGAAAAATGAAAGATTTTAAATTTACAAAATATGTACCTTCATACCTCGGCATAATAAAGTGTCCCAAAACCTCCATATTGTATTAGTAGAATTTTCGTAAACAAACATTAAAAGCCTTTTTAAAGTTTTTGTTATGTAAGTTCTATTTTGTTAATACGTGAACAATATTTACCAAAACCTACTTGTTAACTTCGTTTATGAACATGTATGTTGTATTTATACTCATAAAGCTAAGGATGTACAAAAAAATATGTATAGGGCCTACTACCAGTACATATATTTGTATAAACAGATATGTACTACAATTAAAATTATACTTCATTAAAATTAAAAATGAACATTATATAGCACTACTGACAAGGAAATATACACAGCTGGTAAAGGATTATGTGTCCTTGAGCCCAGGTGGAAGTGAGTATTAGTCAAAACAAAACAAAAATTTAAGTAAATTAATAATAATACAAAAGTTTTGAATCGAAAATTATTTAAAACTGCTCCTTAACGCGTTTATTAACATGATTTGTTTTGTTTTATTATTTAATGAAAGTAGGCTATATACTTCTTGTACAGTGAAGATTTATAAATATCAAAACCTCACTTCCTTTTTATTTTTACACGCAATAATGAAGTATTCTTTAAAATAAAATAATACATTTCTGTGCTCGTTATCAGAAATATAAGACACCCTAAAGCCACGTCTAACCTAAATCATAAAACTATACAGAACGCATTATCAGAATAATTAATACAATTACCAAACAATATAACACAACTAGAATTAAAATTACATACACGATAATTATAGCTTCTTTTTTTAAAATTTTTGCTGAATTTAAATTTTACCCTTTCTCACCTATAAATAACCTAACCTTACCTAATCTAACTCACTTAACCTAACTTTTTCTCTCATATAAATATTTTGTTTTGTTTTCAAATAAAACCTATGATTACTTCGAATTAGTCAAGAATGCACATCACCTTATGCGATAAATTTATCCCCACTATTACTATGTATTTATGTAATCTTATCAATATTTATAAATTTGATTAATTACAGACTAATAAAAGTTTGAGTAGGCAATGAGGAAGACTATATCCTTCCTTCCTTCATTAGATGATCTTATTCTCTAACACTAAACGGGAATACATAATTAAGGAACAAGTTTTTGAAATATTGTTTTGTAATATAATTTAATTGGATTTTTAATGAACTGAAAATGACGTCATTTAAGAAGAAATTGTTTAACAGTTAGTGTTATAGAAAGTAAAATAATGTATGATAAATATTTATTTATAAGAATTAGTAAAATGATAAAGATTTGTTTAATCAATCCATAGTGTTATTAAGAAACAAATTGTAAACGTCTTAAATTAATATTTTGGCTAAATATAAAAATTTAAAAAAACCAAAAATAAGAAGAAAGTAACAATCGTTATTTGGAAAAAAAATCGTTCAGTATTTTCTATAACTGTTATAAAAAAACAAAACAAAGGCTAAATGCAAAATATACAAGATATATCAAAGTTTTAAGGTTGCATTAATAATTTTGGATTTTAAATTGTTATCACTGATTTCATTAAGAGGTAATATTTATTAGTTTTCAATAAACCTCCCCCCCCCCACATAAACAAATGAGATGACGACCTGACGTCACCATCTTCCTTTGTGGGTATCTCTGAGTTAGCACACTCCATAAAATATAAATAAGAAAAAAAACAAGCAAAATAAAATATCACAAATTATATAAAATATTGGCAAAATATACTTTCGATACTTTTAAATATTCACACAAATAAAAACTAAAATTTCATTGGTTTACTAAACTGTATTAATATGGTTATTAATTTTTATTGAACAACAAACATTACGACGTGAACTGTTTCTCAATATCAGTTACTCTGGCGGGTGCGAGTATTATCAAAAGAAAACACTATTTTAGAAAAATAATAAAAATAATTTTGCTTAAGTGTAGCTTCTAAGGACCCAAACAAAACCATTAAACCATTAATAAAATAAAATGATAATTGAGCAAAATAAAGCACAGCTTTGGCTAATCTTAAGCCATATACTTGAAAAATCAAAACACACAATAAAAAATAGCCTATTTATATATTTAATATATCATACTTTAACATTTAGCATAAGAGTAGAAAACCAAATATCGATTTTCTATGAAATGGACTTTACAATTTTTGTTCAAATTGTTGTCCCTAAAAGCCTATACAAAAATTATCGGTGGCCAAAGAATATCTAAAAATTCACAGTTCTGGAGTTCTGTAAAAAAACAATAAAGCAGCACTGGGTATGATTATTTTGAATTCTCTATAAGAGCTGTAAGTTTCATATTTTTAGTAATTATATTCAGATTTTTGTAAAAATCTTAAATATCGACGATGAAATGTAAAAAAAAAAAACAAACAAAAAAACGTGATTTTGAGAGGTTCACTAAAAAATTACTAAAAATCTGTAACTTACAGCCTTTATAGAGGATTCAAAATAAAAACGATGGGGATATCTCTAATAGTTTGTAAGTTGTCAAAGATCAATCCTTTGAAAAATTTCAATTTCACTCCTGAAAATTCCCTTTTTTCACTAAAATATTTTCATCTCAGAAACGATTGTGTTTTTTAACATAAAATTGTGTTCTATCCGGAAGATAATCTCTGCGAATTTAGGATTCATTTAGAGAGAGAGAGAGAGAGAGAGAGAGAGAGAGAGAGAGAGAGAGAGAGAGAGAGAGAGAGAGAGAGAGAGAGAGAGAGAATTGAATTGTCTTTATTTAGGGGCGAGGTTAGGACTGTATAATAGTCCTCTCTACCACCTAACCCCAAGAGAGAGAGAGGGAGAGAGAGTGGGAGAGAGAGGGGGAGAGAGAGAGATTTGAGGAGACGGGAGAAGAAAAACATTTCAATTTCGCCGATTTTAGATTTTCCTTCAATAGCTGAACGAAAAATAATCCTTTTCAACTGTTATTATATATAAGTTCTTAGTAGTGATACAAACATTCTGTGTAAATGTCGATATAATTCTTCATACGCTTCTCATTTTATCTAAACGGAGTGAAATACACATTAAACTCTTTACATCCAACTTTGATTTTCTGGACAGCCAATTTTGAAGTAATTAAATTTTGATTGGTTGTAAATAAATCATTAATAATGTGCGTGATGTGTTGCTGCAATGTGACAAAACCAACTAAGCAATATCTCTCTCAGATAAAATCATTTGAAATATATGTGATGTGTTACTGCCATGTAGCAGTAACATGTGTTAAAAAAAATGTAGTTAGCGTTGAACAATTTTCACCGATACCGTTGGGGTCGAAAAGCGGCATCTAAAATTTGTAGCTGCATCGAATGTCAATGTGTATACTAGTGGTAAACGTTTAGCCTATGTATGTGAAAGTTTCTTCTACTTCAACTTATTTTACTTTTTAACTTGTGTAAGTTTTTACGCACCAGTTTAAACTGTGAAATATTGTAAATTTAAAGAAAGATTAAACTCCAAATATGATGTTACTCATTAATAGACACACAGACTAACTGCTTAATAGTCTATTAACTACATTTCAACTTCACTAAAAATATATTGGTGAATAATTGTAAAATTAAAGTATATTTTGAAAAATTCGAATTTAAAAAAAAAGCTATAGTCCAAAATTGACACCACTCTTTGCTAGTCACAGTGTAGTAATTGTTTATTAGCCAATGTAACCAATTTTTTTTTTAAATTTACTAAGGAAATAGAGAGAAAAACTTGTAAAATCCAGGTGTTCAAAAAAATTTAATTGTAAATAATAGTTATACTACAATATGACATTAATCATTACTAAACACATTCTATTAACTA
The DNA here is from genome assembly GCA_963513935.1 of Aphrophora alni. Classification (NCBI taxonomy): domain Eukaryota; kingdom Metazoa; phylum Arthropoda; class Insecta; order Hemiptera; family Aphrophoridae; genus Aphrophora; species Aphrophora alni. Next base: position 27,566,006 of record OY740765.1, on the reverse strand, counting down.
CATTTCATCTTTATTAAGTATATGGAGATGAATACTTGAAAAATTAAAGTAGATTTTCGAAAGACTGTTAATTTTGAAAAGAAGTCCAAAAACATAATTATTAACAAAGTTTTTCTATACTATAAGATATGTGTTACATACATATATATATATATATATATATATATATATATATATATGTACATACACAATAGTAAGGACGTAGGCCCACTTCGTTCAATTATTTCTTAGAAAATAATACATTTGTTTATTACTTGTTTAGGCGTGCTGAATTGGTTGCGGATTTCGCCTTAACAAAAAAAAAAAAAAAATTTTAAACAAAAATTAATTTATTGCGTTTTGTTTATCTTATATTTGACGGCTGTATTAACCAAATTCCATTGACGTATTGCTCAGGTTTATTCGGTGCAATGTCGACACGGAAATGCCAACCAACAGTCTAGATATTATAATTGATAAACAAATTCTCTTACAGTAAACACCTGTCATCGCAGACATTACTCATTGGTTCCTTAACTCAGAAACGAGAGGCTCGGTTTAGGATAGTTAAAACAGGACACTTACCATAAAGGGTTGATTTATAATTTTCCAAAATACTATGAAGTACAATTTACTTATCCTTACATTTTTTAGGTGCAGCAAGAATTTTTTTCGCTGTCACACATAGGCTTCCTACATAAAATCAAGAAAGTCACTCGATGGGCTATCATATAGATTTCGTGTTTTTTGCCGATATACATGTTTTGAAATAACCATAGTTCAAACATGTATTTTTTGGAATTATATCTAGCGTCTATTGTCTACAACCCTCCACAGCCCAAACTAGAGGACTGATTTTGATAAAATTTGTTTTGTGGGACAACTTTGGATTAAACTTGAGATTTTTTAGCTTTATTTTCGACTAATCAAAATTTGAGGATAGTTGTAACTAGAAGAAAATTCAAATGACTAATTTATCCAATTTGGTGGTAACTATTTTGATAAAATTTTACTAAATTATTGTAGCCTCCAACAAAAAGCATTAGTTTCCATTCTCTGAAAATTTAGAGAGATAAATAGTTGTACAACAATAATAAATGGAGGAGATGTTATAAAAAAAATCAATATCTCAAAAGCAACAGAAATGGTTACAATAACATTTTACTAAATCATTGTAGCCTCCAACAAAAAGCATTAGTTTCCATTCTCTAAAAATTTAGAGAGAGAAATAGTTGTACAACCATAATAAAATTGAGGAGATGTTATAAAAACACCAATATCTCAAAACCAACAGAAATGAATACGATAAAATTTTCCTAAATTGTTCGGTGATTATCAGTAAAAGATAATTTCTCAAAAACACCTGTTTGGATATTGTTCAGATTTGCCCATCTTGTGATGTCGAAGGACCCGATTATAATATATGTTGATTGCTATCACCCTAACAATGCTATCTGCCTAGTAGATAAAATTTTGAATCTAACTAAACAAATACTTCTTGATATTAAATGTTGAGCTTGACTTATGAGAAAAATTATACAGTATAACAAACACACAGAACACAATTCTCATAAAAAATACGCCTAAGTATCAGACGCGTTTCAACGACAAGGTCGTCCTCTTCAGTGATACACGAGGTACACCAACCAAACTATAACTCCAACTACAAAGTTATAGTTTGGTTGGTGTAGCTCGTGTATCACTGAAGAGGACGACCTTGTCGTTGAAACGCGTCTGATACTTAGGCGTATTTTTTATGAGAATTGTGTTCTGTGTGTTTGTTATACTGTATAAATACTTCTTGGAATATTCATTTTAATTGAGTCATTAAGGCTACTTTTGAGCAAAATCTGAGCAACATATATTTACAAATTGGCATGGTGGCTTAAATTACATTTGAGTGACTTTAACCAATATTAGATTATAATGTTTGAAACATTTTATCGAAAGTGATTTAACTGGCTCTGCATTGGTATTCCCGAGCAAACCTATCTGGATGTACACTTTTAAAATACCGATGGTATCTATCTGTATGTACACCCTTTTCTACAACTATTAGACTACCTTTGGATTTTTTATCCAATATTTGGTCAAAATAGTTTTAACCAATATTTGGTGTTGCCCCGGAATCGCAAACCTTGGTGTCTCATGTAGAAAAACCTATTTCTCACGAAATAGTCCAGAGGGAGTTCGCTTTGCTAACTGGGTATGTACACTTTGAGACTCCTCAAGATTCCTAGCTGAATGTACAGGGGGGGGGGGGGATGGAGTAATTATAAATATACACCAGTTTTTAGCTTGGCGATTTAGATGTTATTCAGCATTTATAGAGCTGTTATTCTTAAAATATCGATTTTGCAAAAAATATGTTTTACATACAATCTTGTTGAGCACTGTGGTGAAATTCACAATAATGATTCGAATTTGTCCCTAACCACAATCACTAGTAACTTTAAAATAAAACACAATTATCTGATTAATTGTTCTGTATTAATTATTTCCACTAAATGCCCTGATGTACATTTCGATAACACGGTTATCATCATCGGATGGTCTTGCTTATAAACTAAATCTAAACTTACATATCTACTAATGAAATAAAATTCTAATTAATGAAATTGTATTTCATTGGTAGAGATATGTAAGTTTATAAGCTTACATATCCGATAAATGATGATTTATAAGCTTCCCTCCGATGATGATAACCATTTAATCGAAATGTACATCAGGGCATTTAGTGGAAATAATTAATAAAGAACAATTAATCAGATAATTGTGTTTTATTTTAAAGTTTCTAGTGATTGTGGTTAGGGGGAAATTCGAATCATTATTATGTTTTACATATGTATTTTAATGCCTAAAAGTTTGAATATTACCATTTTCACCTTTTAATTCAACGTTTATGACATATTAGGCGAAAATTGTATTTGGGAAAGTTTGAACTAATAATAATAAAAATATGCACACAAAAATTATGAAAAAAATAATACATAATGAGATTTTTATATAAAAAAGTTTGCTTACAAGATTTTTGTGAGCCTCACTATTACACAGGTATAGCTCAAACTACCCTGCTCACTAAATAGTGGCCGAATAGTATTGGTTGGGACACGGGCGTCGCCGCCATAGGGGACATGGGGGACCCGTCCCCCCAATATGTCCCCCCTAAATTGTATAAAAAAATTTAATATAAATCGTAATATTTTTGAATGAGTTTTCAATTGTATGTTTATAGTTTGTTTTTTGAACGATTGGACTTGGAATCAAGCGTGTGGTATAGGGCGTTCTAATGGTTCAAAAAACGAACTATAGACATGTTTTCAGGTTAAATACAAATTGTTTCAATGACAAACTGCTTTTACAAATGTAAGATTTTGGGTTTAAATTAGTGTTCAAACGTAATTTCAAGGTCACAATTTTTCTACAATTTTCCTGTCCCGGGGGTGCCCCAGACCCCCCATTTGTCTCCCCCCCCCCCAAAGTGTTGATGCTGACGACGCCAATGGGTTGGGACACTAATAACTCAGTTTTAACAATCCGCTCCTGGCATCGAAAATTAAAATTGATTCCTACGCAAAATATATTATTGTATATTGTATAGTTGAATATTTGTCATTAGGCTAGACAACAGGAAGTGTGACCGTAATGTTTTCTTAGAAACATTCAGCTGGTCCCGCTGACTTGCCGACACGTTACTTGATAGAATGTTTACAAGTTATACACTAACTGTTTATATTAAAAGATATTTTATCAATGAGCTTTCATGAATGTGATTATGCAATCGTGATAACAACTCGCATCATCACACAGTATGTCTACGACGTCTGTGAAGTTGGCCCAACCATGGTAGCCCAACCGCTTCAAAATAGTGCCAATCGTTAGTTTTGGTTAGTTCTCCTAAATTAAACGTTAGTTTCGCCTTGGTAGTCGTCTAAAACAGATGTTAATTATGGTTGGGCCAACTTCGCACGAGCCCAACCAAAATAAAAATTGATTTTTTTATTACGTGAATCAGTTTCTTTACGTTAGTTTCGAATAGTTCTGACAAAGAAATCGTTAGTTTCGCATTCCTAACAAGATTTATATGAGACAAAAGGGTTGGGCTAACTTCACACTTTTTGAGAATTGCACGGAAACAAATTAAAACCATGCCAATCGTTAGTTTTGCGTTAGTTTCGGTTAGTTCTCCTAAATTAAACGTTAGTTTCGCCTTGGTAGTCGTCTAAAACAGATGTTAATTATGGTTGGGCCAACTTCGCACGAGCCCAACCAAAATTAAAAATTGATTTTTTTATTACGTGAATCAGTTCCTTTACGTTAGTTTCGAATAGTTCTGACAAAGAAATCGTTAGTTTCGCATTCCTAACAAGATTTATATGTGACAAAAGGGTTGGGCTAACTTCACACTTTTTGAGAATTGCACGGAAACAAATTAAAACCATGCCAATCGTTTGTTTCGGATTAGTTTCGGTTAGTTTTGTTAAAATAAACGTTAGTTTCACATTCCTAACGAGTTTTATATGAGACAAAAGGTTTGGGATAACTTCACGCTTTTTGAGAATTGCACAGAAACAAATTAAAACCATGCCAAATGTTAGTTTTACGTTATAACTATCTCACACAATTATAGATCTTAAAACTATTGTTCAATGTAATAATAATATTGCACTAACTTTACATACATACAAATTAAAACTATTAATAGATTCCAAAATATTACTTTAACATTGCACACTTATACATTTTAAAACTAATATTTAATGGAAAAATATTTTACTAACTTTCTCACACACATACATAGTAAAACTATTATTCCGTCCAAAAATATTAACTGGGTGGAACTCCCAGTTAAAATCAAAGTAAATTAAATAACTACAAAAGGAATTGCCTAAATGTGACACAGTGTTCGGACCCGATTCTAACCTGTTGAAGACAATAAACTGCCTAAAGTAAATCTAAACCGGTAAAAGGAAATAGAACAGTAAGCAACTGTGCACTATTATTGTTTTGTCTTCCGAGATAATGAAGAGAGGATGTGTTGACAAATCCATCATTCTTATCATGATTTGTTATTGGAAGTGTATTTAATACTGGCATCCGTTAAGGGGGGAAATGCTTAGTTAGTAAACAGGAGTTAAATAAAAAATAAATCTGTCATACCTACGTTTTAAATTTTACGACTCTACTCTTATCTTCGGAGCATTGAGTGGAGGATCATCAGTTTATATCACAGTGTTTTAATATTTTTCGAAGAAGGTAGACGACTAACTACAAGAGGAGGTAAGTGATATCAAGTTTGTCTTATATTCCTGTAGAATTAAATACATCCACTATACGAAAGTCTTATTGCAATAATTTTCTTAACAATGTGTTAGTTTATTTCTTGCCAAACTTTTATAAAAAAATACGATTGCTTAGACAGATCCTTTAATATTATTGTATATAGGCAGTTATCGTTTTTGGTGCCCAATAATTATTGTATTTTCTGATTCAAATTTCACAAAATTACATGTTTAATATAGGGTTTAAAAAAAATCATTAAGATATATCTTATTCCTTTCCTGAGAAAAAGCTACATAAGCTTTAAAAAAATTAACTTTCGGAAAGCTAAACAAACGTTTATTACAAAACTAACCGAAAGTAACCCAAAACTAACGATTGGCTTGGTTTTAATTTGTTTCCGTGCAATTTTCAAAAAAACGTGAATTAGCCCAACCCATATAAAACTCGTTAGGAATGCGAAACTAACGATTTCTCTGTCAGAACTATTCGAAACTAACGTAAAGGAACTGATTCACGTAATAAAAAAATTCAATTTTTAATTTTGGTTGGGCTCGTGTGAAGTTGGCCCAACCATAATTAACATTCGTTTTAGACTACTACCAAGGCGAAATTAACGTTTAATTTAGGAGAACTAACCGAAACTAACGCAAAACTAACGATTGGCATGGTTTTAATTTGTTTCCGTGCAATTCTCAAAAAGCGTGAAGTTAGCCCAACCCTTTTGCCTCGTATAAAACTCGTTAGGAATATGAAACTAACGATTTCTTTGTCAGAACTATTCGAAACTAACGTAAAGGAACTGATTCACGTAATAAAAAAATTCAATTTTTTAGTTTTGGTTGGGCTCGTGCGAAGTTGGCCCAACCATAATTAACATCTGTTTTAGACGACTACCAAGGCGAAACTAACGTTTAATTTAGAAATTTACTACATAACTTGAAATTTGTTATTGTTTTTAACATTATTATAGTAGGCCTATAAATAAATGTTGAGTTCGACTTGTGAGATGGTATACTTGATCAAATACAACTACAACCCAAATTCTCGCAAATATACTAGTTTTATTTATTCAAACTTGTTTCAACGACTGAGTTGCCATCTTCAGTGATGCACGAGCTACAATAACTATCGTACTAACTTATTATTTGTAAGAATGTCTTTGCAAGTTTTATTTTATCAAAATATTATCAGTGTTTAACCGATTTCACAACAGAGGGAAGTTTCGATTTCAAACCTTGTTTTTTCTAAATATTGAACAGATTCGGGTGATATTTTATTTGTCGCAATGATTAAATTTCTATTTGGGAACAGTGATTAAAATCTTGTACACATGAAGGTTAAACGATTCTGAAACTTAAATAAACCTAAGAATTTATGACTTTATGATAATTCAACCTTAAGGATTATGAGAGGTTACAGTTATTTAAAATATATTAAATTACAATCATTGCTTTGTAAAACATAATGTAAGCTATGCATGGCAATCGAACACTTTATATATAAACGATGAACGATTTAAAAAAAGTTTCGCTACAAATTAAAAAATTCAGTATCCGTACAATTACCTCTCGGCGTTTCGGCTTTAAAATAATTGTTACAATTTCATTGCAATACATTTATCAACTCGTAACTTAGAATATATAATATATCTCATCAGTTAATATATAATCTGTTAGTAAATGCCGTTACCTTGAATATCAGAGCAAATATTTACCCATTTTGGCGATATAGTTAGAGGTGATTTTTCATTTAACTTTGTAGTTTAAAGGTAAAAACCTCTTAGTCTCATGGCCTTAAAAAAGTAGAGAAAAGAGCATAAAATTAAAACTCCCAACCCTCGACTACTCTAATAGCTTCAGGGTCACAAGAGAACAAGAGTAGGTCAAGACAGATCGGTAGGAAAGATGAAAAGAGGGATCTAAGCCGAGGCTATAAATTCAGCTAGAGTATAGTAAAGCCGTCTATCTGTGCGCGCGAACCCTTCGCTACTATCTTGGCAGAAAACATACTGATGGAGAGCCTATGGGCATTGTTTGCTCCTTTCCGCCCGACCCGACACTAATTTTGTGCTGTGTTATTATGCCATACTAAAAGGGATGTTTATAAAGGCAATGTAGGCTAAATATGTATCAGACTATGTTTTACAGTATTATGAAATATTAAATGTACCAAATCATATTAGCATGTCTTTCATTATGATAAATATAAATACAAATTATAATTATAAAATATTTAAATGGATATGTACTATCAAAAAAAATTGTATGTGTGACAACAACCTAAATTAAAACGACACACGTTATTCAAGAATTAAATGTATTTGTAAATAAATGTAAGTTATGTTAATAGACTTTGTTTTTAACAATTAAAATAAACATACATTTAAATAAGAAATATTCAGGTGTGGCTACAACAACCTAAATTAAAACGTAACACGTTAGTCAAGAATTAACCCTAGATTACTACTCTTAGTTCATTGTTACGTGATCACTATCACTATTCATTCGTAAATTTTACTACTTTCTGTTTTTATTTTTATTGTTTTTTTTTAAACTTTACTTTAGTGTTGACTATTTTTTTATATTAAATCCTTTATTGCTTTTAAGTGTTTTTAAAAATATTTAACAATAAACTCCTACATATTTTAACTGTAAATATATGTCTTTTAATACCACTACAAGTACGTTTTAAAAAAATAATAATTCTTGGAAAAAAATCGAAAAAAAAATATAAATATTATTTTATTGGAAAAATTAATCAGATATTTATAAAATACATCATTTATAAGTGTTTAATTTATATAAAAATAGAAAAATGATTTACAATAAGTTCATTAGGTAGAATGCCAAAAATGCCAAAATTAGAGTCATGTCTTCACTGAGAATCACATTCCTTGCAGTGAATAATATACACTTAGTAGCTAAATCAAACACTTTGAACTCTAAAATCACTATTTACACAATAAAGTATTTACAACACTAAAAACTAACAATAACAGTAAAGTAAAGTTTAAAAAATAATAATAAAAATAAAAACAGAATGTAGTAAAATTTATGAATGAATAGTGATCACGTAACAATGAACTAAGAGTAGTAATCTAGGGTTAAGATGTAACAAAACAAAATGGGTCAGGTAGCCCAGCAGATGGACGGTGAAAGTGAGGGTCTATAAATCTATCACCGGCAACGAAGGTTTCGACTGAAAACCCTATGTTTTTAGAAAAGAGCCCCCGCACCCCCTCTCGCCTTTCAACCCAACCACCAGCCTGCGCGCACAGATAGACGGCTTTACTGTACCTTGGGATTGCCACATCTATGACGTTGCATAAAGATATTTTTCCCTCTTCACATAGGCTTACCTTACATCTCTTATCAGTATACTTACTAGAGAAAGTACTGTGACGGTAAAACAAAATGTTGATATTTCATTGTCTTTGGTTCTCCTGAGTACTTAAAATGAGCAACTTTTTATTTTTTATAAATATTACAGATATTTTATTACTTACAAATTTTATTACAAATATTTACTGATATTTTATTTTAAAATTATTACTTTTTAGTTTCTCATTCTGTATAAAATACGATTCAAATAATGGTCTCGAATATATTAGGGGGAAATAGTTTGAAGTAGAATGATATTGTAAATGGTTTTCCTACTAAATCAAATATGAAATAAATATAATATTTTTTAAACTTTGGTGCACAAGTTATCTCAAAATAAATGGGTGGCATGATTATGTACTCAACATTTTCAAATTGGAAACATGGCTCAGGTGATGCTTCAATTTAAAGTTATGAGATCAATCTCGTGTTGGCGTAAAGTATTTTTCAAAATCTCTTGCAATTTTAAAATGGTTACCCAAACAGTCTGCAATGATTGCACTTTGTCTTTATTCCAATTTTACTACTACTAATAATAATAATACAGAATCAGTATCGAAAGAGTTTTAATCAGTATACCACATGCCCACTTTTTCGAAAGTTCATACATAATGCCACAAACCCAATTTTGAAAATATTAACATACTCGTATCTAAAAAAATATCTGAACAGTACTGAACGTGAGTGTGATAAAATCGATGTTGAGATTTTTTCTGGTATTTATGTGTTTTGTGGAGTCCTGATTTAAAAACAAAAAAAAGGATTTTTACAAATTATCAATACTGTAGGCCCCTACTGATATTTCCACAACGGTATTTATCATTTTTTTACACTTTAACGTACACAGAACTTATATGATGGATTAAAAAAAATCTGAATTGCTTTTTTCTCAAAAATAGCACCTTTGTTACCGAGTATAACACGATTTTGTAATAATGTCCCTCTGTCAGTGCGGTGGTCTACAGGTTAAAAGAGTGGAACAATTTAAATCAAATATGTTATGTGGTCATTTTCGGCGTTCTTATCATTTTAAACACAATGACTAGCAAATAATTTAAAAAATTGTAGTTATATATATATATATATATATATATATATATATATATTGCACACACATAAATTTCTCAGAGACAATAGTTATTTGTGCAACTAGTGAGTAAAGTGGCACTTTTTTAAACGAGAGAAAAATGTTGACTCAATTTTATCGAGTTTAAAAAAGACACTTTGCTCACGAATTGCACATTATACTTTGTCTACAGTTGTTATTTTGTGACAAATAAAAAGTATACTTCAGCAGTAACACAATTTAATAAAATATTAATTTAATACAATAGTGTTCAACCTCACGTCAAAACTGATGTTATTTATGAATATTACAAATAACTTAGGTGTATTGTTGAGGAAACGGGATTGCCAACTTCAAAACTCGGCGAACGAAAAATACTCTTCGTGTACATACACTGTCAATCACCTAATAATTACTTCCTTTTTTCAACTTTAAAACGTTGTTTTGTTGTTTATATATGTTATTTTACATGTAAGAATTAATCTAACCTACATACGGGACATTTCCTGTATATTATAAATCAATTCAAATAAACTTAACCTAAATTTCGTTTTGTTCCGTTGCCATTCGGAGTGTGCAAAGTAGTGGGCAAAGTGAAACTGTTGAGAAATCAGCTGTTTTGCAAACTAATTTAAATGAACAAAATGTGACTTTCCCAACAACTGTTGACAAAATACTTTTACGTACGGTACATCTGCTTTTTAACAAACACTTTGTAGCTAGCTTAATATTTACTTAATTGATTGTAAAGTATTTACAAGATGCTAATTTCATATTTAACCTAGGCTTACAGGTAAATCTCACATGGGTGAAATAATATTGCCTTCGTCTTTATATTAATCACTAGACACGTGACCATGACATGTGCAGCGATCCTATCATTATTAACACTTTTTAAGCTAACTTAATATTTACCTAATTGACTGTATATAAAATTTTAAGTTATATATATATATATACATAAATTAGTAGTCTATATATAGCAAAGTATTTACAAGATGTAATTAAATCTCACATGGCCGATATAATATTGCCTCCTTCTTTAAGTTAATCACTACTATAGGATTTTTATTACAGGCCCCTCACTCTGCTGTACTGACAAAAGTAATGCTAAAAATTAAATGAGCACACCATCGTGTTCCTTATTAAATTTCTTGTAAAACTTTATATAGTTTATAATATTTAAATATTTTGTTAATTGGATAAATAACGTTGGAAGGTAAAACAAAATGGTTTTGCAGCCGTTTTCCATAAACACGCGTCTTTGAATTTGAGCAGTGTAAAAACTATAGGTGCTACAAATTCTTCTTGTAAGAGGTTTATTAACAGTATTGTTATTAACAAATTACTCAAGTTTCGTAATAAAATAATCACTAAAACAATTTTATTAACGTTTTTGTGAATTATTGACATCTCCATAACGGATTGTTATAGATAATTGCAATTTTCACTGACATTTTTAAAATGTGTAAATAAACTCCAATGAAGGAGTTGACATTCTAATTTGGATTACAAATACTTTACTGTGCAATTTTAAACAAAGCACGTTTTTGATCAGCCGGCTACGGTTAACAGCGATGAATGTACAGTCAGGTTATACTGGGTTCATTGTTTCCGAGCGACAAACAGATTCAAGTTTTATATTTAATATGGATTTAACTTACAGCTGTGTAATGTTTTATTATATATTGTATATGTTTTATAATATATATATATATATATATATATATATATATATATATTCTAACGATAACTATTATATTATCATTTCGGAAATATTATATACATCAAAATTATGAATTAATTAGTCATACTTTGGATTTTCAACAAATAAGGAAAGTTATTAAATGATGAAGTCCAAATATATTTTTTTAACATTAGCTCTGAAATATTAAATTTTATTTGAACTTATTATCCAATTACTTTTGTTTTTTATTTTACACTATTTGCTTAGGGGGAGCTCTTTAATGAACAATTAATACAGTGAGTGAATTTTAACAATACAGAGATTTAGTTTCCAATTAAAGTCTATAATTAGTACAATACCAAATCCACTTTTGTTGTATTCCTATGTAAGTAATCCAGTGCTGATAGCTGAGTGAAGAACTTTCACTTTATTACTTGTTAACGATGTTCACCAAACACTACACTGTGCTACGTGATTTATTAATAAAATAATTCACTTCAAATTACCACGACAATGCACTCAACACTTTGAAGATGTACCTCTTTAGTACGGCAACAAAGATTACTAATGTGTTAAATACTTTTACTTTGTAAAAACAAACCCGTGTTAAAAAGAATTATTACTTTACTATTACTATAACTGGAACTATAACTTACTTCGCCAAACCTATGCTGTGAGTTTCTCCCCAAGACTTCCCTATATAATTTTTACTTTTTCGATGCTAAAAATACTTACTCCCTCTCTCTTAATTTACTTTAACCAATGAACGTAAGCATCTACTTTTTGTCAGCCAATCAAATTTTAATGTTTCAAAATTGTGACCGTTTAGAAAACTGTTGTCCCGGTACATTTTATGAGTTTTGTGTGTGATTGTCCTTAAGTTTCTAATATTATAGTTATTTATGACTTAATTGCCTACAGTGATTCTGGGTCTAATTTAAGTGTTTCTCTCTCTTTTTTTTTTTTTTTTTTTTTTTTTTTTTCTTTTAAGTTGTGAATGGTGTTCTGACTGATTTATAACACATTTCCCTAACGCTTTACCTTTGTCGGCGATTACTAAACGTTTAACATGTGTCCAACAAATGTATCTATTTCTATATTCTTTTTAAAATATTAGACCATTACTGGAAAGCTTATTGATTTCGTTATATATATTGTATTTTCTTCTTGTACTTGTGACTTTATAATATTTATAAATCAATGCCATCGAAAGGAAAGCGATAGTTATAATACAGGATAAATTATTATTATTATTATTTATTATTATTATTATTATTATTATTATTATTAGTTTAAAATAAATAGGCGTACCTGTCTGTACTCCATGCCATGTGTAGAGTAGAAATCCTAAAATATTGAACTTGGTCTTTTAAAATTAAAATTTCAGTAATTAATCTAAATCACCTTCACTTGAGTTTCCACTCGCACTATCCTCACTCGACTCCGACTCATTTACATTTACTATCATGGGTTCCACCGCAATGTCAACTAAAATTTCACTTTGAACATATTGATTTTCTATTTTCATAACATGTTCGACAGAGTTTTTCCACAAATTATCCGGTAGTCTACATTATCCATAATGTCTGAGGCTAACTGACATACTTCTTCTACCTTATAACTTTTATTTCTTTTTGCCACCTCATTTTAACATAAGCCCAAATAAGTTCAATTGCATTTAATTCACAATGGGCTACAGCTAGCCAAACCATTTGAATGTCTTTATTGCTTCTTTTCACTATTTTGTCCAGTAACTTTTCTTTTACATTGAAGTGTGGCTTTGTTATTAATAGTAACACTGGTTTGGTAAGATCGGCCCACTGTGACACTTCTTCCGGTAATGGCATGTTTTTCCTTAACAGCTATACAATAATGTCGTCTTTAAGTCAACTACTACAAGGGTTTCTTGTTTCTGGATTTATCATTGTAGGCTATATTAAGGAGCCTCATCTAACAATAGCAGATTTTTCAGGAATATTTTGTACAATGGCGCTAAATCACTTTTCGTAATGCTTTGCATTCATGTCATTGTGATAATCTGCAGTCTTACTTATCTTCGCAACAAAACAATTTTTACCGCTTTCAAAAAATCCATTTTTTGCTTCCTATGTGTAAAATTATTGTTCTTTTTCCAGCACCTTATACATTTATCTCCTTATAGTACAAAAACGTTATATATCTAAAACTAATTATCGGAAGTTATTTTTTTAAAACGGATTCGGATTCCTCATAAAATTTACTATAAGTTATCAATTTTATGTTTTTATTTACAGACAATTAAAGTTTAACTTTTTGAATTAATTTACGCCAATGTATATTTAAAACGAATTATATACAATTCATAGTGGTTTTTAATACAAATTAACCTAACAACAAGTAGCCTACTCATAAAGATTTTATAGATAATTTTATTGTGAATTCAAATATTTTTTCAAAACAAAAATCCATCAAACGGTTAAATATATATATCAATTTTTGTTGAGTACGTTACGCGCTCATTAGTACTTGATCCGCTGTTAATTGTATGCTGTATTTCTGATAGAAAAGTAAGGACAATACTGCTATTTTTGTTGGTTTATTAATCGCTGTAGTAATATTCTACACCAATTTATAGACAATTTAATTGTGAATTCAATTTTCTTTAGATAGTTAACATCCGTTCAACGGTTCCCAAAATATACACAATTTAATAAACCCGTGTACATTAGCGTTTGCATTTTATTGAAATGCGATGACACGCCTTTATTAAATCATTTGTATCTCGAAAACCACTGAACGGATTTGAAATATCAAAACATTTTTGAATTCACAATTAAATTCCATCAACAGTTGTTAACACAAGTTATACATGATTAACCATGCCTTGTTGCATAACAACCCCATAATAACTAAAAACATACAATAAAAAGAATCCAGTATATTATTGAACTATAGGCTATATTTATTTGTATAAATAAACATATATAAACATGATATATGTTATATTTGTGTAACATATTTATAAAATTTTCCATTCTAAACCTTGAAATAATATCTCAACCTTCTATTGTCATTGTCAATTGAACTGTATAATATTTAATTGTATAAAGTTAAAATAACATCACAACATTTCCTTCGAAGACATCACATTTTTTTAATCAGAGAATTTGTACATTCTATTACCACTTGTGAAGAATAACTGGGAATAAAAAACATTTCATATATCATTTAAAAATATAAATGAATTACATTTTCATTTTCATTGGATGTTTAGAAATACTGTAAGGAGTAAAAGTAGGATGGGTTGAATTAAAACTAATGCAATTTTATAATAATTTGTACTAAGTAAAATGTAATGATTGTTGAATTTACTCTAAAACAATTAACTCACTTAACACTCAATTATCTATAAGTTAACCCCGTACGAATGACGGGTACTCTGCTAGTTTAATATATAAGTAGAATAGATAAAAATATAATGGGCAAAAAACGGTTTCGAGTTTATATCCGTTTTGAAGTACAGTGTGACAAAAGACAGAATTTTTGGAATATCGTTTGTGTCGCCGACACCAGCCCAAACAAGTGACCGATTTTGATATATTTTTGACCTGATCACTTTAAGATATCACCGAGTAAATAAGGTTTATATGTTTTGCCAAATATTTATTTCGACCACAATCGCGTAATAATATAATTCCGAAATTACATTATAATGGTATGTTTTTGATGATAACAATATTATTATTTACATAATAATTATATAATGTATTATTAGCTGTATGTTTGAATTTAACATACAGGTCCAAATATCCCTGCGTTAAATTTAATCTTTTTCTTTTTAACGTTGCTTTATTTTAATAAACCTATAGGAACTTTTCCCTTGCTGATTCTTAACTTATTTTTAGCACTGTTAGTTTTACTTATATGAAACTATAATAATGTATTAATTAATACATAACATATAATATGACATATTCTACGAATGTACAATTTCAAAAGGATTTATTGTTACAGATTTAAATATGTGCTTTTTACAGATCAATAATGTTAGTCTATAAATTTATTTACACAAATCTGTTAAAACGAGTTTCTTAAAAATAGTTTGAATTGCTTTGTCGGTACCAAAGTTTCTTTGAACCAAACTCTGTCAATCAAAACACATAGCAGAAAGACAAAATATAAAATTAAATGTAATTTAACACTCCGCATTATAATGTGTTATTTTGATTAGTATTACCAATGAAAAGATATTTCAAAATTGAGTTTAAAACTGATAAATTATTATTCGAACAATATTTGACGGCCTGTCTATCGATTGCATGTATAATTTTATGCAAGTTAGGCATAACTAGTGCTGTATTCCAAACCGAAAACATTGAATATAATAATGTGATATGATGGAAAGATTTGAGGAAATTGTTTACGAATTATGCAAAATTGAATGTTTCAACAATATTTTATTTAAAAATATTGTATTTTGTTATATTGGTGTATAATTAGCACCATTTCCTTTTGTCCTACAACTATGAGATTATTCTATAGCTTTTATTTGACTTGTCTCCTAAATTCTTTCTATTAATGTATATTCTAAATACGTGTAGGCCTACTGTAAATTTATATTACAAGGGTCAGATATCCAAAATTATGATTGCACGCGATTCAGGCCACTTTCAGCCCCACGAACTGTTTTATTAATATTTTCAATATTGAGGGCGGCAATAGCCGCCAGATGTAAGTATGGCCGGCGAACCATCACCCTTATATACATTGAATTTTACGCGAGTTTTCTGGTTTATTACTGTTTTTAAATTCAAAAAGCCCCTTGAACTTATAAGATGTAAGAAAAACATTTAAGTTTATCATTAAAAGAATAATATTTCACTTATAATTGCTAGTTATTAAGTTAAAGTTCTGATTTGACGGTTTACCGACCAAAAAAAATAGTTTTTCTTCAGCCAAAAAATTCAGGCGACGCTTCCCGTATTAACGCTGGATGCGAGTATGTGTGCGCACGCATCTTCAATTCTCACCATATGGCTAACATATATTTAAAAATACATAATATTGTCTTCAAAGATTGATAAATTTTATACGTAAATAAAAAGCTACTATGCATAATACATGTCTATCTATTTTTATTAATTAATCGAGAATTTTTGCAACTAAGCATTAGTATACAATTTTTAAGAGTATGCAAATAATTTATATACAAATTATAACTCATCCAGCGTTAATACGGGAAGCGTAACCTGAATTTTTTGGCTGAAGAAAAACAAATTTTTTGTCGGTAAACCGTCAAATCAGAACTTTAACTTAATATAACTTAATAACTAGCAATTATAAGTGGTGTTTGATACATAAATTATATAACTATAAATTATAATGCTTTACTAATTTAGTAAGTATTTTGTCAAACAAAACTTTTGATTTTTTTAATGTTAAATATACCTGATTTGACTAATGGATTTTAAGAATATAAATCTATGACAAATTATTAATACATTTTCTTCTAGTTGAATACACATTATTTATCTAAATTTTAACTTAACGAAAAAATATGCGAAAAAAGATTTTTTTATAGTTATAATTATTCTTTTTATAGTTATAATTATTATACGTAAAAAATTCACGTGAAAAATTCTTATGAAAAAATCGCGTGAAAGATTACCCTATTTTTTAGCGGTCCAAAATTTGACCCTACGTTCCCGGGTTTATTTCAAATGATTTTTTTATGTGAATTTTGTACGTGATTTTTTTTAATAGCGTCCCTTATAAAAAATTATACAAATATGTTACGTATGGAAGATAATAAGTGGATATTTGTAAGTGATTTAACAGTTCAACATCGTCATTGGATAAGAAACTCGAAAGGTGCGTATATGTTTTTCCTGGAACGTACTCTTCAATAAGCTAATAGATTGGATTATTTCGTAACCAATAGAATTATTTTATCTCAATAAAAAAACCTTTCAAAAATGTAAAACTTTCGTAAGTATGACCTTGCGTTTTACTCCCTTTAACTAATTCAAATACATTCTTGTATTTTCCTTTTCCCGCTCTTATTCATTAAAAAAAATTTTCAACTTAATACTATGGAAATCTCCACATAATTTTGTTAATTTTACCTCTAAAAAGATATGAAATCTCAACAAAAAAACCTTTCAAAAAGGTAAAACTTTCGTAAGTATGACCTTGCGTTTTAGTCCCTTTAACTTACTCAAACACATTGTTACATTTTCCTTTTCCCGCTCTTATTAATTTTTTTTTTAATTCAACCTAATACTAAAGAAATCTCCAAATAATTTCGTTAAATTCATTAAATGAAATATATATATGAAAAGTTGTTAATATTTTTCTTCTAGTTGAATACACATTATTTATCTAATTTTTAACTTAATGAAAGTTCTTAAATGCTTTACTAATTTAGTAAGTATTTTGGCAAACAAAACTTTTGAAAGTTTTTATTTTGTATAATCATTATAGTTAATATTTAATCGCAAGTAATTTCAAAAAAATATGCGAAAAAAGATTTTTTTATAGTTATAATTATTACACGTAAAAAATTTACGTGAAAAATTCTTATGAAAAAATCGCGTGAAAGATTACCCTATTTTTTCGTTGGTCAAAATTTGACCCTACGTTCCCGGGTTTATTTCAAATGATTTTTTTATGTTAATTTTTTACGTGATTTTTTTTAATAGTGTCCCTTATAAAAAATGTCATTAGAAACTAGTCACTGCTCTAGTTATTGCTAACAGAAATTTAGTAACTTACAATACCAGTGTAAACAAAAAAGGTTAAACTTTAAATTTGTGCAACCAACCACAATTCCCATATATATATATATATATACCGTATAGGTATTATAAGTTACTAAATTTCTGTTAGCAATAACTAGTGCAGTGACTAGTTTCTAATGACATTTTTTATAAGGGACGCTATTAAAAAAAATCACGTACAAAATTCACATAAAAAAATCATTTGAAATAAACCCGGGAACGTAGGGTCAAATTTTGACCAACGAAAAAATAGGGTAATCTTTCACGCGATTTTTTCATAAGAATTTTTCACGTGAATTTTTTACGTATAATAATTATAACTATAAAAAGAATAATTATAACTATTAAAAAATCTTTTTTCGCATATTTTTTCGTTAAGTTAAAATTTAGATAAATAATGTGTATTCAACTAGAAGAAAATGTATTAATAATTTGTCATAGATTTATATTCTTAAAATCCATTAGTCAAATCAGGTATATTTAACATAAAAAAATCAAAAGTTTTGTTTGACAAAATACTTACTAAATTAGTAAAGCATTTAAGAACTTTCATTAAGTTAAAAATTATATAAATAATGTGTATTAAACTATACGAAAAATATTAACAACTTTTCATATATATATATATATATATATATATATATATATATATATTTCATTTAATGGATTTAACGAAATTATTTGAAGATTTCTTTAGTATTAGGTTGAATTAAAAAAAAAATTAATAAGAGCGGGAAAAGGAAAATGTAACAATGTTTGAGTAAGTTAAAGGGAATAAAACGCAAGGTCATACTTACGAAAGTTTTACCTTTTTGAAAGGTTTTTTGTTGAGATTTAACTTTCTGTAAATTTTGTATGACGAATCTCCAATATATTTCATTTCAATAAACATTTTTAATACATGTGTCGTATATTCAAAGTTAGGAATAGGGGAGGGATTTCAGCCCTATGGAATCTCCCACAAGTTAAAACTCTATCTGCTTGTTAATCATTTTCTGTTCATTTTATGTGACGAATATCCATTGTCTATTATATCACTAAGTATTTTAAAGACATGAAATTTATATAATATAAGGTTCTTATATCCAAAATTATGAATGTGGAGGTGTTTTAGGCCTATTGAATCTCCCCCGAGTTAAAACAGAACTGTATCTGCTTGTTAAATAATTTCTGTAAATTTTATGTGTCTCTATGTATACTAGTCTCTATTATCTTTTATCTCAATAAATATTCTAAATACATGTACAAGCTATAAGGGTCTTAAATCCAGTTTTATAATGGGGGAGGTGTTTTAGGCCTATGGAATCTCCAGCAACTTCCCGCGAGTTGAAACTGTATCTGCTCGTTGAAAATTGTCTTTAAATTTTATGTGAAGAGTCTCCATATTATGTCTATCAATACGTATTATAAATTAATGTACTTAACATGAAATTAACGTCCTATATCGAAAATTAGGATTTAGAATTTGTTTTAGTAGAAACTAAAATACAGAAAGATGTATTGGTTGTTGGGATGTGCTCTTCTCCCTGTCGGTGTGCAACAAGCTGAGGTTTTATCAACAAGTCCTTTAACCAGTATGGAATTACGTATACAACTGTGGGGTTGTGTGCCAATGAAAGTATTATTAAAAAATCACCTTCAGTGCGTTCTGTTGGGTCGAAGGATATCGGCGTTATTGGAGGAGAATTTAAAATAGCCTCTACCCGTGTACCATGAGCAATAGGCATTGCTCTTTAAGAACTCGAATGTGGTGCTGTTTAGCACTTTTAACTGCACTTTCCCAGAGAACTACCAGATGAAGTGCGGCTATTGGTAGCAAAATTACTGATATCATGTCGAAAATTATACTTTTTAAGAAAAGTTCGCATAATAGTATTTAATAATGAGGCGACGCCCGTGAAATTAGTTCCGCAATGTGAGTAAATGTCAGAACATATTGCACGACGTGATATGCATCAGTAGATAGATCCATGGCAACTTCCAGATGAACAGCTTTAGTTGTAAAACATACAAATATACATGAGTACACTTTGACCTTTTGTGCTCTAGGTAAGTATGTGTTTTTACAAGAAAAGGACCTGCAAAATCGGCAATTGTTTTTGCAAAGGGTCTAGCAGGTATTATGCGATCACTGGGGAGATTTTCCATGGGAAGGTTTGGCTCTAAAGCAGACAACGCATTTAAAGTTTCAAGTGCGTACTACACTTCTAGCAGACATTATCCAAAAGTGTTGTGTAATCAATGATTGGAGTAATTGATGTCCTGCGTTTAAATGTGTGATATGAAAATAGATAATTATGAGCGTCGTGACATGGTGTTATTTTGGAAGTATAGCGGGAAGACAATCTTCCTCCTACACGCAGAATTTGATTGTTGTGTAAAAGGGGAGATACTCTTTGTAATTTTATAGTACTAGGTTTTTATGATTTAAAAGTTGAATTTCTTCAAGAAAACTTTGTTGTTGAATTAATTGTATGATTTTAATTTCAGCTGTTTTAATTTCTGTAACAGATAAATGTACAGCATTTTTTGTTTTGGTTTTACAAATTTCTATATATCTGAGGACGTAAGCAAGGATACTTTTTACAGTCGTCCAATTAGAATAACGTGCGAGTAATTCCCTATCTGAAGATGTTGAAACAATATCAATGTGGAGGAGTTTGTACGAATTTCAAGTAAAGTATAAATCACCCGATGCAGTGATAGTTTAATACAAATTGAAGCGTAACATGAACACTTGTTACACAGAGTAGATCATATTTCATACTAACTTCCACTCGG
Source organism: Aphrophora alni (assembly GCA_963513935.1). Taxonomy (NCBI): domain Eukaryota; kingdom Metazoa; phylum Arthropoda; class Insecta; order Hemiptera; family Aphrophoridae; genus Aphrophora; species Aphrophora alni. Next base: position 27,545,072 of record OY740765.1, on the reverse strand, counting down.
CGTGGGTGAAGGGTCCCCAAGCCTTCAAACGGAAAAATAGAAGTGAAGTGTTAAATTTTAGGTTGCGACCAACGTGAAATCAAATTCTGTTAAAAGGCTTCGGACTACCTAAGTTGTACTTGCACAGATAAAGGGACGTTAGCGGAATTCTGTTATAAATTACAGTTATATTTTAAAAGAGGGTATTCTTAATAATAAGGAATAAATGTGTTTATTAATTAAGATAAATACGGAACATTTATAGTTTCGTTGACAGCGATTTTTAGAATTGGAATATAGGATGAGTTTATTGGGGTTAGATCCATAATCAGTAAAACTATAAGGAAAGACTACGACAATTTCAACGGAATCGGAATATAAGAGAATCCATCGGAAATGTATTGGTTTTGAATAAAATTCGTCCGAATGTTTATAGACTATATATATATATTATGCTAAATGTTTCAATATTCATTTGCCCAAAAATTGTCAAGAACAGATTGTTCTTATTTTCTTTTGCTTATTTTTAAATTATAAAGATTTTTGGTTTTTGACCAATTTTTTAATTTTTCATTTTTACTTCAATTATATTTTGGCGTGTGTCAATTTATATGAAGTACCAGTGCTAGACAAGCATTGCATACAACTTGTACTACCAATACATATCGTCTACACTTGACTAGTTATTTCATATTTTCATAATTCATAAAATTAATATAAGATTTTTTATTCAAAATTGGCTAACACGCCATTCTTCTGTCAAAACTAGTCCGCGAAAACTACCATTACTCCTTGTCATAGTACAATTTCACGGACTCGCTTCAAGCAGAAAAATTAGCTACGCTTTATTCAAACCTTGCATTAGATTTATATTTGGTTTTTCGTTTTTTTACCAAAATAATATCCCACACAACGTTTCTCCGTTGTAGTACATTTGGTCAACTGAAATGAGCTACACTTATGGAAACTTCAATAACCAAATGAATGAAAACATAATTTTACACAAAAAATCATTTTATTTGTACAACAAAAATACAAGACGATATTTCAATGACTAGGTCATCATCCTCAGCTGCTACATGCACACAAACCATATTGACAGTACACTGAGTCTTATCTGTGTTGCATAAAGTGATTTGTTTGTGGAAAATTATGCATTTATTCATTCTGTTATTAGGTAAGTTTAGGTTTTGATTTACACTCTGTGATTACATGGTACCTCTACTAAGTGGTTACCCTAGCTGAATTTATTTTTTTGCAAACCAGTTATTTAAATAATTTCTTTCAATAATTTCAACAGGTGTTGTTTTTGGGCTAATATTTCATTTACACTTTGTGAAATCTTCGTTGTCTGTAAACTTATTATTGTCGTTGTATGTAATACGTGGTTGTTTTTGTACATTTTCTAATTCTGGTTTAAAAAAAACTCTGTTTCTAATATAATTTTTCTGTCTGTTGATTTTGTACAATATCAGACCTAAGCAGAAAATATTGAAATATTTTCCCTTTTACCTGTTTATTTTTATTAAAATAATTTCATTTTCTAAGAATTTCTGGGCGAATAATCCTGTTAAAATACATTTTTTCTATTTTATTTTATTTTTATTTTTTACCTTCTGATCTAGTTTTAGCATTTATACAATATTTAGGTTTTAATACATACTGTTCTTATTGGTACTGTTCTTATCTCTCATTACCAAAAAAAAAATAAAATAAAATAAATAAAAAATAAGGAAAGTAATTTATTACTTATAGTGTGTTTCAATAATCTAGTATTACTAATTAAGGATTTTACCACATATACCTCCTATAGGGTAGTTATACGATGTATCATAAAATAGAGGTATGCGGATTTATCTGTTTTCAGATCCCCTGAGTCCAAATATTTGTTTTTAGAAAATCATGTCTGTCTGACCTATATGGAGTTCTCAACTGCCCAAATACGTGGACCTATAAGAATCAAATTCGGTATGTCGGCACATTTTGGTCATATGTCGGAATTTTTTTTATATGACTCATAATAAAAACAAACACAACGTTTACGATTTTAACAACATCGTACAACGATTTTCAACAAATTTTGATCATATGTAGCCTAAAGACAAAATGAAAACATATTGGTCACCTTTTCTCCAAATTTAATATTTTAGTTCGTGAATTATCGGTAAATTTGGTCATGTGTTTATAAAATTACTTAATTTATCAAAATCAACTATACCGATTTCGTTATTATTTTATTGATATGTGAAGGTCAATGACACAAATCTGTGGCAAAATTGCAAATAAATACATTCACGTATATGAAGAAAACAAATTATCACTCTCAATAAAAGCTTGATTTTAATCAAATACAATTTAAGGATTAAATAAAGCAATAAAACTAAAGTTTCAAAATTATTTTAATAATAGAGGAGAAGGTCCAAATACGGGCTACTACTTTTGTTTCCGTTTGTACGGTCATGTCTATACACACTTTTGAGATTTGACACATTATATTGTGTATTTCATGTGTATTCAACATAGTATTAAGTTAAAATATTTTTAAAAGATATTTTACATCTTTCAAATTACAATTTTAAAATAAAAGTGCAATTGATGCCTTTTGAAAGTGTGGTCTAAATACGGGCTACCCTTACAAAATACTAAAAACTAGGTAAATTAAAGACAATAGAGTGAAGTAAAACTTTCTTTTACTAAAATAAATGCCTAATTTACATTAAAGTTTTTGTAAATGGTTAAAATTACTTTTTTAAATATCATAAACAAATTAAATAACACTTATTTTAGGATTGAAATAACTTTATACAAATTAAAAACATAAAAGGTTAACAAACAGTCGGTTCTGTCTGTAACAACTTGCATTGTTGTTACAGACAGAACCGACTGAATAGTTCGAATGTAAGACTGATCTGGTTGTGAGGAAGTGGATGATGAAGGTTTTGTCAGAGTATGGTCAAGGTCTTTGGTGTTGTGGTGCATGTTTTTAGCCTTCAAGCTCGGACGCTATAAAACCTGCATCAGAGAAAATATTCTTATTCAGTGGAAAAATGCCAGTGGCTCTAAACCCATTCACGGCTATCTCTTCATTCTCAACTCGGAGACACGCCTTTCCAAAGAGTTCCATAATACCATATGGTGTTACAGGTCTCATATGGTGTTACAATGGCTTCGACATAGAATGTCGAAGCCATTGTCTTATTTCCTCACTGTATAATGCTTTCAATAGAGCCATAAAGATCTTTCCTAATGGCTGGACACAGCTTTTTACACTTTCAAGCATATTTAGGTTTAGTTCGGGGCATTCTGAAATAAAAAACACCACATTTTGTCTAACTTTTCCAAAAAATGGTCTAATTGCAGGCTAGTCGTTAGAGACACTTTTGAGGGTTGGCAGCCATTACCAAGCTATGTTATCTGTTAAATAACGTATGGTAAACGGAGCTAATAGCATCAGTAACAAAGTGTGTATTATAAAATAACTGTAAGTTTAGTGGATTTGTGTAGAAAAAATGAAGTATACATACGTTTATAACTTTTCAAATAACAAAACCAGCAGAACAACACGTTTTTATAACACTAAGTCAGTACCACTAAGCTTCCAAACACCAAATACTCATAATCTCTTTCTTTGTTCAAAAGGAACAGTTTCACATTTTTTTACCAGATTTCACCACCTACTTCACAGTAAACGTCCACTAGCCCACATTTAGACCATAGCCCTTATTGGGACCTTCTCCTCTATAAATATGCTACAATTGTTTCGCCTTGCGGCATCATCGGGCGATGCCGCATGCAATTTTTGCCCGATGATGCCGCAAGGCGAAACAACTGTAGCATATTTATATTATTAAAAAAATTTTGAAACTTTAGTTTTATTGCTTTATTTAATCCTTAAATATGGAGTTTCAACAAGAAATATCTGCTGTTACAATAAATATAAATAGAATTTACGCTGAAGAAGTGTTTATGACAAATGCCAAGCACGTTTTGGCCTTATATATAAGATATATAGATGTTTTTTTTCGAAATCGGCGTCCAAAGAGAAGGATGAATGAGAGGGATAGATCAAAAGACTAGGGTCCCTCTGAGGTATGATTTGGTCCACTCTGTCTACACATTTGAGGCCGGCTAAGTCCTAGTTTACGTTTAAGTATTGGTGATATACACAACTACGAAGTTCAGAAAACTGGATAACAACTGTATTCAACAAACTCAGCTTATTGGGTAAGAAAACTTTATCTACCAATACAATATATGAATCAATACAAAGTCCAACAAAAGCAACTTTTGTGCATTATATTTAGATGATCTGCTTATATTACGTTGTATGATAGTCCTCGGTAGGTACCATGATGGCTCTTCAACTTGCTTTTTAAAAAATATTTACCAATTCAAAAATAGGAATATCAAAAATCAAATTGTTCAATAAAAAAAAATATATTACATATACTGTCAATGTTATAAAGTTATTTTAAATAAGAAAAATATTGAAAAATGATCAAAAATAGTTAGTAATAGATACAAATCATAACTTCCATACTTGGTAAGATATTTTAATTAATATTAATTAATTTCTAATTTCCCATTTTTAAAAATAATCACATAAACTTATACAGACTGTCCAAAAAAAGTACCAGAACGGCATTATATTTTTGGAACCATTCCGGATTAAGCAATAAAACTTAGCTCATCAATATTATTACCAAAATCTACTTTTTGAAGCGACTAAAATTTTTCATCACACTATGGGAAAGGCCCGCAGGGAGTCAGAAGAAAATCTTAAATGAGAGCATAGGTCGAGTTTTACATCATATTAAAGGTATCTGTTAAGAGAATACAATGCCGCAAATCCAACCTCAAAAGGTTAACCCTATACAAAATGGCGGCGGTTTAAAATTACAATGTTGGGCTTCCCCTTAGTAGAACGTTACCACTGGGCCGTTCCCATTGGGTGATGGAAAATTGATAGTTGATTCAAAAAGTAGATTTTAAGGTATAGTATTCATGTGCTAAGTTTAATTGCCTAGTCTGCAACGGTCCAAAAATATAACGCATTCCTGATACTTTTTGAACAGTTTGTATAACTATTTTAACATTTGTTATATATTATATTAATTAATTATTGTTATTTATTTTTAGTTATAAGGTTGGAACAATGTCGGACTCAATGTCAAAGAAGTCTGAAATAGAAATAATTGATTCCCCGATGGTCAATGATGATCCTTCTTCATTACTTGAAAATGTAATAAAATCTACTGGGTCTGCAAATACAATAGGTAACAATAAACAGTACTTTATGTTCGTGATTTAAAATCTGTCCTACAGGACATTTATATTGAGTAGGGGTTTAGGAATCCCGAGATATCCTTTTTACATGTAATAACTACGTCTAGAGGTATTCGAGTGGGGGGGGGCATATATTATGCTAATTCTTCTGTTTCATATGGCGATGATTACCGACAGATTTTTCGCTTTTTAACGTCAGGAAAATACTAAAATTCTCATCAAAGGTTTCTGCCCTGGTAGTTCGATTTGTATAGTGGTCTTTTTTCAAGCACATTTATATATAACTGAATATATTATTCTATGAAACTGAGAAATTGTCATATTAATATTTGTATACTTATTCCCATCATTCCATCTTGCAATTTCTAAGGCCATTATAAATATCAATTTTGTTGTAGAAAATGTATAAACAAATCCGGCTCGTATAAAAAACGTAAACGATTTATAAATAAATCTGTATGCTCGTTTAAAGTGCACCTGAATATAAGAAATAAAGATGATTTTATTCGAAAAGGCAATGTCGCTGAACTTATAATACGTATGTCGGGGATTTCGCCCCTTTTTTTAAGGTCATCATAACTTTATAAAAAAAGGAGAAAAAATAACATAATAAAGTCCTCTAGCCCTCAAGTACTATAAAGCGTTAGGGTCGGACGAGAAGATAAGTTGAAACAGAAGGATGTAAGCCAAGATTACATGTAAAATTGAGTAGATTCATATAGAATATCTCGGGATATCTAACTCCGTACACAATATAGTAAGTCTTTGTCAGGACGTATGGGTGTTAGAGTGCTGAACAGCATCAAGAGTTAAAAACTGTATACCATTTTGCTATCGTTGAAAATATAGAATGATTGTAATTCCTCAACTCAGAAGAACTGTCGGGTTTCAATTGCATATTTCCCAAATTACTGGTGAATATATTTTTTTTTTAGCACTGTTATTAGAAATTAATTACATCTTACATCTTTAAACTCTAAGCTATTCTTCAAAATAGTTTTAGTAAATTTAAAAAGTTATTTATTTTAGAACTTCTTTCATAGATCTTTTCTCTTGTTGTGATCCTTAATGATGTACAGCCATCCAGTCATCCCCAAAGACTTATTAACTATATAAAATGTATTATCTTCCTGACAATCTTCTTTTTTCTTGGCTGTCAAAGTCCTATACGTCATAATAATTTTCTGCTTATGGAGTTTCATTCAATAAGTAGATATGAAAGCTCTGTAGTTTCCTCTTGAAAGCTACATATCCTCCACAGTGATTAACAAGTTTATAAGTTTATGTAGGCGGCGGCGTTAAGCAGGATGTATGCAGAAAAACTTTCAAATAAGGAAGTTATGAAATTGCTTACATATATTAGAAATAGAACCAATAATCTACATGGAAGATGTATATAGGTGACTATTTTATCGTAGCTCTTACTGGTATCTCCTAATCTATTAATCATATGAAAAACATTAAAAAGACGTTACTTTTTCATGGAATTTAGAAACCGGTTTTGCAAACTTTGAAAATGGGGGCCATTTTATTACATGTAGGCCTAAGGTAACTTTAACATTCCAAAACCCTTATTTTATAATGTTTTCGTATTTTATATTTAATTTAAAGAACTTCGTACTGCTGGGTATATTTTAATTTATTATAAACGCAATCGTTTAGGAATTGGAGTAGCTTGAACTTTTAGAAATTTTGGTGTATTTTAGGGACGCGATTTGATGAATAAATAAAAACTACCTCCAATATATTATAATTATAAGACGATTTTTATGTGTTCCACAAATTAGTTACCTCAATTTAAGTACTGCATTGGTATTTACACTTTATAAACTATGCCTAATGAAATTTATAACTAATTACAAAAAAGGAATTTTGAAAAATCGCCTCCCCAAAATTACACTAATCTTCATATTTATGAAAGTTCAAGTACCAATAGTGCCCATAAAATCATCATCCTTTACATAAAGATAATGGCTTTAACAAAAATGATAAAATCAATATATCAGTGACTTTTTTGTATAATAAGCATGACTCTTTTAGATCTAGACATTCTGCAGTCACTATTGGCTATCACATATTTTTATATGTGTTGCTTGACCATAGATTAGACTGGTAAAATTTTTCTGTTCTAAATTATAAAGATTTTCTACCTATAATTAAATTATTACAAAAATATGTCTTCCTATTAAACGTGATGAACTCAATATAGTCACAATAACGATGTTTTTAAATTGTAAGAGGTAGAAAAATCTTTAAATGATGAACTAACCTTACTTTTTCATATGAGATTTAAAAATATGCTATCCTCATTTTAAAAATTCGCATATATTTTAAAATATGCGTATATATTATATACCTATATAAATATGTGAAATACTCATATATTCACATACTTTAAAATATGGCGACAAACTTTCATTTTATTAAATAACACTGCCATGTGATTATGGTATTTTTGAACAGAAAATGTAATGTTAAGACTTTTTTTATTCTTTAGTATGTGTTTATAAATCCAACCGTTCAGAATCTGCGGCCTGTGAATAATTGGAAATTTATTATTCATTCAATTATTATTGTTTTTTATATTACTTATATCGTTATCTTAAATTTGTAATAAAAATAAAATTTTACACACAATATAAGGCGAAAAAGAGTATTTTTTTAAGGCTTCTAGATTCAAACTTAAAACACTTGCATTGAGCTTCATCAGGTCTGAAACAGAAGTTTGAATAGACAATATCAATGTAATGATCATTTGAAATAATTATGTATGATCTAATAATAGTAATGTATCCAATGATCATAAACTCATGGTGTTTCTAATTAAAAGAATGAAGTTGTCAGCCATATTGGAAAATGGCGGCGATTTTTCATAATTTTAAAATTATATAAAAAAGTAGGAAAGCTTTCCCATTTTTTATAGTTATGTATAGCTAAAAACATTTTTGGATCTACCCTCCAGCATAAACCGGAAGTGTTACATGAAATTTGCCCTACGGTTATCAATTTCGTCACTAATATATTCCCCTAATAAACTACAATTGTAATAAATAACTTCTAACTGCCAACTAATCCCTTAAAAAATATGATCTTCAGTTTCCTGTATCTAATCACTAAACGTTTTTGCACATTAAAACTAAATTATGTATGATACAACACATGTGAAATCAACGTTTGGACTTCGACTATTAAATTAACATAATATTTTGTTGATGGAGACCAGACAACAACTTGTTCTAGATAAACCATTAAACTATTCAGAACGCCGATACCACAGAAAAATCACCCTAATTAGCCATATAAATCCTAAAATAAAACGCGCTCCTTAGTTCTTGTGAAGGAACCTCTAAAATTCCTTGATGATATTTACCCTATCAACAAATGTAGTTTAATGTTGTAAGTACTAATAAAATCATTATGTATTATGATATTATGTGGTATTTTATAACAATAAATTTTAGTTTATTTTTAAACACCAGACAACAAATTTATGAATGATAAATATTTATTAATCTAGATTAAATCTAACTATGTTGACATCAGTATAAATACAGTTTCAGATTTGATGAAACCATTTAATAAATAATTGTAATTTTCAATATTTGAACAAGGGGTATTTAAGTACTGCTTGTAAATCCCAGTTAGACTTAAGATGACAAATTGAAAAAAGACGTAAGTGGTACACAAAAAAAAAAGATGCATCATACTACTATTTTTATGTCACTCACTATTCTCTGAGAATTATCTATCAAAAATGATAAAACAATATTTTACACGTTTTATATGATTGTTTATCATTGTGAAATTTGTCTCTTATTGAAATATATATTAATTATAAATTTATTTAGGCAAAAATGACGAAGAAGAAAAATCGAGTTCCCAAAGGAACGATAAACAAATTGATGATACAAACAAGGAACAAGGTGTTGTTAGGAGCCAAAATGATGTAACTGAACGTGATGTTCAATGTAAGTATTATTACATAACAATAAGGGGAGAAAAAACAAAAATAAGATAAGGATTTTCATCCGATAAGGATTTTCATCGTACTAAAATCGGGGATACCAAAAATTATCAATCAACAATGATAAAACAATATTTTACACGTTTTATATGTATTGTTTATCATTGTGAAATTTGTCTCTTATTGAAATATATATTAATTATAAATTTATTTAGGCAAAAATGACGAAGAAGAAAAATCGAGTTCCCAAAGGAACGATAAACAAATTGATGATACAAACAAGGAACAAGGTGTTGTCAAGAGCCAAAATGATGTAACCGATCGTGACGTTCAATGTAAGTATTATCTTCATCGTACGAAAATCGGGGATAGCCCGACAGTATTATTATTGGATCAAAGTTATAAATAAATGTATGTATGTTGAATTAAAAATTTTCAGTCAGTTAACAATTATTTTAATATTTCTGTTTTAATTATTTCATTACTCTTTCTCTAGAACTGTCAATTTGAAACGATTTTATTCAAGCATATGTTAAACTTAAAAATAGTCAGAGTATAATAAGAGAATGTTGTTGTTGTTGTTGTTGTTTGTTTAAGTTAGTAATTTTATTTTAAAATAATTGTTCTCATTTTAAGCAAATTTTTAATAATGTATCAAATGCTCATAAAGTCATGGTGTATCTACTTAAAACAATGAAGTTGTCAGCCATATTGGAAAATGGCAGCGATTTTTCATAATTTGTATAAAATATTTTTAAATTATATAAAAAAGTAGGGAAACTTTGACATTTTTTATAGTTTTAGAGATCCTAATGATGGACCTCTTTTGTTGATAACCTTGTATAATTATATTTTATCTCTAGCAGTTACAGGTTTTTTCCAGACTTTTCAAGTCGGTCAGCTTGTCAGTGTTTCATTGTTAAATAGTTGTAAAGACTACTTTTTCAATTAGTGTACACTTGTAATAACCATGCTGATTTTATATGTGCTATGTGTATTGATTAACACAAAAAAGGCAATGATATTGTTTATTTTTTAAACTGGATGTTTTGAAAATGTTTAGTGTTATTAATAAAAAGACGTGGTGGAAAAACTGGCACTTCAAATAGCAGCAACCGTAAACGTGGAAGACTTCAAGATGATAAGCGTCCAGAAATTTGGTGTAGACTCAAGTAAGTTAATGTATATACATTAGGTTTTACAACAGACTTTATGGTGTTTTTGTTTTGGTATAAAATTACAAAATTACTTATATTTAAAAACAGGACTCGCCTACAGTACTTGGCTGAAAATAAACTTATCGCCCTTATTTTAAAAAATATATTTGTGTTATTTGAATTTTGTTTGAGGCAATCTCTTTACGTGAGAGGGGTAACCTAAAAAAGCAAAGGTTTAGATTATGTTATTGTAGTGGGCTTGGGCAATGGTGGTTGTTCAACAATTTCATTTGGCACGTATAGACTTGCACCTCATTTTAAACATTTCTGAAATTAAGAAAAAGGACTCAAAGAAAATAAATTCTGACCACTGCAAACAAAATGGCGACCAGTATGTGGAACTAAAAAAGCTAACTTTAGGCATAAATATAACTCCAAATTTTTAAATTATGACCCCTTTAGAATTATACATCTTTTTAATGATGAATAAAATAAAATCGTGCAAATCATGTACAGAATAATGTAGTCATTTTACATATTGTACTTATTTCAGAATATTGAAGTCATTTACAGCAACATTCAATTTGAGTACTTGGCGAAAGTAAAACAGTGTTTAATGAAAGCTCAAATAAATTAAATTTATTATTAAGGAGAATTTTACAATATAATGGGGAAAAAAAACATAGTTACACCATTATGTAAAAAAGTAACAAAACAAACACACATCACTACCTTTCAATTTCTCGGCTCTCAATCTTAGGAATTTTTTTTGAAAAGTTTGTTAAAATTAGAGTAGTGATTATTTTTGGGGAATGCAATTATTTTACCCCACTTACAATTCGGGTTCATGAGCCGTTTTAATACAGATTCAGCCCTACTCCACTTGACGACAAAGGTGTATTAGAAAATAATTGATGGATAGTATTGCTAGAATTTTTGTAGATGTGATGAAGGCATTCGATACATTCGATATGTGATCCTACAGTCTAGATTGTTTGATGCTGGAATCAGAGTTGTGTCTTTAGAATGGTTCCGCTTATATCTATAAGGCAGATCTCAGATGTCTAAGGAAAATGGAGTTGTAAGTGAAATCGGACAATTAAATCATGGTGTTCCTCAAGGGTCTGTCCTTTTAGTCCAATTTTCTTGTTACATTGTTACCTTGTGACGTGAAAGAATAGATGGTAACTTGTTATCATTCACTGATGATATTGCTATATTTTACAAATAAAAGTATGTTAACGACCTCAAAGTCTCCTTGCAAAAAATGTGAATGCATTACGATCGTGGTTCACTCAAAATTTCATGTTAATGAGCCCAAAAGCTAAGTATGAATAGTTTAATGCAAGATAGCATTATTACTATCACAATTACATGAAACCACATGTAACAAATTGCATTGTAATTATCAAATACGAGTGAAAGTAAATAGAATCAGCCCTGGTTTTTCATTGAAAATTAAGTTGAAAACTCATGTACTGTGTTTAAAATATTTGTTAAAATATATTTGTATTTTATTAATTGAGAGAAATTTAGAATTTAAATTTATTACAAATTATGTACTATTATCTGATGTTGGATTGTGGAATAACCTCATGGGGAGGCAGCCATCTCAATACTTTAAAACCTATAATAATTTAATAAATAATATGAAGGTACAATAGGAAAGTGTGATTGCGATTGCTTTATTCAAGTCTTTGAAAATTCTCCTCTTAAGCTATTTACATAAAAAGTTTAGATCTATTTTTAATAGTTGTGGGGATCCGGAAATAAATGGAAAATTGAAAACAATTGATCAAGAAAATTTAATATTGTTTATTATGAATTGTTGAAATTGTTGTGTTGTATGTTTTTTATATTGAATGTTGTACATACTTTTCTATAAACTGTAAGGAATGTAAATAAATTACTAATATGTGTGCGAGTGTATAAGTGTGCGTGTGTGTGTGTGTGTGTGTGAGAGAGAGAGAGAGAGAGAGAGAGAGAGAGAATATTTTGTATGTTATGGTTGAATGTATGAATATATATGTGTGTGTGTGTGTGTGTGTGTATGAATATATAAGGTTATATATATTTTTAAACCTTTTTTTAAAGAATTTGTAGTATCAGATAAATGTATATTACTATGTTATTATTTATTTTAATTTATTTTTAGGATACCCAAGGAAAATAGAAAAATAACAGACCTGACCAAAGATTCAGAAGCTAAGGAGGGAGCATGCGAAGGTAACAACAAACAATATTTTGTGTTTATAATTAAATAGCTATATCATACATACCCCTAGGTTTCCTCACGGGTTCTTCACTATATCCCTAATACAACAGTCCAGAAGTTTTTGATGTCCAGACGTCAATAATTACACCAGTCCTCCATGTGTAGAGCTAAAAACATTTTTGGATCTACCCTCCAGCATAAGCCTTTTTAAATTTAAAAACAGGTGAGACCCTTTGTCTTAGTAAATATAATATAGTCCGGGCTAATTGCTAACTTTTTTTAGAATGTGTTTTGTTGACGATTCTTTAACAACATATAATAATGTAACGATATCAAACTAATCATTTACAATTAATTATGATTAATGATATCAAAAGATAAATAGTTAATTAATTCATGTACAAAATAAAAATAATAATAACAATAGTTAAAAAGAAATTCATATTGGAGAAAATGACGTTGTTGTCTTAGTCTGTAATATTCTATTTGGGTACATATCCCAAGGTGAAATATTAAAAAGAGAAGGGGGCTCAAATGGAAATTATAGAAAATATGTCTAAATGCAAATCATTGTAAAATTCATTTAACATGGAGAATAATATTGAGAAACTTGATTTTGTCCATTTGGCTGTTTTATAAATGGCATATTATAATGTAATGTGAAGTTGACACTCACTAATTGTCTTAGTAGTACTTTCTGTTTTCTACATTAGATCAAATTTTCAATTAAGGTGACACACAACTTACTATATTTGAGCACAATACAAAACAAATCTTTATTTTATGTTCTGTTGTAACAAAATTAGCTTTGCTAATAATGATTTGTTCAAATTATTAACAAAATTAGCTGCCTGCTGTGTAACAAAAATACTTCCAACTTAAGTAAAATCTACGGGTATGAACTCTATTTTAATATTTTGTCGCCTGCCATTTTAAATAGGCTCATATCTTTGGTTTGTGGAATCTGTACGTACTTGTTATTTCCTTTAAAAATATATAAAACTCGACCATTCAAAATTGTTTAGTTGCCCCCCTTATAAACCAAATATCGATATTGACAAGATACAATCGATATAGTCTTCTTTAAAGATACAAAAACAAAGATATAGTCTTCTTTAAAGATACAAAAACAAAGATATAGTCTTCTTTAAAGATACAAAAACAAAGATATAGTCTTCTTTAAAGATACAAAAACAAAACAAAACTTTTCGTAGCCACTCAGATAAAATTTAAAGGGAGGAGTGGTTTCTTCTGGTAGTTTATAATATGGTTAAAGTGACGTAAACGTAAGACAATAATCAATAATTTTCTATTTTAGTTATTGACCTACGAGACTGATTCAAAGTGAGATCTTGCACAACCCTAAAGAATGTCCGACAGCACTGAAGATTCTACTACTTTTGTTACAATATTAAATCTAAATCCAAATTCTGCAGAAATCAAAATCCAGGCCGAGGATTGTGAAAATTGGTGGTTTACTAGCGTTCCACGAAAGTAAAACATTTTACATTTTGAAAAATAATTAATTTACTTTGTATGTATTAACTTAGCTTCAGCGCATCTTCTCTCATGTAATTATACTTAATTAATAGAAGTACTATCAGTTGCTGTTAAACTTTCTCACTTTCTCTCTTTTTTTAATTAGTTGTTGTAGTTTGTAATTAGAAACATTAACACATAAGCTTCTACTTATAGTTGCTTGAAACAAACTGTTAATTTTAATTATTATAAATATTTTATTTTAAAAGTTATCCTTTTTTGTTACAATATAATTATCATATTAAGTTAAATGTTAAACCTTCGTATAATACTGCCTCTACAGAAAAAGACATCATGATTCAATTACTATTCCGATTGATGGAAATATTATATTGAGTTAAATTTTAAATCTGTATAAGATGTAATAATACACAAGATGTATGACATGTAATGTCTCTACTAGAAAATACAGCAAGATTTAATTACAATAGAGATATGATTTCAAAAGTTATAATTTTTTTCTATAATGGCAGTGTTATACTGAGTTTGATAATGAGCTTGTATAAAGTGTAATACTATAGGAAAAGACACTATGGGAATAAATATTACACTAACTGATTTTTCTTGAGTTCATTTATAGTATCACTAAGAGGTTAGAATTTAAGATTGTATAAAATCTAGTACTACAGTATAAGACATTATAATAATAAACACCAGAGCAATTGATTATGTTTGTGGTTACTTATAGCATTTCTCAGAGTTTAGATTGTATGCTTTTATAAAATGTAATACTATAAGAAGAGAGATGAAAATAAACATTACAGAAATTGATTTGTATTTGTGTTCATTTAGAGCATCACTCAGAGGTTAGATTTTAAGCTTCTATAAAAGTAATACTACAGGAAAAGACATTATGAAATTAAACATTATAGCAATTGATTTGTTTTGTGTGCATTAAGAGCATCAATTAGGGGTTAGATTTATAACTTCTATAAAAGCAATACTAGAGGAAATGACGTGAAAATAAACATTACAGTTTTTGTTTTGTTTTTTGCTCAAATTTAGAGCTCACTCAGAGGTTTTAAACATGTACAAATTATCCTACAGGAAAAGACATTATGAAAATAAATATTAGGGTAATTGATTTGTCTTTGTGTTAATTCATAGCATCACTCAGCCGTTAGTTTTTAACCATTTATAATATGTAATACTACAGGAAAAGGTACTATGAAAACGAACATTAAAGCAATTGCTTTATTTCTGTGTTTATTTATAGTATAATTCAGGGAGTAAAATTTTAAGCTTTCGTTTTAACACTACTGGAATAAACATTATGATAATAAATATTAGAAAAATTGATTATGTTGCGGTTATTTAGAGCATCACTCAGGGGTTAGATTTTAATCTTGCGTAAAATGTAATACTACAGGAATAGACATTATAAACATAAACATTACAGTAATAATTGATTTGTTTTTGAGTTAATTTATACCATCACTCAAAAGATCACACCTGTATTGAGTACTGTTTCATTAATCTAGAGGCTGGATCTACAACATTTTAATAATAATTTTAGGGTAGATCCTTCTCTTCCACCATATCCTTCACGTCTCTCTTGACCAACTCTTGTTCTGATGCTATGGGATTATTTGTATGATAGAAGTCTCCATTTTATGCACTTTTCCTCTTTCTTTTCGGTGATGATGAGCTATAATTTTTCATCTTTAAACAACTACAACAAAAATAAGCCAACATAGCCTTTTATCGCCTCAATATTGCAACTTACTAATACAGTCTGCGGATAGTGTTGTTCAACTGCACAAAAGACTTGCTGTTGAGTCAGTGTATGATCGGATCTTGATGATTTTCTAACTGACTTTCAAGGTACCAAAGTGGAATACAGAATACACTGTGATGAGTAAACCCGACAAGTAATCCAAGTGGTTCTTTATAAAATCCAAGAAGTACTTACAAAACGGAGTGAGCCAGGACGAACAATAGTTTCATCTTTTCAGCTGTATTAAAATATTTTGTTATATTATTGGTGTCTTGTTGTTTATAGGCGTAAAACCTTTTCGTTACCTAGCTTTAGGATACTCTACTAAGAGAGAGAGAGAGAGAGAGAGAGAGAGAGAGAGAGAGAGAGAGAGAGAGAGAGAGAGAGAGAGAGAGAGAGAGAGAGAGAGAGAGAGAGAGAGAGAGAGAGAGAGAGAGAGAGAGAGAGAGAGAGAGAGAGAGAGAGAGAGAGAGAGAGTATGTTGGATTGTGGAATAACCTCATGGGGAGGCAGCCATCTCAATACTTTAAAACCTATAATAATTTAATAAATAATATGAAGGTACAATAGGAAAGTGCGATTGCGATTGCTTTATTCAAGTCTTTGAAAATTCTCCTCTTAAGCTATTTACATAAAAAGTTTAGATCTATTTTTAATAGTTGTGGGGATCCGGAAATAAATGGAAAATTGAAAACAATTGATCAAGAAAATTTAATATTGTTTATTATGAATTGTTGAAATAAAATTGTTGTGTTGTATGTTTTTTATATTGAATGTTGTACATACTTTTTCTATAAACTGTAAGGAATGTAAATAAATTACTAATATGTGTGCTAGTGTATAAGTGTGCGTGTGTGTGTGTGTGTGAGAGAGAGAGAGAGAGAGAGAGAGAGAGAGAGAGAGAGAGAGAGAGAGAGAGCTAATAGGAAACATGAAAGAGGTGGATCTAATCCAAAAAAGTGTTTATCCAGATAGGGTGCTTTGGGTTAGCCGTCCTCACTATAAAAGAACGCCTGAGGATGTGCATTGGTTTAATAACGGATGACTAACACGAGTGAAAAATGAAATTTCCATTTATTGAGTTCCGTGTTATGTTAACCATTTGTGTGTTATGTTTTCTTGGTTTGTTTCATTATCACAGAAAACAAGTAGTATGAATGTGAGACTAGTTACTTTCTTACATGTTCGTATTATGGAGGAAGTGACGTAAATGGTAAAGAATTCATTGTAAAGTCCTGTCCTCTGATAGCATCAGAGACGGGCGTGGATTTATCTCACAGTCCACTGGAAAATACCTTCTGATTAAAATAATTTTATTTGGCCGCCGTCTTTAGTGAAAATTTAATGATAAATAATTATCTAAAGAGGAACTACCACTACTGTCGTAGAATGGAAATAATAATCTGCCAGAAGGGTTGACAAACAAATTGGGAATGGGGGCAGTTAATGTGATTATTTATTCAAAACAATATTTCACATTTAATGCTTTAACATCTTTAAAAAAAAAGTTTTATCTACTTATCTAATTATCTTTTAAATACAATAGGAAATCACAAAATACACCGGAATATGTATGCAGAGTGATAATTTCGTTTTTGGCACATTGGTATCTCGTAAAATATTAATTAGGCCTACTCTAAAAACTCTAAATGGAATAACTCCATTACTTTTTCATAGTATTTAAAAATCCGTTTTTCAAACTTAAACAAATTTCTGCCATTTTAAAATATGGCGCCCAAATTGATAATTTCTTTTGGACCCCAATAGTTTATATTTTCTAATTTTACACAAAATGATAAGACTATTTTATTCTCTGATAAACCCAGTCGTTTAAGATATGTCCTTAATGTTTCAAAAAATGTACGTGTGTTGCATTTTCGGTAGGCGATTTTTCGTACTTCTCTCTGTTAAATCAAGTTCAAAATTTAAATAAGTATAGTATAGGAAGTGTAAATTTTACACAGGACTAAACGTAAAAGTAAATAATTCGTCAAACTGATGAAAATGAGCTAAATCAGTAATAATATTGTTGTCAAGTATTATAGTTACTGTTATTGTTTTCTTAATTTAAATTTCTTGACTGTGAAAGATGCTTACAATCTCTTCATTTCATCATTAATTTCATTACATAATATAAAGTTTGTTATAATAGAATTCTATTTTACATGTCATGAGAACAACATACTGACAGCAAATACGTTCAGTTAACACTACACAATTAGAAATATGCCTGATCGAAGGTTTTTTAAGGCGTTAGTTCAAGATATAAAAATGAGCGGGTCGTTAATAATAAAAAGTAACTTGGATTTACTCAAGCTCTTTAAATATATATTTTGGCGTATTTCGAAGGTAATTCAAAAACATACTAGAGAAGCATCCGAGTTGTCAGTGTCGTATGGTTCAGCGGATAATGTGCTTAGAAAACATAAATATAATGAATAATGGATTTTTTATTACCATGAAAGAATAATGAAGCTTCTCGATTTATAGTTTTTTTTTACATATCAATAGTGTACGAGATACCCATGGTGGCAAAGATAAAATTATTATTTTACTTTAATTACAGGTATCGGTAGCCACCGCGAAAATCAACACTAAATTACATATCTTAATACAATGGGAAAATAAAACACTTATCGTACGCATATACACTTATCATTCCTATAATATTCTAATCTGAACTGAATATAAAACAAATAAAAAACAACACTGTCAGATACTAATTAACTTTTATAGCTCATGAAATCTTTAGGTTTTATCATTATAAGTTTCTTATAAAAATAGCATAATTCAAGGTCCCATAAATGTGGGGAGGGGGAGGATTATCTTTCTGTAGAGGATATAACATCCAGAAGAAGTAATATAGAGTAGCGGCTGGTACCTTTTTCATGGGTATGGTATGTATTCAAATTGGTTCCCTCAAAACATACAATTGTTATGAGGTCCACTGTGTCTAAATTATGATTTTCTCATATGGGTTTGATTACACTTTGCTCAAGCCTCTAACGACCAAATCAAAACGTATCACAGTTCATGAGTTATTGGTACACAATTAACAAAATTCTCCTATAGGGCTGTTATGAAAGACGTAATGTCTCAAAATCTGTTACATCCATCGTTCAAACTTCAGTCTTATGTGAATATTTGATCCAAATTAGTGTATGAAATCTAAAGTAAAAAAAGTACTACGGGACAAGAATAATTGGTAAAAAATTTAAATGAACCTTGTTCATTAAAAGTAGAAGAGAGCGTAATCAAAAAAGATTTACTCTGAGGACCAAGTCATAAAAAAAAAGAACGCTGAGGACCAAATCATCAAAAAAGATTTACTCTGAGGACCAAGTCATCAAAAAATATTTACTCTGAGGATCAAATCATAAAAAAAGATTTAATCTGAGGAACAAATCATCAAAAAATATTTACTCTGAGGACCAAATCATAAAAAAAGATTTAATATGAGGACCAAGTCATCAAAAAGATTTACTTTGAGGACCAAGTCATCAAAAAAGATTTACTCTGAGGACCAAGTCATCAAAAAAGAACGCTGAGGACCAAATCATCAAAAAAGATTTACTCCGAGGACCAAGTCATCAAAAAATATTTACTCTGAGGACCAAATCATAAAATAAGATTTAATCTGAGGACCAAGTCATCAAAAAGATTTACTTTGAGGACCAAGTCATCAAAAAAGATTTACTCTGAGGACCAAGTCATCAAAAAAAAAGAACGCTGAGGACCAAATCATCAAATAAGATTTACTCCGAGGACCAAGTCATCAAAAAAGATTTACTCTGAGAACCAAGTCATCAAAAAACATTTACTCTGAGGACCAACTTATCAAAAAAGATTTACTCTGAGGACCAAGTCATCAAAAAATATTTACTCTGAGGACCAAATCATAAAAAAAGATTTAATCTGAGGACCAAATCATCAAAAAATATTTACTCTGAGGACCAAATCATAAAAAAAGATTTACTCTGAGGACCAAGTCATCAAAAAAAGAACGCTGAGGACCAAATCATCAAATAAGATTTACTCCGAGGACCAAGTCATCAAAAAGATTTACTTTGAGGACCAAGTCATCAAAAAATATTTACTCTGAGGACCAAATCATAAAAATAGATTTAATCTGAGGACCAAGTCATCAAAAAATATTTACTCTGAGGATCAAGTCATCAAAAAATATTTACTCTGAGCACCAAGTCCTCAAAAAAGATTTACTTTGAGGACCAAGTCATCAAAAAAACTTACACTGAGGATGCGTTTGTGACACAAGCAAAGAAAGTTTAAGGAGCTATTTAATATATATAAATATTTTTTTCATTTATTTGTATATTATATTTGAACCAGGCAACGTTCGTGGTTCATTTTCACACCTAGATCAACTACTACCGAAATGAAATTTTTGGTGACGAAATATTTTGTTTTGTTTTAATTTGGTTTTGGGTACAGTGAATAGGTTTGTGTACTGTTACATATAGTGTCAATACGGTTCTTCCTGATTAATTGTGTTTCAATACTCACTTCAACACAACATGCCGACCACACTTCTAAAAGTGATTAAAAGTTACAAAATATCTAATGTGTGGGATTAGTATGCGTCTTTGTTTTGAGGTCACAAAACAGCAAACTTTATGTGACTGCCGCTTTTTTCTAATCGGTCGAAACTATTTAGTCAGGTTTTCTCATAATAAAATATTCCACGAAATCAATTAAAATTATTTCTAACACAAGTTGTAGAGAATTAGAATTCCTATCAGAATGGTTTCTATATTTCGTTGATAAAAACATTTCTTAATAACACTTTTTAGAGTTTTGATATTGCAAAAAGTTACATTTTATTTTTTCAATCTGTAATCCAGCTGAAAATTTAGTTGTTTTCATATCTCAATTAACTTGAATAATTTTTTTATTTTTGTAATACAAATTATTTTTATAATCAATAAATTAGACATGTTGATGGCGCTATGATAGTAGCTACTTCGCTCGGTCGTAAGATGTAATACAGCCGGGAAAAAAATAACATCCTAAATTGGTTTCTTGTAGGAAATGTTATGTTGTATCGGTACAAAGGATCTTACTCAGTAGAATAAGTATGCGATGTCATTCGGGTTTTCTGAACCTCGTAAATGACGTCGCTACTATCTTCAAGAAAACTAATCTCTAGAGAGCCTTCCTTGAAGATGTGTATATATAACAAAATCTTCACTCGACTCTCCCTGTTCTCATAACTATAGGAATTTCACATTCACATGGTTGGAAATTGCATACCAAATAGTCCCCCATACCACATCTTATTATATTGTTTCGCTATCGTGTTTACATAGAGAGACGACGAACGACGTCGTCGCACTGACTGCATGACGAAAATCAATTTTTTGGTTTCCTGTGGCAACAAAACATTTTGAAGCCGTTTAAATTAATAAATACACTTAAAATATTTTAATTTTTTTTTTAATTATGAAATATTGTATTACAATTTTAAATATCAACCGCATAGTTAAAATAAAAACAGAGTATGTTTTCTCTCTTAAAAATCATATAACAAATAAAATAATATTTTAATATCCCACCATTACGAGGGAAGATATTATTTATTTTTACAAAATTTTAGTTTATATCTAAAATTATACACTGCTTACTGAGATAGCCATTTTCTTTTACTTTCTCTAATAAATTTTAACTATTCTTTGTTTGAAGTTATTTGTTAATGATGGAAATTCAATTTTATTATTATACATTTTTCGGACATTTGCGATCTTCTGGATCACGCCTTCTGGACCACGTCACTTGTTGCTGTATCTTTGATACAACAACACGTATTTGACGTTAATTGTGTGTTACCGTGATTGTGTTTTTTTGACTTCTCGGTTTTAGCTCTGAGATGCATGCTTAGATATTAAGGTTGGTGGTATTCTTATTTAATTTTACTTCACACATAGGCTTAGTTTCTAGTTTCATGTTTCTTTAGTTTTTAGTCACTTGATAACGGGAATTGATTTTTATTCCCGAAACGTCGTGTTTTGATTTTTAACACACAAATGATGGCAAATGTCCGAAAAATGTATAATAATAAAATTTTAACTGACAAAATGGATCAATAATGGGAGCGCTGCGTTTGGCCTGTGGACGAGAAATTGTTGTTGTTATATCTTCTTATAAAACATCGTAAGAATAACATTTCTTTTCTTTTAAATTATATTCTTATTTTAAGAATATTTTAAAAACTCTGTACATGGTAAATGAACCAGATACCGGAAATAATACCATATTTTCCCCAATCTTCAAAAAATGCAGATAACTAAATATCTTCTTAAAGCATAAACCCACCTAATCATAATCCAAAGCCTGCTAATCCGATATTTTGGTAAATCTCAACGATTACTTACATTTTAGTGCTTTTTACTACTTAGGCTATGTAAAGTAGAAAAATAACGATATTTGGGAACGAAAATTTAGTTTTTTAAGTAGATTAAAATAAAATAGAGTGTAAGTTACTCTCATAAGAATAAACAAATCATCATAAAAATGAGTATCAAAGTAACACTTAGATAACAAACACTATGAGAATATAAATTAAATAAAGATAAAAATAACTGATTTTTATTACAAATTAAACATTTCATAAACACTTTTCGTTGGAGTTTCCATTTAGGATCAAGTTTGAATTGATGTGAAATAAATAACAACTAAACAAATTTATCTTTTTTTAACAAATACAAAGAAACACACTTACAAATCCAACACAGATACTTTAAATACAGTCAAGTTAGTTGTTTCTTCAATCTATTGTTGAAATAACTAATAATTCACAGTTTTGCCCTTTAACAATATGCAGATGGGAGTTACAAGTTTCGTTCGTTCATACACAAGTAGACAGTTTTCTAAATACAGTACTATGAAAACGTCAGTAATATTTTCTGATACTATGTATGTGCATGATTTCGAAAAATATTAACATTTGTTAATCGGAACAATGATTTATTTTCATTACAAAATAATATATGTAGTAAAAGGAAAACGAATTACGTATCGCTATGTGCAGCTTAGAGGTTACCATCTTTTGGCAAGAAGAGAGAAAATAGGACGTATCATGAGTTCCACCACTGAAACCGCTACCACAGCTAAAACTAAATACGAACTATTTTTAAAAACCTTTTTTATCACTATCCATAAATTTAGTTTCGAAAATCCTAACATTTGTCAATTCGAACAGGCTCCGGTTCCAATGAGCAATTTTCCACTATATAATAATCATTATTATTATTGGTTTAAAAAAAAAGAAAAAGAAAACAAACATTTTGTTTGAAAATAAAATCAATTAGGTTTTCTTGTTAATTTGGTAAAAAAATGGCAGTTTTGAAATTACATGTTTTGTAAAAAAAAAAGGAAAAAAAAAGTTAATTACTGTAGTTCTGCTATTGCACACGGCTAAAATCTAAATACAATCTTAAACAAATAACATTTTTTTTATCAATTTTAATTAATTTTTTTTAAGGGCAGCGACTATTTTGAACCATGAAGAAAAAAAATCACAAAAATGTATTAAACTTTAAATAATAGTATAAACATTAAACATTCATATGATAAGATCGTAAGTAAAAAAAAAAAAAAAAAAAAGGAAAAAGGAACACAGCAATAAAACAGAAAATTAACCGCCTTCATGCCCATTAGCCATGTCCAGTTTCTGAATAAAAATTAATAAAACTAGTTAGTTTTACTTTTGGAACGTAAAAATAATACTTTTTTTGTGATTAATAAAATTTTGATAAAACAAAAAATAAAAATCTAGTGGACCTATTAATGAACGGTATAATTAATAAATATGAAGTAAATACAGCATGAAACAAAAAGGTACAGTATCTATATTTACAGTTACACATTATTCTAAATATGTATACATGCTCATTGCAGATAAAAAAGGGATGATCCATAATGTAAACCTATTTATTATTTTTCCAGTACAATTTAGTTCAGTCCAACCGGTGTTATAGCGAAGGGAAGGCCCACTAAAAAAAAAACGGTGGTTAGTTGTTGTAGAAGTTGACAGAGTTTGGTTAAAAAATAAGCTGCAGAGAAAACATTATACCATAATTTTAATAAACTGTTAAATAAAATATCAAATATCTTATTAAACAAGAAACATTTGATTACTTTTGTAAAACCGCTCATAAAACATACAAAATCAGGACGGCTCTAAAAGAGTGATAAATTAAACTGCTTTAGGAACAATAACCAAACACGTAGTTGTATGTTACCGTCGTTTGCTTCAAAACAAAACAATTATTTATTCAATAAACCTGAGCTGGAATACAAATTGTAAAAAATAATTGCTGAACTGAATTGAACAGCATTATCGCCACTACAGATTTCTCTTTGCTCCACATCGGCAAACACATTGCTGACAAAGAATTTAAATGAGCACATTCTTTGTCTTATGTATTTGGCGGATATTTTTCATATTTCCTTTATTGTTTAAGAAAAATTTCATTTTCAGTTGAATAATAATAAAATTAATTTGTTAATTTGCCAAAAGAACATTTCTATTTTTTTCTGTTTTTTTGCCTGTAATTGTACTTAACCTCGAGAAGTACTGGAACACTAACGATTTTTACTTACGACGATTTCCGTTTTCAGACTTACTGAAAAAATGTTAAGGTTTATTATTAAGCCCAAGTATTATTAAGGGCTTAATAATCTATTAAGCTATTAAAAGCTGCTAATTTGTGTTTGGTACAATGATTTGAATTACAAAGTATAAATCTATTATTGTTAGTAGGTTTTCTGTATATATCAAATTCAATGTTATGTTCATTCCTAATACATAATAAGTCTAAAAACGGTAACCTGTTATTCATTTCTAATTCATGAGTAAATTTGATGGAGCTGTGTATACCATTAATTTGACTATGAAAATCAGTAATGCTACCTTGTTTAAGGTCAAAAATTACAAAAATATCATCTATATACCTCAACCATATTCTGGGAAAATATTTGAGGTTGTTCTTTAAATCTTCCTCAAATTTACTCATAAATAGTTCAGCTATGAAAGAAGACAAGCCATTCCCCATAGCTGTACCTTCGATTTGCTGAAAATACTCATTATTAAATATAAAATAATTTTGTTTCATGCAAACCTTAGTCAACTTCACATACTCATTTATTTTCTGAGGTTCCACCTGATTATTACTTAGAAAATCCTTAAGCAGTGTCAATGTTTCTTTTATAGGGATACTCGGAAACAGAGAACAAACGTCAAAAGAAACTAAAATTTCACCTCTTTCGAGTTTTTCATCTTTTATAGCTTCTATAAATTCTAGGTTATTCGTAATAGAACAAGAACTAATTTTTTTTTTAAAGTTACTTAACTCTACTGTTAACCATTTTGAAAGGAGGTAAGTCGGTGAGTTTATACATGAAACAATAGGTCTCATCGTCTTACCTTCTTTATGTATTTTGAGCAGGCAATACAATTTCGGTAATTCCGGATTAGGAATATGCAATTTATAAGCTTCTTTTTTGGAATAGTTAAATTGCAATTTTTTATGGTTTCTTTAGTGGTACTGATATACTTATTTAAAGGGTTCTTAGCTAATTTCTTATAAGGTCCCTCATCTAACATTTTAGTGACTCTAATGTAATAATCTACTTTATCTACGATTACTATAGTATTGCCTTTGTCCGCCTTCAGAAAGAAACAATCTTTTTCCTTCATACCTTTAATAAGTTCCAAATCTTTTTTAATATTAGTTGATTTTTCGTTTTGTTTAATATTATTTAAATTATCTTGAAGTTTAATTTTACAGGCATTTCTTATATAATTTTTGTCAGAATCTTTTAAGTAAGTAATACTACTCTCTATGTTGGACACAATGTCTTCTACAATACTATTGGAGTACTTGGGCATGGAAAATTTAAACCCCTTACTTAAAAGATTAATTTCATCGGTATTGAAGGTCTGACTAAAAATGGGCCCTTATCAATAATTACATCTTTGATATTTAAATGTTTAGTAAGACCTTTAAATTTCCTATCTAGTTTAGTAATTTTGTTTTTAATTTTATGGTCGTTAACTATGTATGTTATCCTACATAAATCATCCCACTCATTGGGGTTACAGTTGTAAGCTAATTTAATATGTAAATTATACAATTCTAGTTCTAACCTACTCAATTTACTGTATAAATATTTGATCTCTAATTTCAACCATTTATCTTTTGCAAATTCAATTAACTTTTCTGTGCGAGAATTACGTAATTTAACACTGATAACAGTTACAAAATTTGGAAAAACATGTTTGAGTTGACATTTATTAAGAAACTTAATATCTAACAATATAAATCTTAATTTTAAACTTAACTTACGGAATAGGGTCAAAAATGTACATAGATCAAAATAGTTCGAACAAAATCGTTAGAGTAGATTTTGATAAAATTCAACTTTTTTTTACCCCAAAATTTTGTGTTACACAATGAAAACAAAGAAGTTTTATACACACATATCAATACAGTATAACAAACACACAGAACACAATTCTCATAAAAAATAAGTCTAAGTATCAGACGCGTTTCAACGACAAGGTCGTCCTCTTCAGTGACACACCAGCTACACCAACCAAACCACAACTAAAACTAGAGCTTTTTGTGTTCTGTGTGTTTGTTATACTGTATAGTTTTTCTCATAAGTCAGGCTCAACGTTTAATACACACATATCAAATTTAATAATAATAATTTTAAAAAATGAAATTAAAAAAAGAAACAGTCTACTAGTTTGTGCTCTATACACATTCAACAGACAGACATATTCAAAAAATCTATTTTTTGGCTCAGGCAACCTCAAAACAGTTTAATTCAGTTTCACTTTTTGATTGGCAGCTACCGACATGACTTTTTGATAATGATAAGTTTTTCCTAATTCTTATCGGTTTTGAAGATGAATGAGTGAGATAAGTTCTTGCAATGTGATTGCATAGCTAAACTAACTTTAATCACGACTTGTGGTTTTTAATACTAACCCTTGTACATCACCTAAAATTTGAACGAAATCGCTCCGATAGATTTTGAGTTTATACTGATATCTATTCCGGCGTCCGATATCGTTTTCATTTATCGTCCGATAACTACCAAATGAAATACTGATCAAGACTTTTGATAAGATTGGTTTTCTATTGAAGTGTGCGAAAATTTAATTAATATATTTTTTTAATTAACACAGGGTGGTCGAGAAGAAAATGGCGATCATTTGTATTCGTGTTTATGACTGTGTAAAAACAATAACTAATTTCCGTACACAACTATCTGTAAAATCAAATTTTAACCTATTTTAATATTACATTAATATTTAAAGACATCGTAAAAGTACTTTTTTTGTAAATTTCTCCTGAACCGTAATATTATTTACTTACAATTTTGCATTTGAACGAAATCGGTCCAACAGATTTTAAAAATTAAATATCAACAGCAGGGTATTATTGGAACGATGTCGACCAATACGTTTTGATTCGAGCTTTGAGGCTACTCGTGAACAACATTTTATCAAAATAGTTGGAGTCGATTTTCAGAAAATCGTAATTTTGTGTTTTCGACTTCCGGCAGCAAATCCTAAATTTCGAGTTAATAAAAAAATATATTACCAGAGATATTGCAAAAATACTCCCAAATAGTAAATTACAATAAAATTTTCACGCGTTTGGGCTATAAAATAGTGACACAGACGCCGGATAGATTCGCACAAAATTCTACATCGATTTTTCGAGCGATCGCATAACTTTACTACTTATATTTGAAAAAGTAAAAATCAGCGTCACTAAATTTTTGATCGAGAGAATTCGTACCATTTCCCTACCAACAAGACGCTTTTATTTTCTACGTAGCAAACAACGAGCTTTGTTGGTAATAAATTTGTCAGCATTCGTTACTAGTCATTCTTACGTAGTATAAACATAGAGTGATTCAATGTTACTGTACCAGGAATTCAATAACCAGTATAAATACGAAGTGATTTTGTTTGTTCACAACGCCATCAAAGACGTTGATAATTGCACGTACGTATTTCGTAACGATCTAATTTAATTCAGTCATAATTTATTATTTCTAACATGCAGAAACTCATTCCGACACTTTCTTATCCGCCCCCTTTAATCTGAGGGAATTTTCGACTGTGAGAATAATGTAAATTTACTTTCCCAAACATACGTAGTATAAAAAAAAGTTATGTGATAGGTCAAAAATAGATATCGCATTTTTGTAGATGTACCAGTTTTGATCGTCAGCCTAAACTTGTGGATACAAGTGAAATTTTAATTTTGTTATGTGAGGATATTTTGGCACTTTAAGTTGTTGTTGTTTTTATGATGGTGTGTGCGGAGTGGGATGGGTTTAAAATCTATTTTTTTATAGGCATAAAAACTGCTTGAAAAATATTTGCTCATATGGTAGCTAAGAATACTATCGCACAAATTATTCAGTTTTTTTTCATAATAAATTACTATGAATTGTAGTCAACGCTCCATGATGATATATTCTGAATAGTGACCCACACCGTGATTAGTGGACACTGTTGTTGATGATATTTAAAAATGTGTTTGAGGCCATGAACAGCAGTTGAAACACCATGTTAACCAGGAAGCATCTAACCTGCTAAGCTGCTTCGTAACGGTCGATTAATCAAACGACAGGGGGGGGGGGGACCACAAAATTACGACACACAATATCGACTCTAACGATTTTGATCAAATTTTATTTAAGTGTAACTTCGAAGAATAAAAGATATTTTAGTGAAATGTGAACATTAATCACCTAAACCGGTGTGCCAAATTGGCGGTAAACAAATATTATAGGACTTATGGGGATTTATGTTACAAGCGAAGCAATTTAAGCCTCTTTAAAATTTATAAATATGTTTTTTAAGGACGTCCATTTTTAATTTATGCTTTTTGATTTACAACTCCAGAAATGAAATACTGGGTTAAGACTGGTCTATGTTCGTATTTACTTTGTTTGGAATATTTGTGCAATGTTTAAGCACCATTTATTTGATTTGTCAAGAATTAACTTTATGCTTCATGTTTCGTAGTGCATTTCAAGGTTTGTAATAAACCTTGAGGTTTATAAACAATAAGGTGGAGCGTCTCGCTCTCATTGGTATACATAATTATTTTGTATTTAACTAACTGTTAATTTTTACAGCTCCCACCCAAATCATTCAAAAACTGCAATGGAGCAAGAAGGCGCTCGTGCTTTACTCCAATATTTACATTAATAAAACCCTTGAAATTCCCTCCTTTGACTGCACAGCTGACCTTGAGTCTCAGTAAGACCTACTATTTTTTTTAAAAATTATATTTCGTAAGATTATACAAACGACCCCCTTCAACACACTCTATCAAATGCTGGTATAAGGTCGATAAAACAAATCTGTGTTTTTAAAAGAAAATGTAAATAGTTTTATTAAAAATCTAAGACATAATAAATTTAAGTATTTTAAGTGGCACTTATCCTAACATGCCGCGGTTAAGTAGAATCGCTCTCTATCTTTATTCGAGCTCGAACCTTTTTACAAGCGTTTTTAATTGCGACTCTAAATTCCTGATCAGATATCTCAAAAACATAATAAATAAAAATTGATCTTGACTTGTGTGATAGTGTACTTAATAGAATTAAACTTGAACACAAATAGTATGTTTATTTATTCAAAAGTGTTTTAACGACAAAGTTGCCATCTTCAGTGTCTTAGTCGTTGAACCGCGTTTGAATAAATAAACGTACTATTTGTGAAAATTTGTGTTCATTATTTTCTTCTCTTCGGCGATAACGACAAATATTAATTTAATATTTGCCGGTGTTCGTATTAAAGATGTCTTCTGTAAGCTGAGTCCGGATGTAGTGTTGTCTTCTTCTAAGGCCGGCCCTTCTTTTGGTTATCGTAATTAAACTCGAGAAGTACTGAACACTGACGATTTTTCTTTGCAACGATTTCCTCTTCAGACTTACTAAAAGCATGTTATCTTCGACGACATTTTCTTGTCGTTTAAATTAAAATAACCTCTCGGCAGTCACACCTTAAAAAAATAATAAAAGTTTATATCATATAGACTCGTAACCCGGTTGGCAGCACTGCTGCAGTATTGGCTACACATGGTTAACGACGGTTTTTAATAAACAGCATATTTTTTTATGAGTTTTTATGTAATTTATAAATCACGATCGGTTTGGAAGGTTAATTTAGTGTTGGTGAACAGAAATATTGTATTGTTTTTCCTTTGAAGTGTACAGTTTAATTTGTGTGTGTGTGTGTGTGTGTGTGTGTGTGTGT